>JAZKJV010000134.1:838111-1313391 GCA_037367405.1 Ottelia alismoides
TGCCCGCCGCCACCGCTTCGCCCCCCCGCCGTCGTTGCCTGCTTCGCCCCCCCCGGCCGCCGCTGCTTGCTTCGGCCCCCACCGCCGCCGCTAGATCGACGATAGAGGCCCCGTCGCCGCTGCTGCACCCTCCGCCGACGCCGCCTCCACATGTCCCTCTCCTCCCGCTCACTGCCATGTCCTTCCTCCCCACTCTCCACCAAACCCGTCTCCCCTCCTATCCTCCGCCTCCTCTTCCCCCGCCGACGCCGCCCTCCCCGCTCCGTCACCCCAATGCTCCTCCTCCCCATCCGCCGCACCGCTCCGACATCCCCCCGATGACAAAATGACTGCTTCGTGAGTGGTTCCGGCAGGCGTGCCCCTACATCCGCGGCCACCGCGGCAAAACCTTCGTCGTTGTTATCTCCAGCGAGGTCGTTGAAGGCCTTTCCTAGACACCATCCTCGAGGACATCTCCCTCCTCCACGGCCTCGGCATTAGGTTCGTCCTCGTCCCTGACACCCACGTCCAAATAGATAGGGTCCTCAAGGAGCGTGGGCGGGAGGCATGCTACATCGGGCAGTACCGGATCACTGATGCCGTCCCTCCCTCCACCCCCCCCCCCCCCCCCCCCCCCCCCCCGTGCGATGGAGCCCCCCTCCCTCCCTGCACGTGCGATGGAGCCCCTCCCACCCGCCGATGATGGAGCCAACACCCCCCCCCCCCTCCCCCACCCACCCGTCGCCGCTGCCTCTTCGCCCCCAGCCACCGCTGCTGCTTCTCGCTCCGCGCGATTGAGCCGCCTCCCGTTGGCAGGATTTTTTTTCTATTTGGGCTAATCCTAATCCCAGCCGTTGGATGGTAAACCGGTTAGGTTAACTCAAGACTAACCCACGTATTTGACTCAAATATAGTTAAAATTGACGGTAGGTTTGTTGGGTAAGACGGAGCAAGTTTACGAGGTCGGGGGAGGAATTACGATATTTCAAAGGTCGTAGCGGTAATTGCAAAAATAGTAGGGTCTGCCGGGTAAAAATCCCAAAAAATAATCACGGCGATACTTCCATGCCCAACACCTTTAGTAAATTAAAGGACGCCGTGAATTGAACTAATAATAATATTTCAAACATTTCCACAGGTATTCATGGGTATACGTGACTCATTGACATAATCAATGTAGGTAATATCGGTATTGTGTCGATACAAATATATCGTCGATATATCGACGCCAATTGCCGATATCGAACCAATTTTGTGAAGAAAATAGCCTTCGAAAGGCAAATATTGGCCATATCGGTGATACATCGGTCACATGTCGATACCGATATATCTTCGATATATCGCTATATGGCTTACTATGGATGTAATATGGGAACCAGCAAGAACCGGATACTCGTTGGAACAGTTGATCTGTGACCCGATAATGAGTTGGGACAGGTGATGATCGAACGGTTTGAGTGTTAGCCCATGTATACGGTTCATTGATAGGCTGATAAGGTTTAGACGGGGAGGTTAGCCAGTTACTCTGGCCTCAATGGTGCCCTTCAGTTCTGACTACGACACAGCAGCAATCGTAGCTTTGAATAAGATGTTTTTTTTCTTGAAAGAAATGACTGCAAGGGTAATATAGTTATTGCGAGATTCTTTTTGTTAACTTGCATATTTGATTTTGTTATTTGCAGCCTGGTTATACATTGCACGAACGCATCATCAGGCCAGCCGAGGTTGGCGTGACAGCGTCCGTCAACGATCAGAGGTCTGGGGATTGAATGTCCTGCACGATAGCTGCATTATGGAACCGGTATCTTAAGCAAACAGCTCCATCAAATACCATTGTTGCAGAGATGGATGCCGGACTGAAAATTAGAAGATTTATACCCCCACCATTTTTGTTTATTTCATCCGGTGCTATTCTGCATCGGCTTATAATTTTATTGACAGACTGGACGTCCACATTTAGTGATGTTAGTGTATGTGCTAACTGTGCTATCTATTTCCGTGGCACTAGAATAAGTTACATTTTGAAAACTAAATAAGCCATGTTTGAGTTTCCTGATTTTACCCTTTCGGAACTAGTATTAGGTGTGGTAGAGAAGATGCAAGTATTATCGCGGATATTCTATCACATTATTATAGTGCCGAAAGTATAGGAACCATTTTCACAATAATGCAAAGTTTCATTGATTTTATTCATTTTCACTTGCTTAAATACAATAGTATGACCATCTTTTCGCATGACGTTCATATATTAAGATTATTTGTTTGCTTAGAAATGCCAATAAAATTCCATCAAAATTGCACATCATTTTAGCGAAAACAGAAAAAATAAGGTAATCTACCTTTTCCTTTCGTTGAAATTTGTCTATATCAATGAATTTTCACTCATTTCTCATGTATTAAGTTCTCTTATATTATTGAACAAGTTTAATTAGTTAGATCCAAAATTTAAATCTAAATTCAAATCAAATCATTTAGAAATAAGCTTCATGAGTTACATTCAAGTTTTAATCAAAGGTTTTGTTCTTTATTTCACTTCATTGTTGTTGAAAAGATGATAATCATGACTTTAAGCTTGAGTCCATAATCCAATTCTAGTCACATGTTCTCACTACATATCATGTGTGACTGTGAAAATAATACTACAAAATATATATTCAGCTTTAATTTATAAATAAGTGTGCATTATTATATTTATTGTTTTAAGAAAATTAAAAAAATTTAATTTTGAAAAAGGATACGATTAGAGTCACTTCCATGATTTCCCGTCCAATTCCAGCAAAATCCTCAAATTTTCTTTCCTAACTTTGACGAAACTGAAAGTTAAGGCTTTAGTTATTCTGAAAGCTCACCGCACTGAGTGAAATACTTTGTTGTTGGAGATCTATAGTCTCAAGCTAAAGCTAAGCTAAGTAGGTTTGCACTTACAAACTTGGCAAGCATCAGGTTGTGAGCCATGACGAGTTCTTCCTCTGCTCGCCTTAATTCACAGGACATATTCCAAATTCCTCCTTTTTTAAACATGAACAAGGAGAAAACAAGGGTTCCTATCACATGCATCGAAGTATTTATCGATTGGATGCCCGGCAACCAGGCACATCAACATGAACTATTCCTGCTATTAACAATCTACCTCCTGATTTCCACAATTCCCCGCAAACTCGTGCACATTTTCATCTCGATTCTTTGGTCCTTTCTGAGAAGAGAAATGAACATGGCACTGCTGCTTTGCAGCTACTTAATGTAGATTTACAAACATAAAAAATATGCACAGGTTTGAAGAGATTATAAACCAACCAAAATTCAAACTGTAGATTGTCACTCCATGGATGGGAGATAATAGTAACTATATATATAATGTAAAAAAGAGAGATCACCCCCCTCTATGTGGAGCAAGAGGACGAAGCCAATTAAAAAAGCAGACAGAATTCGTCTCTTATAAGTACATGACGAAGTTTGTTCATGCACCGACTTGGTTTGATCCAAGGCACGCAAACGGGGTAGAAAGAAGGCTTCTTCTGTGAAGAGAACTTAGTACCGTCCCGATGCCACGGAATCTGCAGAGAACAAGTACCTCACACGAGAAAGAATGGAATCATGAGAAGGATCGTATGGATGGTCCTTGGAAGGAATCTCCAGAATCGCGGGGAAATGGCTTGTTGTAACTATCCACAAGAAAATCGTATCATATCCGCAACCTGATCAAAAGCAGACAAAAGTATGTCATCATGAACATCCAAATAATCATATCACAGTAAAATCAAACCCCACATGCTTGGATCAGCGAACCTACAGTAGCTGAAACTGCGACTAATTAAGCATATTTATTTTTTGGAATCTTAATCTACTATTGAATTGCTGGAAAATCTGTTAAAATTCTTCTATTACCACACAAATGAAAAGTTTATAATAGTTGGAACTTTACAGCTGCGATCTCTCTCACGTGGATAAAGTATAATACAAGGTTACCCAGCGGTGTGTGACAGCGAGGAAAAAAGAATGATCAGACCCACATTTAAAGTGGTAGTTAATTTAATGATAGCTTGTTAGCAATGTGACATTTTCAATTTGAACATATCATATATGGCACTCTCTCATGGGGCAACTCATACACAAGGATCAAGTTTAACTCAGAGACGGGCATATCCAGCAATTAAACATAGCAAGCATGTTCTTGGGGGAGCAATTAGACCGGTAAACTATGTTTTTCTCAAAAAAGATACACAACAACAAAGCTTTTTTCCCACAATTAAGTAGCATCGGCTAAAAAAAGGCGAAGCCTTCTCCCACTTTAGGTAGGGATGGCTACATGTATTCTTGCTCAAATCCATGTTGAAAGATCCGACTATTTTTTACTTTGGTTGACAACCCACACATGGGATTTGAACCATGATCTTTTGGGTGGTAGGCACACTGCACTACTGCCATACTGGTAAACTATGTTTTTTTCAAAAAAGATATGAACATTCAAAATATTTGGAAGTTTGTTCTGAAAAGAACTGTAAATATGCTCCAAAAGAAGGGTAGAATGCACACTCAATGGCCTCAACACTTCTGCCAATTTGGAGAAATATTGGTCCTCACAAGCCCTTGCAAATCATTGCACATTAAGAAAGCCTTCCTAACACTTGCTATCAGCTCTTGATAAATAGCTGTTCTTTGTAATTCTGTACATTGATTTTGGTGGTGTCATTAACGGCATGATATATGCAATGCTTGATTTTGGTGGTGTCATAACGGCATGAGCCGCATGATATATGCAATGCTTGCATGTATCCAAAAGATAACATGCTTACAACACATTCTAAACCCCAGATTATAAAAAACAGGAAAACTCACATTGCATTCAACTATTATTTAATCACAACTGCTCTTTGTAATTGTGTGCATCAGTTTTGATGTGTCACAATGACTCAGATTTTGATGGGTTTTTTATGGCTTGCATGTATTCAAAACAAAACATGCTAATAAGACTTTCTAACCCCAGGTTGTAATAAACAGGAACACTCACATATTGGCTAATGAGGACGATTGCCACATCCTCCTTCGTTGTGAATTCTTTGAATGCATCCTCAATAGCCTTGACAGTTGTTTCTGCAAACACAGATACGAAAGGAAACCCAGGAATGAAAAAAGAGAGGCAAAAGTGGTTAAGCATCGGGAATATAGAACGCAGAGTATCAAAGAAGGCATCCACACTTGCAGTTAAGGGGGAAAACAAAATAAGCATAGCCCGACACACCCAGTATTTATGTAAAATCTAGAAAACATGCACATACAAGCAATGGAATCTACAGTGTCGTACAAAGAAAATCCACTTTCGAAAATATAAAGAAGTGGCATTTATGAAATAATGCTCCTTTCACAAGACTGGATTAAATTTCATGAGCCACGACCTCACGACCCTCAACTTTGGAACAAGATCTCAAATTGCGTTTTCGGTTAATAAATCTCATATATTCTTAAACTTCTACTCCAAATATAAAGAGAAAAGAGTTGTGGGATCGAAGTGGGTGCTAATTCCCAAATGTTTGAGACTTCATTTAAACAAAATTAAAAGGGTGGCTTGGTGCATATGTTCCCAATAAGAACCACAGCACCTTAAATATATCATATGCAGCGGTCTTCGCTTGCAATTAAACTTAAAATGTCAAAAAAGAATGTTCCGCCTAACTTACACATGATTCAATTCATCCTCCAAGCGAACAAATAAAACCTCACACTTCCGCATGTGGCTTGACCAGTGCTCAGTTTGACATGGCAATTATCCATGCACTAAAATGCAAACAATTAAACCTTGAGAAATTGTATTGTTTTTGCTTCTTACGTTCAAGAAACTAAAAAGGCATCAATTTGTGATATAACAAAAGAGAAACATCCATTGATCAGTGGAACTAATTTTCTTTTTAACTTGTTCCATGTTATAGATCGTATTGACCTCAGTTATAGATTAATTTTTGACAAGCACTCTGCTACTTTTAGGACAACAGAAGAATGCAATTTTTAGAGAGCGATCTTAAGCACATCGGTTTCTACTATCTTGACATTTTCTACCAACTCTGTTTCTTTTGTCGGTGCTACTTTGATCTATGCAAACAAACTCATTCATGTAGCATCTTCACCATTGTCATCTGTATATTGGTGTTTTCTCTTGGATCTTTCCAGAAACTGACTTGAATGAAGTCTTTCAAGTGTGAGACATGTCAATTTAGGATACATTAAATCAACAAATCCTTGCATATATGTGCATCATTAATCTTATTGTTTGATTTTGTTCATTTGTGAAGAGTAAGGTCCCTTGACATGTATATACTATGATTCCTTCTGTACTTTAAGTCTCACACCCTTCTCCTTTTTCTCCTTCCATCTACAGTGTTAATTCTAAATATTGTCCGTTTTCTTCTCGTTCCGTCTACTATGTTCCTCTTTAAATGGGAATATAATCCTATATGTATGGATAAGCATTAGGTTGTGCCGGGCCAACCCAGCCCGAATCTTGACACACAGCTCGACCCAGCTCAAGCCCAAAAATACGATGGGTTAAGCATGGGCCTAAAATATAGACCCATTTCATTGGGATGGGCTTGGTTCAAGGTCGGCCCAACCCACTAGTTTGGTAGCCCATTTCGAATTGAGGCCCCCAATTCCTTATTGGTCACACTTATTATCTAGATGATAGGCGTAGAATTCGGAAGCTATCAAGTTAACTCGTTATAACACTTGTTTTTTGAGGCTCAAAAAAAAAGGGGGACACTCGACCCATTTTATTGGGATGGGCTTGCTCAAAAAAGGGGAGACACCTCAACCCATTTTAACTCGTTATAACTCATTATAACACTTGTTTTTTTAGGCTAAAAAATACGATGGGTTAAGCATGGGCCTAAAATATAGACCCATTTATGGGATGGGCTTGGTTCAAGGTCGGCCAAACCCACTAGTTTGGTAGCCCGATTCCGAATTGAGGCCCCCAATTCCTTATTGGTCACACTTATTATCTAGATGATAGGCGTAGAATTCGGAAGCTATCAAGTTAACTCGTTATAACACTTGTTTTTTGAGGCTCAAAAAAAGGGGGAGACACTCGACGGTGTTCGCCCCAATATATTAAAAAGTTAAAGTGAAGAAGAAGAAAAGAGAAGGAAAAAACGTACAAGACAGAGCAAGACAGTAATAGCGAATATACAAAAAAATACCACCACCCCCACCACAAGCAAAAGCAAACTGCGGCCTACACCACACTCCAGTCATTCCACAAGACGCGGACAATGAAGAAGAACGTTATCCCTGTAAAAGCGTTGGCCTGAGAAGAGCGCCTCATTCCTTCCCAACCATATGGACCACAGCCTTGCAATCGGGATCAAGATGTCCCTCCTAACCCTGTTCCTATTAAGTACCAACGCGTCGCAGAAAGTCGACAGGTCATCCGATCTCACCCAATCCAGATCCTCCCAAATCCCTCGGACCATGGGGCAACCAAAGAATAAGTGATCAATGGTTTCCACAGCCGAATCACAAAGCACACAGGAATTGGCGACATTAGCCATGAATCTAGCGCAGCGATCACGCGTCAACAACCTCTTTCTGCGTAGAAGCCAAAGGAAGAAACCAATGCGCTCAGGAAGTCTCAGGCTCCAAAAAAAGCTAGAATCACGCACCAGGAGATCAGCCCCATCCGACATTGGCTGAGCCAGAGCCCAATAAGCTTTCTTCGTGGCGAAGGTGCTGTCCTTCGAAGCCCAGTGATCCTGACCATCACTAGGCCGATCAGCGTGACAGATGGCGTCCCTAAGAGAAATGAAATCATCAAGCCGTTGGTCCGAGAAATTCGCCAGGAAACGCAGACACCAGCAACCATCCACCCAGCAGGAGGCAACCGAAGTATCTTTGTCGGCCGCCAGTGCAACAAACGGGGGAAACACTCATTCAAGGGTCCCCTTCCCGTCCAATAGTCAGCCCAAAATTCCTCACACCGGCCGAAAGAGCGATACATTCCTAGCAAAGACATCCAGCATGCTACGTCAAAACAGAGTATGGACACCGACCACGCCCCCCCCCTCCCCCCCCGCACCAGCCCCAACCTTCCTTCCCCAAGAAACTCCCCTCAAAACAGAAATTAAAAAGTTGTCACCCTGACCCCAAATTCTGCTCACCCACTGAGAAGAAGAGCATCATTGAACAACTTCCAGCCTCCGCACACCCAGGACACCTTCCCGCTTGCCCCTAGTAACCTCATCCCACGCCACAAGATGCACCCCCCTTCCCCCTCCCCCTTCCTTCCCCACAGAAAACTTCGCATACAACGCTCCAGACGCAAGTGAAACCCCGTTGGCATGCGACGATTAGAAAGGAAAGAATACCGGATCGAAGAAAGCACTGCCTTGATTAGAACAAGCCGACCCCCTCTTGAAAGCAAAGCCGCACGCCAGCCAGCAAGGCGCATTTCCACTCTCATGACAACCAGGCGCCAGTCCGAAGCCTGACCCTTCCTACCACCAGCGGCAATCCAAGGTAGTCAATTGGAAGCTCACCCGGGAGTAATCCCCAAAATCCGGCCGCACTCCACCGCCTCCGCTTGCGACATCCCAAAGGGTATCACCTTGGGCTTGCTGCCATTCAAAAACAACCCCGATAATTCGCTAAACAGTTCAAGAGTCACCGCCATACCAGAGACCTCGGAGGGGCCTCCCTTGATGAAGCAAATGGTATCATCCGCAAATTGGAGCGAGGGCACGCGCAGGGCGCCCTTAGAATAACCATTCGAAAGCCTGGCCTCGATCACACGGTCTACCATACGCGCCAAGACGTCCGAAGCCACAACAAAGAGAAGCGGAGCGAGGGGACACCCCTGCGCACCCCCCTTCTCGGGTGAAAGAAGCCCCCAACCGACCGACCATTTACCAAAACAGAGAGGGATACGGTGGTCACACACCGCCGCATCCATGAAATCCATAGCTCAGGGAACCCGCGCCTACGCAAAACCAACCACAAGAAGCGTCACTCCAGGCAGTCATATGCCTTGGCAAAATCGATCTTCCATAGCACCTCCTTCTTACCAGACTTCTTCCAATCGACGACCAACTCAGATGCCACCGCAATGCAATCCGATATCTGCCTGCCCCGAATGAAAGCAACCTGGACCGAATAAACAATTGAGTCCAGGACACGAGCAAGCCGACGGGCTAAGACCTTAGCAACGATAAGATAAATGCCGTTAGAGATCGAAATAGGACGGAAGTCCTCAATACGCTGTGCCGCCGTGGATTTAGGGATCAAAACAATGATGGCCCTATTAATCCGATCAAAACCAGAATTTCCATTGCAGAACTCGGATACAACCTCCAAAACATCACAGGCCACCACCTCCCAAAAGTCACGATAAAATGCCACCGAGAAACCGTCAGGGCCCAGGGACCCATCCTCGTTCAAGTCCCACACGGCCTCCTTAATTTCCTCCAACGAGAACGGCCGAGTTAAGAACTCGCAGTCCGAGGCCGAAACGGACGGCGCCCCAAGGCCCAGCCAACGCCACCTTCTCGGGGAGCGGCTTGCCGAGAAGCATCTGAAATGATCAACGATGGCGAGCTCCATCTCCCTCTCCCTAATAAATCGAGTACCATTAATGGAAACAGAGTGCATCACGTTAGCTCGCTTCCTACTACTAGCCACACGATGAAAGAATGCCGTATCGGCATCTCCCTCTTTGATCTAGTTCATTCTCGACCGTTGACGCCACTCAATAGCTCGTTTCTTGTCCTCCGCCGCGACCTGCTTTTGCGCAGATAAGCGCTCACGAAGTTCCTCAGGCAGGAGGGTCCCTCTCATTCTCAACACGATCCAGGATCGTCATGACGTCCTCCGCCGCAGCCCTGGCGGCACCTCTCGCCAATCTCGACTCCTTCTTGTATAACGCAAGGACCTTGCGCAACGAGGCGAGCTTCTGATCAAGCCTATAAGCCGCAGACCCCACAAAGCACGATTGAGCCCAGTGCGTCATCACCAACTCCTTGAAATTAGCCTCCTGGAGCCAGCACTTCTCGTAGCGAAAGAGGCCCCTCGCCCGTTGGCCCTCACCAGAATCCTAGATAATAGGCGAGTGGTCAGAAAAGGATCGGGGGCGAGAGGAAACCGAACAAAGAGGGAGCACTCCCACAGCTTCCCAGAAGCCAAGAACCGATCAATCCTAGAATGGGTAGAATTGTTCCTCCAAGTGTAGGAAATATCATCAGGCACCAAACCTTCCAGGCTAGCTCATCCAAAATCTCAGCAGAATCAAGGGACCTCGGGTCCTGGCCCCCCTGCCCCGGGGTCGATCCGAAGAGTGCAGCGTAATATCGAAGTCTCCCCCCAATAGCCAGGGAAACCCCTCAAAAGCAGTAGCCGCAGCACGAAGATAATCCCACAGCTCCTGCCTCATAATGTGGCAACAGGGGGCATAAATACAGGAGAAAGCGGTAGGCAAGGCAGTATCACCACGGGTCAGGGCCACAGATAACATGTCTTCCCGCCAATACAGAGCTGAAGGAGAACGCCGCAAAACGTCACGCAATTAAGAAGCCTCCCGCCGACCCAACCGCATCCACCGCCCGAAATTCATCCAGAGCACCCGCACCAAAAGAGCGCTAAAGGGTATCATCAACCCCCCTCAATTTCGTTTCTTGAATAAAAACAATATCACATCCTCAATCGGAAAATCTAGAGCCCAAAGATCGTCTCTTATCGGCCTCCCCAAGGCCCCTAACGTTCCAGGAGAGAACCTTCATTAAGACAGATCAGAAAGACCCCCAATAAGGCTGAGACCAGCCGCCTCCGCCACGGAGTCCCTCAAAGTCGCACAAGAATGCTTCACCAGGGATCCCTGCCGCGATCGATTACGCCTCCGATATCTTTTCCCCGACCGCCTGTCGGGGAGGCTCCCCACATCAATAGCAGCAGCCACGTCTGAAAGAACCCTCGAGGGGCAATCAAAAGGGATCATCACTGCGGGCAAGGGGGATCTGTTAACTGAAGCAGCAAGCGGGCTCGAGCACTGCGCACCCATATCCGAGTGGGATCCCAAGTCCACAATCTGAATCCTGCGGGCCACACCCGAATCCGACACAGGCAGGTTAATCGGATCACGGGGCATCCCCAACCCCATCCAGGGTCCAAAATGAAAGGACCCGCCAAAGTCCAGCGCCGCCTGGCCCGATATTTAACCCGAAAAGCAAAATTGTAAAGCACTAGCCGACAGCCACGTTCGAGGATCAGGAAACGAATCATCCCCGGGCACCCCCATATCAACGAAATCGTGACTTGCTGAGGAAAAAGCACGACAGCCGATGTTGCACCCCGAAGGGACGTGAGGAGTCCAACACAGAGGGCGACACTTCGGAAGTTCCCCCAAGCCGCGCCACCTGGCGGCCAGAAGACGAGGCGACATCCCCAACCCCCGAGCCCATGTTTGATCGTACATGTATGATCGATGAACTAGGGGGACCTGACACATAGATATTGTGAATATATAAATGAATTAGGGGACTTGACAAATAGATATTGTGAATACATAAATACATTAGACACCAGCTGTGTATAAAATTTTATAACTTACGATTGTATTGTATTATGGTGTGAAGAACTTCTATATGGTTATATAAGTTGAGTAGGATAATGAAAAATAAATTTAAATCTGATCAAGGATTTGGAGTTCATTTCATAGGTTAAATGATAAATAATCATTTGTATGATAAATGAATCGTGGTCAAAACCCTTTTCAAACATCTCTTTTATTCGATCTCATGTCATCGGATCAAAATTTGGGGATAATGTTGCTATAATTATTTTGACATTTGAATACAGTTATAATTATATTCTGATACATTTGGCATGCAATGATCATATATTATCAAATGTATCGAAAGAATAACTTAATTGCATAAAAAAACTCAAAGAATATAAAAGGTGATGAAAAATGTATAAGACAAAAATGATCGATCATGTCACAAAAGTGATCGATCATATTTGTCCGTTGGCCTAGAATTCGAAAAGTGATCAATTACTTCATGGATTTTTGGAAATCAAAACGTTGGACTTTCCATTTTTGGACACCAACAACTCTTTTGAGAGTAGAGGATGATTCTCTTGGTTGTGTCTCAAACAATGAGCCATAAGGTCCCTTATATAGTGATTTTTCTCTCTGATGGATATACATCAATACACTTGATGAATATCCATTTCATCACCTTTATTCTCTCATTTTTACCTTAAATCCCTAGTTAAATGCATATAAATAGCATTAAATTGCATAAATAACACTCATTATTTATTCTATAAATATTGTATAAAATATTATATTTAATGCCAAAATAAAAGAATAAAGAAAAGAAAAGAAAATGAATAAAGCGTAAAAGACACTGAGTGACTCAAAACCCCACGCCCAGACATTATGACGACTTGGATGACAAGGAATAAAGTATGAGGAGATAATGGCCAACAAATAAATGCACGGAAACCCTAATTATATTCTTCAATAAATAAGTTTTGGGTCCTATTTTATTTTCCTATTTTTATACCTCAATCAATAAACTGTGAACATGAAAGTTATACATAAAAATACAAGGAAAATACAAAAAAATATTTCATTCAAAAAGAAAATGTGCCCGGGACACAGAATAAAAATCCGCAAAGAAATCTTTACATACATGTATCTTCTCCACACAAATTCAAAATTCACCAAACTCACATTTATTGTTCATAAAATTAAATTACCTATTTAATGAAGGTGGTTTCATTTAATTTGGAGTTAAGATGCAGAAATTTGCTTTTGGGCCCTCATTGTGTAATATACATGTATGAATTAGTCAATATATTTACTCTTTATATTTTTTTACTTTCCTATTTTTTTAATAAATTTGCAAAACAACAACAAAGCCTTTTCCCACAATTAAGCAGGGTCAACTACGTGAATTCTTCGCCTCCGTTCAGATCTATCTTGGGTCAATCTTGGGCTTATATCCTAAAAACTAAGATCCCTTCATATATAGTCTCTTTCCAACACTTTTTGGGCCGTCCTCGCCCTCTCTTAGGCAGCCGGCTCAACATCCCAACATTCACATCTCCTAACTGGTGCATCTGTTGATCTTCTTTGCAAATGACCAAACCATCTTAAGTGATTTTCTCGCATCTTATCCTCGATCAAAGCTACACCAACTTTCTTTCCGATTGCATCATTCCGAATCCGATCTTTACATGTGCCCACCTTAGCATTTTCATTTCTGCTAACCATTCTCTGCACATGTCTATGGTTTACAGGCCAACAATCAGATTCATAGAGCATAGCAGGTCTCACGGCTGCTTTGTAAAACTTTCCTTTAATTTTTAAAGTAATTTTCTTATCACAAAGAACAACATAGGCTCCACTTCCCTTTAGACATCCTACATTTATTCTATTAGTAACATCTCCATCAATTTTCCCATTATGTTGCAAAATAGATCCCAAATATCTAAAAGAATCTCTCTTCCGAATGTTATTGTCACCAATCTTCACCTCGATTCCTTTACCATTGCTCACATTAAAAGTGCACTCCATATAATCAGTATTAGCCCTACTTATACGAAATTCTTTAGTTTCCAATGCATGTCTCCAGACCTCAAGCTTCTCATTTACTCCACCTATAGTCTATGCAATCAATACAATATCATCAGCAAATAACACACCAAGGTAACTCATCTTGAATGTGACTTGTCAACTCATCCATAATCAAAGTAAAAAGAAATGGACTCAAAGCTGAACCTTGATGTAAACCAATGTTGATGTAAAAATAGTCAGTCTTCCCAAATAGGGTCCTTACACAAGATTTGCAAATATTATTTAAAAAATATATACAAAACTAAAATAAAATAAAAACATAAAAAATAAAATAAAATGATATACTTTCATATATAGGTAAAGAATACATATATTATAGATATATTATACATATACCTATTTATTAAAGTTGTTAGAAAATTAACATGCGGAAGCGATAATGATAAACAAAGCATAAACAAGAAAGATAGAAACATGGAACACCATGGTTTTACGTGGAACCCTACTTTTTTTGAACTTTTCAACTTTTTTTTGAACTTTTCAATACATATTGATGCAAATAAACAATTCGGCGACGGAAAAAAATACTTTGATGGTGGAAATTATTTGGTAGAATAAATTGGAGGGATTGAGAAGAGAAGCTCTTCGGAAAAGCGAGGGATGTTGGAGAAGAGAATCGTGAAGACCACGTGGGGAAGGAGAGAGATAAGAGAGGGGGATAGAGATAAAATCTCAAGTTTTCATATAATCTAACCTCCCTAAAACAATAGCCTATCATCGCTTTATATAGGAGGGATGAGATTACAAAAATAAAAATTCCAATTCAAATTCAAACTACTTATCCCAATTTGACTCTAACCGACTAACTAATTGATTTGAAATAAAATTAGCCTCTAAATAGCGGATAAAACATAGAAAATGAGGACCTATTTATCCATTTCAGCCGTGAGACCTGCTATGCTTTATGGATCTGAATGTTGGCATGTGAACCATAGACATGTGCAGAGAATGAATGTAGCAGAAATAAAAATGCTGAGGTGGATGTGTGGACACACACGTAAAGATCGAATTCCGAATGATGTAATCAGAAAGAAAGTTGGCGTAGCTTCGATCGAGGATAAGATGCGAGAAAACCGCTTAAGATGGTTTGGACATTTGCAAAGAAGATCAGTTGATGCACCAGTTAGGAGATGCGAGTGTTGGGATGTTGAGCCGGCTAAGAGAGGGCGAGGACGGCCCAAGAAGTGTTGGAAAGAGACCATACGAAGGGATCTTAGTTTTGTGGATGTAAGCTCCGGATTAGCCCAAGATAGATCTGAATGGAGGCGAAGAATCCATGTAGCTGACCCTACTTAATTGTGGGAAAAGGCTTTGTTGTTGTTGTTGCACGTTGCATCAGTTCTCCTCTGTTTGAAAAATTTGTCTCCCGACGAATTGCTGGATCTGCAAGCTTGGAGGTTGATAAATTTAAACCAGCGTTCTCGATCATCCCATGGAAGAACTGGTGTGGAGCAAGCGGCGGAATCCAGTCGTGCGTGAGGCGATGGTTGGAATCGTTGACTTCGTGACGGAAGAGCATGTGTGGCGCAAATGCCGGTGCCCATGTGGATTTTGCCCTGTCGATGTCGTGCTTGAAAATTTAGTGGGGTATCTTCATTTCGTGCTTCATCGCCTTTGGAGAATCCATAGCAAATGAGTGGCACAAATTCAGGAGGAGAGGGGATGTGGGTAATGAACTAGACCATGGGGTCTGTAAATAGGTGAAACCCACATTCCTAATCCTAATTGGATAAGGAAGCCTCCCAAATTTCTTTCTTTCAGCACTCCTCTTTAAATATTGTTGCAGCAGGGGGTGGGTTGCAATTTTCGTACCCCTTCACTTAAATTGTCTCCTTTTACCTTCCCATTTACCTTAACCTTTATACCAAAGGTTTTAGGTCTAGGGAAGTTCCTGCAATTTTTCCAAATTAACTTCCAATCCCAAATTTCATGGGATTCGAATCCCATAGATAAGGAGCCTCCTGTTAGGATTCTTTTCCTTTGCATGCTCGGTAACGGCGGCACTACTCGCAAGGGCGCAGGCGGACCTCGTGTTTGAGGAAGTTGCGGCACATATGGTGATGTGGAGGGGCTGTGGCGGGGTCGGGGTGGCGCCTGTTGGTGGCGGAGGTGTCGTGGAGCATAGCGATGTCGGCGACGGCTGCACGTGAGGCGCACACGGTGACGGCGGTGGCTTCGAGTCACAGGTTGCGGCACCGGATGCGGGATGTGCACAGGGTGTCGGTAGGGCTGCGGGATGGGGTCGGTGTAAAGGTTGCGGTGGCGGGCTGGTGGGGTGAGCAGGCGGGCAGCGTATCGGGTAGAGATGGGAAGGCTTGTGGCGGCAAGGACAATGGGGAAGGATGTGGGTGGAGGCGACACAGGGAGTTGCGCTGGGAGTGCAGATACAAACGGGTGTAGCGGGAGGGGTTGATAAGGCCGGGGGTTTTTCTGGGAGTGCAGGGGTGGCACGTGGAGATAGTAGCGACAGTGATGGTGGGTCTGGGGTTTCAGTTTCGGGGACAGCGGGAACGGGTGGTGGCGGCGGCGAGGCTGTGGCTGGGGGTGTGAGTGCAGGGGTTGTGGCTGGGGTTGGTTGTGGGGCCGACATCGAGGCTAGGATGAGGGTTGGAGATGAGGTAATGGTGAGGGGGACCTGCGAGGGGGTCGTGGATGGTGTCGGAGTTGATTTCGGTGGCGTTTGCAGGTCTGAAAATACCTGGACAGCAAGCAGATTATCGTCTTTTCCTTCTGGAATGACCTGGACAGCGAGCAAATCCTCATCGACGGCGAGGTTTTCTTCGTCAACATTCTGAACAACGGCTTTGGTAGTGGAAGACTTTGATAGGGCGGCGCACATAGTCTCGAAATTAGCCATCATATCTCGACATTTTGACTAGAAATCTTGACATTTAGACTGGAAATCTTGACATTTGGACTGGAAATCACGCAGTGCATCCACCTCCTTGTTGTAAGCTTCTTCGGCTCGTCGTTTCCGCTCCGACAAATGATGGTGTCTCGTCGCATGTCGACGCGAATGTCTGGACGATCTGTAGGCCATACTCTGATAGCAATTGATGCAAATAAAGAATTCGGCGATGGAAAAAAATACTTTGATGGTGGAAATTATTTGGTAGAATAAATTGGAGGGATTGAGAAGAGAAGCTCGTCGGAAAAACGAGGGATATTGGAGAAGAGAATCGTGAAGACTACGTGGTGAAGGAGAGAGATAAGAGAGGGAGATAGAGATAAAATCTCAAGTTTTCATATAATCTGACCTCCTTAAAACAATAGCCTATCATCCCTTTATATAGGAGGGATGAGATTACAAAAATAGAAATTCCAATTCAAATTCAAACTACTTATCCTAATTTGACTCTAACCGACTAATGAATTGATTTAAAATAAATTCAAATCTCTAATTGACTCTAACTAACTAAATTGAAATTCAAATTGAAACTAATTTGAGATCACAGGCGATCTCTTTTATTTAAATAAAATTACGACGACTCAAATAAATATAAATAAAATTAACCTCTAAATAGCGGATAAAACATAGAAAATGATGCCCTATTTATCCATTTCACGCTGCATCACATATGGTCCCTCTCAAAAATAACCATTTCCTTCCCTTTTTTTTCGATCCCACAACCGAATTGGGCCTGAAATTTTTTTTAAGCAACTCGCGCTTAGGGTTCCCTGGAACCATCCTCTCGCAACAACATGCCGCCCCCGATAAGGAGGCCCTATTTGCGCACAGAGGGTCGCCGCCTCTGAGCGGCATTGCATGGGTGGCGGCTCGGCCCGCGCGATGGAAGCTCGTCGCTAGGTGGAAGGGGTAGCGCGACGCGTTGCCGAGATGTAGTGCGGAGATGCACCGCCTGCTGAGAGGTGCGCCGCCAGGAGAATGGCAGGAGGGGAGGCTCGGAGATGCGCCTCCTGTGCCTGGAGCAGCGAGAGAGGAGAAGGAGCATCATTATGGCGGGACATCGCCACCTGCGCGATGAGAGGGGAGGACGGAATCGGAGGGAGCGCCACCCTCGGAGCCTGGCCTCGTGCCTTTCGCCGAGATTGGTTGCTTGAAGAAGCACGAAGGTTCTGTGCTCCTGCCGTGGAGGGTTCCGCCGGTGAGGCGGCAGGACTGCAGGTTCGTGGATAGGGAGGTGGGGCTCGCAGCTTCGATGGATTGGAGGTGTCGCCAAGGGCTTCGGGGCTTCGCCGCTCCGGGAGGATCGCTGCAAGGAGCAGCAAAGGAGGCGATGCCGCACGGAGGTCCTCCGCCTGGAGGAGGGAGAATCGCTGAAAAGACCACCGACTTGGTTGCGTGCGACCCGTGTTGTTGTTGTTGTTGCCCTATTGGAGCCTCTTGGAGCCTTGAATATATGAAGAACAAGGGTTTCAGGCTGAAACCTTGAATCAAAACTTGAATCTCCCAGCAAAATAATGATCTTCAGGAACAAACGCATTTAGGGTTTTGAATAACCCTAGCCCTCGAACTTGAACATGATCTCTTAAAAAAAATCTTTACGGATAAACAGTGAATCGAATCTAGAACAAATAAACAACAACAACAAAGCCTTTTCCCACAATTAAGTAGGGTCGGCTACATGGATTATTCGCCTCCATTTAGATCTATCTTGGGTCAATCTCGTACTTATATCCAAAAAACTAAGATCCCTTCGTATAGTCTCTTTCCAACACTTCTTGGGCCGTCCTCGCCCTCTCTTAGCCGGCTCAACATCCCAACACTCGCATCTCCTAACCGGTGCATCAGTTGACCTTCTTTGCAAATGACCAAACCATCTTAAGCGGTTTTCTCGCATCTTATCCTCGATCGGAGCTACACTAACTTTCTTTCTGATTGCATCATTCCGAATCCGATCTTTACGTGTATGTCCACACATCCATCTTAGCATTTTCATTTCTGCTACAACCATTCTCTGCACATGTCTATGGTTCACAGGCCAAATCCTCCTCGAGAATCCTCCTCGAGAATCGAACCCGCTCTAATGCCATGTTAGAAAATAAACATGCGGAAGCGATAATGATAAATAGAGCATAAACAAGAAAGATAGAAATATGGAACACCATGATTTTACGTGGAACCCTACTCTGTGAGGAGCGGGATGAAACCATGGGAGAAGCCCTCAAATAGGGCGTGTTTGTCTATTGACTTTCTCAATGGATACAGGAGGTCTGAGGCTCCTTATATAGCCTCTCCAGAGCCTCCAAGTCCCACCACTAGATGATGTGGGACTAAACACATGGATGGGGTAAATGGATCTTCTCCAGGATCCATTTACCCTGCTACAACTCATGACGCATACAACCAAGTACTACAAAAAAAGTAAATAAATAACCCCGTAAAAATAAAATAAAAATATGTACATGTATATGTAAATAAGTTATAAATATAAAAAGTATGTATATAAAATAATAAAATATAAAATACAAAATAAAATTCATCATATATAGGTGAATATACTTATAATTGTATATATATATAAATTAACACCAAATAAATTAATTTGTAAAAATAAATAAAAATCATAATAAAATATTACATAAAATATTAATCATTTTTTATGTTTTGAGTTTTATTTATTTAATTCGTTTATAATTTTATTTCGAATTATTTATTCTTTTTATTTTCCTTTTGTCCTCTTGTGGCTAGTGTGGCTCAATCAAGGTTAAGCCTTGGTTGACCCACCGGTCAACTAAAACTCGCTGACATCTCTTCTTCCTCGATATCCCCGCTCTAACCTTGCATTTTCTGGGGATGATTCCTTCAAGAAAAATGTTTCTCAATCCATGCTCTTTCACATCCTAGTCATACCTCGATCGATGGAGCATTGGTCCTCGAGTAAACCCTAGTCGAAGACCCACCTATACATATACCCGTCCTCCACCATTTGAAATTGATCCCCCTATACCTTATAAACTCCCGATCTTTCTTGTGCTAGAGGTTGCTGAAATGACCAAAGAGAAGTCGTGGAGTGGTATTGAGGTTACACAAGGCGTGCCTCAGTCGCTGAAGTGACCGACGCAGACTCAATGGACAAATTCAATAATCAACCCATAATTAAAGTAATCAAACAATCAAATCAGAGAATGGGTCAAAATTTATTATAAACAAGTGTGTATAGTGGACAAGCAGAGTAGGGTGTCGAACTCAGGGAACAAGAGATGTAGCACTTATATTATTTATAAATAAATAATATAAGTGTGTATGTAACTATATGTATGCACAATATGTAGTCAATGTTTTTGTGGGGTTTTAATTTAATATTTTTAATTAATTAAAATATATTTTTAAAATGTTTAATTTTCTAATTTTTAATTATTTTTCTATTAATAAAGATAATATATATAAATATGTATATATATGTGCGTGTGTGTGATATAATGTAACGTGTATAATAAAAGAGATATATAATATATGATAAATATACAAAAATCAAAAAATATTAATAAAAACATTATTTTTTATTTTTTAAAAAGATTATAAAAATATAATTAGGTATTATAATAAGCAATAACAATATAAACCATATATTATAATATATAGAGATATATATGCTATATAGGTGATTTAATTATAAATATAGATCAATATAGTCAAAATTACCAAATAAAATATTGTTTCTCAATTACTCTTCTATTTTTGTTATTTTTTGGGATTTTTTGCTAATTATTAGGACGTTTTAAAATAAAAAAATAGTCCAAAACAGGGACTTTTTTATTAGGCCAAATTGGTCTGAGAATTTAAAATAGAAAATGGGTTCAAAATTTCTCTAAACTAATTTTAAATATAGTAATAGAGATACATAAAAATATAGGATAGATACTAATTTTTTGGGTGTTTTTGAAAATATTTTGTAACTTTTTAGGGTTAGCAAGTATTTCCTAATTTTTGAAATTTCTTTTGATATTTTTTGTGATTTCTGTTCCAGAGTAATAAAATAGGATAATAAAAAGTAGGCAGTTTTTTTGGAATTTTTCAAAGAGGATTTATTTTTTTGTATTTTTAAATAAAATAACTCTTTTTCATTTTTAGTAAATAGTAAATGCAGGGAAAATGTTAAATACAATATTAAGCGTGGATAAGCATTCAATCAAGCATTTAACCCTATTTTTGCATAATTTTTGGAGCATATGAGCTATTTTTAGAAAATGGAAATGAAAAAATAAAAATAAATCAAGGTGGCAAGGGCATATTTACAAATAAAATAAACTATAGCAGCCACATGCAAAATAACCCAAGTTTTTGTACTGCAGCTTGATTTTCAAGACTAAATATTAAATACGAAAGCCATAAGGGTACTAGTGCAAAATGCCCACACATATGGCGGGATCACGTGAGGTGACCTAGCAGAGGACTAAAGTGCAATTTTAAAAAGTTCCACGGGCTTACATGTAATTTGACCACAAAGTTTTGTACTTAATTAAATATTTACAAGACTTTTCCAGAAATACAAAAGGCAGAGGGGGTGTATGCAAATTACCCCACTTTAGTCGCTTTAATCCAACTGCTCGCTACGCACCACGTGGACAATCGAACATCTCTGATCGATTACCCCTTCAAATAAAATGGACGGCCAAGATTAGATCTGGGTCAGGTTCCTAATCGGACGGACGAAAGGGGCTTTGGAAGAATACACAAAGAACTGGAGCCCAACTACTCCTCGTTCTGAAGGCATCTACAGGTAAGTGGGGGTCCTCCGCCTATAATGGTCCACTCTGATGAGACTCAGGTGGCTCTAGGCAAATCTGGGGGTCGAGTTAGCTCCAGTCGATCTGGAGCCTGTTCTTGGTCAATCCTTGGCACCAGATGGTTCTTCAATGTACGAGAGATGCAACAAAATATTCCTGGGCTCGAGGGTTATAACCTCGATTGAAGGATGAAGCTGATAAAATGATGAAGCTCCGACAAAGGGGGATGGTTGATCTTCGATTCGCCTAATCTACAGAAGATCAGAGTTGAACATATGGGGGATCGGTGGAGAATGCATAGGGTTTTTGAAATTGATCCTAAGAATGTGATTAAAACGAAAACTGAAGGCGAGAATCGAAACTACAACTAAGATATTAACTATGAATGAAAGAACGGGGCCTTGTTCAACCAAAGTTGAAGAGACGAAACTAGTCTGTGGCGCTCCTCCGGTAATGGAGTGGCGCACCACCACAGAAGATCCTCCTCGTTGCAAATCCGCCAAATGTGATGTTATCACCAAGGAAAAGAGGTTGGAATGGATTTAAGGGACTAAGATTGTTCTGGAGGGATGGAATGGGGATGAAAATCGAGATGGATTAACGATCAAGTCACGATGATTTGGTCTGGAGCTCAAGCTTCAGGCTAATTGAGGGTTTTTGAAATTGATCCTAAGAGCGTTGTTAAGATGAAAACTGAAACCAAGATATTACCTTGGATTGAAAGAACAGGGCCTCAATTCGACCAAAGTCGAAGAGGAGAAACCAATCGACAGTAGGGGTGTAAATGAACCGAACATGAGCGAACCAATCCAGGCTCGGTTCGGCCCGTTTAGCATACTTTCAGGCTCGGGTTCGGTTCAGCTCGATAAAATGAAAATTGTAATCAGGTTCGGTTTGGTTCAGGTAAGGTCCATAAAGGTTTGGTTTGGCTCGTTAAAGGTTCATTCAAGAATAAATGTTGTGCATATGTTTCTGTTCAAAGGGAAATACCGCAGTTGCAGGGGAGGGTTTTGTGGGGTTTTGGGAATAGGGAATATGGACTTAGGGAGTGGATGACTAAATAGGTTTGGAAAAATAAGTGAATACCCTTATGTTAATATAGAGTGTATTTTCTCCTTGTATATATACAATATGTATGTATATATACTTTTATGTATGTGTGTATATAATCGAACTTTTAACGAATCGAACCTGAGCGAACCTATATTTTTGAGGTTCGATTCGTTTATTTAATCGAGCCCAAACTCGTGTTCAGGTTCGGTTCGTTTATTTTCGAATCGAATCTAAATCGAACTTTTAACGAGCCGAATCTGAGCGAATGTCGAACCTGAGAAATTTCTGACAGTCCTAATCGGCAGTGCTCTCCGCTAATGGAGTGGATCACCACCATAGACGATCCTCCTCGTTGCAAACCCCCTAGTCCGATGCTGTCACCAAGGGAAAGAGGTTGGTATGGATCTAAGGGGCTAAAATCTTCCGTACAGGGATCAAATTTGGAATGGCAGTGGAGCGGCTTCTAAAATAAATAGGTGGAGCAAATAGGCGATTTGCAGCTCAGATGCTGCACAGATCAAGGGAGATCAACAAGATCTCAAGGCATGGCTGTAAGGTCCTTGACATGTATATCTGAATGATTTGGTTATTAATAGGGATGACATTGCAGAAATAGGCGAGACCAAAGGTTTCGTACATAGGTCTATCTCTAAAGATCTTGGTCAACTTTGGCATTTTCTACGTATCACAACTACTAGACATCCAAAGGGGCTTCTCTTATCTGAGTGGAAGTTCAGTTTTCATATTCTTACAGAAATTGGTATACTGTGTTGCCTCAACATCATCTATTCCTTAGAGCCTCAACATCATGCCACTGTATGAGAATAATGAGATGATTCTTTTGAGGACACCACTACAAACTAAATACAAGTCTGGTTAGCAAGCTTTTTATTATATCTTAATGTTACTAGGCCTGAAAAACTCAGTCGGCGCAATCAACACATAGGGAGTCCTCAATATAGTCACTAGCATGATATTCTTATCATTCTCGGATATTTGAAAAGCTCCCCAGATAAAGTGCTCTTCTATGCATTCCATCGACACATTAACAATTTTTTTATGAAGATGTAGATCGTGCGAGCTATTTTGAGGATAAAAGATCTACCACTGAGTTTTTTATATAGGTAACCATGTTACATGGCACAACAAAGAACAGAGTTTTCTTACAATATATACAGAGCAGAGGCTGAGTAGAAAGCTATGGCACAAACCTCTTGTAAGAATGATTGGTTGCTCTCATTCCTACAAGAACTTGATTTTTCTGTCAAATACACTAGTTTTCCTTTACTGTAATAACAAGTCTACCACATATATTGCCTTCCATCATGTGTTTAATGAGCGCACCAAAATTATATAAGTTGACTGTCATTTTATAAAAGATGTGCAACACGAGAAGATTACCTCCCATATTAATTCTATGGATTACTAACAAACATATATCTTCACCAAAATGCTTCTGAAGACGTGAGAGCAACTCTCTGAACTCTCTTCCAAATAGGGCATAATGAATATGCTCCAATTAAAAGGGAAGTGTTAGAGTTAACCTTTTATTTCATCAGTTTTTATCTTGTTTTTCCTTCATTGAGGATTATTATTTAACTTTATTTTCATATTCATTGAGGATTATTATGTAATTTTATTTTCATATTCGTTTCTAAGGTTTACTCTATAAGAGAGGACCATAAGGTTCTCTGATAAAACTAATTATAACTCATCCCTTTCATACGCTAATGAAATGTAACACGAGAAGATTGCCTCCCATATCTTTATAGATTACTAACTAACATATATCTTCACCAAAATGCTTCTGAAGGTGTGAGAGCAATTCTCTGAAGACGTGAGAGTAACTCTATGTACTATCTTCCAAATAGATGCTCCAATTAAAAGGGGTGTTAGAGTTAACCTTTTATTTCATCAATTTTAATCGTGTTTGTTCCTTCATTGAGGATTATTATGTAATTTTATTTTCACACTCATCTTCAGGGTTTTTCCTCTACTCTCTAAAAAATTGGTGAAGCCTTCTCCCACTTAAGTAGGGTTGGCTACATGGATTTTTCCTCTTGCTCAAATCCATGTTAAAAAATCCGACTATTTTTTTACGTTTCCGGCTACCTAACACAACCCCTACAAAGGGGATTTGAACCCTGGTCTTTTGGGTGATAGACACACTGTACTACCACCATTCCAAAGGTTTTATAATAAGACAAATTACTACTCATCCCTTTATACACCAATGAAATGCATTGCACGCAACAATTTTTGTTATGTGAGAACAAAATTTCATGTTTAAAATCTGAAGGAGTTTAACATTCCTAAACAAGTCGGTATTAATATTATAGCCAAGGAAATTCAGCTTAGTCAGGAAATTCCTAAAAGAATGGGGTTGTCAGAAGACTATGGCATTATTTCTGTTAAAAGTAATTGGGATGCAATTACATACAAAGAAGAAAACATGAATTAGGGTAATGGGGTTTGCTACCTTGGAATATCATCCAAAATTTCAATTATGCTTTGGAAGTTTATGTGGAGAAGACTTCCTTTGGATAGCATTTTTTAAAGAATAGGATTTCAAATGGCTTAAAATGTTGCTGTTACTCTGATTGTGGGACTTTGGAACATCTTTTTCTTTCATGAGGAGCTGGCTAACATAGGTTAGACATGGTATGTGAACACCTTCAATTTACCTTATAAAGATTCTCAAAGCTTTTCGGAATGGTGTTTACATATTTTTTAAAAAAAGGAAAGGAAGACTGCTTCACAAAGTGAAAAGGATTTATTTGGAGTGTCTCTTGTTGTCAATTTTAACGGAACACAGTAGGAAGAAATATGCTGATGAATATAATTGGTATTTCCCAAAAAAGCTTCAGTATGATATGTATGCAGCTAGGCATGGTACTAGAGCAAAGTTCATTCATAATACTCGTGAAAGATTATTTAGGGAAAACCTTGGGATAATGTTACTGAGGTCGCAGATAAATGGAAGATTGTTGCATGGATTAAAGTCATTAAACCAAATAGTCGTTTCTTCAAGTTAAATACTGACGGGGCTTCTAAATGGAATCCCTGAGTTACTGGGGGAGGTGGTGTTCTTAGAGATTGGAATGGGAATATCATTTTTGCTTATTACAATTTCCATGGGTTTGCCACTAACAAGAGAGCTGAAATGAGAGCGCTTCTGGATGAATTGACAATTTTTGCAAATAAAGATTTTTCATAATATTTTGGTGGATGGATTCTACATCTATTGTTCATATGCAGGAAAAGGAAGGTTGCAGGATTAGGGACTTACAGAATTAAAGGAATGCTTTAAAGAGGCTGAAGCAAATTATTGTCAAGGTGACACATCTATATAGAGAAGCAAATTGGTGGAATGCTTGGCTAACTTGGGGATTTCTTCTAAAAGTAAAATCATCTTTTATTCTGCTAATGAATTATCAAAGATTGATAAGTTGGAAAAGCTTTCTGTTCCTTGTCAGCGATTCAAATAACACTCTTCTAGTATGGTTCAACTGGAAAATATACTAGATGAAGATTATTCCTTTTTGGTGGTGGACTCTCAAATTTAAAGGCATTTTAGTTCAGGTTGCAGCTAAAGGGTTTGGATTACTTCTGACAAAGCATCTCTCATGGAAAGAGAACACATCAATGATGTGTGCACATCAGATACACTTGCTATAATCTGGGTCTTCTATTTTGATTAGCATAGATGGCTTGATTCCTTTTGAATATTGGTTTTTTTCTTAGAAATTGATGGTTTTTAGGCAATGAAGGATATAAAGATGATTTCAAAAAAATGGATTGGTTGCTGAATTCTCAAGACTAAAGATTGGGTTTTCTTGAAGCATCTAGGTCTGATTCTCAAATGATATGAAATGAAGCCAAGAATTTTGCTATGTTACCAGAAGAATCACTTGGTATTAAAACATAACAGCTGTCTATATACTGTTGTGGCAAGGGAATTGGAAGGTGCTGATATCTGATGTGTGCGCAATAACTAAGTCCATATTCCCCTATGTTAGAGACTTGAAGTTGACTCTATTTTTGCGATTTTTTATTTTACATATTTTCTGTGGCTACTGATTTATTGGCAGTGCCTTTAATCTAGGAAGGACACAAGCTGAATACTTTGGCACAGATATTTGGAAGTGCACACATTTCTCTGATGTATGCACAACCAGCTAAGTATCCATATCCTTGCTATTGGAAATTGGAGATACATTCATAATTAAAGCTCTTTTTAACATTGTATTTTTAGATCTGGGAAATTGTCCACACTTGACTAAAGCTTTGAGAAAGCTTGAAGGGAGCTGACTGATTAAAGTTTCTGTCCGATTAGACAGAGAATTTAAGTTTGGAATTTTTCATTGGCATTTTGGCAAAGGAAATACCGACATCTTTGGATTTGTGCACAGCAGCTAAGTCCTTTACCATCTACAATTCTTATTTTCAATCTTTAGCCATGTTTGGTGTGGTTATGATTGGCTTCTGAAGGTATTGACTGGAGAACTTGTTATATGATTTTATAACTACCACTGGGCTGCACACACAATTGGGAGATGGATTGACACATGGGACTGACTTTGAATAAAAAATGTTTCCTGCTTCGCTGAAAGGCATGTGCTAAGCTGACGAAGACTGTATAAGTTGATAATTTGTTGGCTGGAGCTGTGCACCATACCATTCTGAGAGGCTTTTGCAGATTATCACCAAAGGCAAAGGACATATATTTCTTGATAATGATTCGGGACTGGAGGCAGATGTAAAATTTTGTGGTTACTATAAAATGTATCGGAACCAAGATTAGGTTGGTAATATGGATTGTTAAAGAAGCAGCTGATGTTTCTATTCTCTTGACAGACTATGTTAAAATGCTAAAAAGTATTGGGTGGAACATGTTCCAAACTATTCTGAACTGAAAACAACTATTGAGGAGTGCTATCACTGTGGTTATCAGGGAGGTGTTGAGACTGTTCTACCGACAGTTCTCAATTGCTGAACATCAAGCAGAATCATTGGGAATTCAAATTTCAAAGATTCAAGCCGGATGCAACAAGTCTGCAGTAACATTGGAATCAATTTTGAATTGCAGTTATTTTTCATTTCCAGAAGGAATTCACTTATTTGTTTTTTTTAATTTTAGTCAGTTCTTTTTTAATCCCTTTTGATCTTACATGTATATCCCAAGAAGGGGTGACTATAAATTTTCAATTTTCATGAAATAAAGGGGTTACGGAACCTAATATCTATTAGTAAAAGAAATCATGTTCCAAAAAAAATCATATTCCACAAATGGTTAGTACAGATTAATAGCACAGCTCTACTGCTGTCAATACCTCATAGCTTTCTAATATATATCTCAGTATCCTAATATATTCTTAATAAATTCTTAATAAAATATTCAAAACATAACAGTTTGGGTTGTGAAATCACAAACTACTAGTGCTAAGTTAAAAAATTCACTATCCAAGTATCAGGAAAGATAGTCTACATTAGAACTTTCAAAAAAAAGATATGCAATATATTGTACATGGTAAGAAGATCTACAGTTGTATGGAACATACTCGAGTCCACGATGAGATAATTTGTCTTCCTCCTCAAATCAACATTGCCAACACCAGCCAGCAAAAATCCAGTGACTGTATCCTAAATCCGCAATATGAACATTGTCAAAAGTAACAAATAGATGCTACAACTTACATCAAAGAACCACATAAACGTTGTTCTTCTCCAGCGATCATTCATCAAGCAGAGAACATACAGTACAGAAAACCATCACGATTGAGAATTTGCAAGGAGTACCGCACTAAGCTATGAACAATGCAGAAAAAATAGACATCATCAATACCTCATCGGCAATGATAGCAATCAATGCAGAGTTATTTGTAGGGATCTGCGGCCTGTTAGCCATTCTACTTAACTGCAACACAAAAATAAAGATATTTAAAATCTAAAAATCGCAACACCTGAAATAAAATAGACCAGTCAATTAAGACATAGCAATCAAGGTTCAGAAAGTTTCGTTCGACCACATAGTCCAAAACAACTATGCAGTGCACATGCAAATAATCCATCCGGGTTATTATGCAGAGCAGACAATTACTCTATTTATCAATTTTAAAAACAAATTATAAATTATAAATACTTTGAGACATTTGTTACACTATGCAAAGATTAGTAATGGGAAACAGAAAATATCATCAAATGTGCATACTGTACAACAAATTGCATGGATAAGATCTAAATAAGAAAAGGAACAATATTGTCTTGAGCAAATGTTCGACAAACTAAGAGTATAAATGCAACAGCATTGAAGATGAGGGGAGGGAAACGATAGCAACAACACCTGATAATGTAAGGAAGGAGGATCAATATCTTACTCCGGAAAAACAAAAACCAAGAGAAATAGGAACCCAAAATATATAAAGGAATTAGTAGAGGGGAAGGAGCCAAACACGTCGTCGACAGTCTCTCTCTGCTACTCGCTGGACATACCTATTCTCTGCTCCTTGAAAACTAAATGCTGCAAGCAACCACTCTTCCTTGGTGCCGCCAAGAATTCAAAGTCAAGGTCCACCTTTCAATTTCAACCAAAGCATCAACGCCCTATCAGAAAAACCAGAATATTCGAGAGTGATTCCTTCCAGGGAGAAATTTGCAGTCATCGATAAAAGACAAAATATCCGAGCAAAACTCCGATCAATGACAATCACATGGGTCACGCCATCCATCACTTCTACTCAGAAAGAAAGGCTTTCGATATTTTGTGTGAACACCCACCCCTTCTGATTGAGTTCATGTACATCTTCAACGCATATCTTTTACCATTAAAACTGAAACGAGCCAATCAGATTAGTTTCTAGAGACAACAAATTGACTCGC
This sequence comes from Ottelia alismoides, assembly GCA_037367405.1. NCBI lineage: Eukaryota > Viridiplantae > Streptophyta > Magnoliopsida > Alismatales > Hydrocharitaceae > Ottelia > Ottelia alismoides. The sequence goes on from JAZKJV010000134.1 coordinate 867,336, forward strand.
GTTAGATCAGAGAAGTAGATGGAGTTTGACGGGATCAAACTATCATTCATGTTGCACACATTACGTTACAGAAACCAATAGAAATCCGACGAATCCAGCTCAATTCTCAGATCAATTAATCCAATTGCATGTCGATTTCTAAATCAACCCACAACAACACAAGCCAATCCCTGGTCTGAAAGTCCTAACTATCGCAATTTCCTCCAACTCCAGTGTCACTTCTCCAAGAATGAGAGATCCCATGCTTTCATGAGCGATGGGATCCACGAGGCATTGAGGTCAAGCGCACTCCGTCCCTCGCCACTTCCACCGCCAGAAAAAGCCGGCTCCGACTTTCGTGGGTAGGTCAGCAGTAGCCGTCCGGCGACATCCACCCCCGATCCCCCGTGACGGAGGCCCGCACCGTGCAGCGCGTCGTCGTCGCTCGAGACGTGGCCAGCGTGGCTCACGGCGGCCGCCGGCAATGCCCTCGTAAAGAGAGAAGGAGAGGAGCAAACTCACCTCGTCGCGACTCGCCGGATGTGTGCTGTTCTCCGCTCCCGGAAACCCTAGATGCCGCGAGTCTTCGCCGCCAAACGACGATGAAGGCAGGAGAGCGGGTGGAACGTGGAGCGTGGTGGAATCTCAACCCAGAGCTTACACAATACTAGATATGGTTTTTAGGCTTGTGGACCTCCGAGATTCTATAATTACAGTCATACCCCTATTTTTTTTGTAATAACACGTGCGTATCCCTATTCTTACAAATTCACAGTATTGCCCTTCTCCAAGTCTGCCCCCAAATATCTAGTTCCATGACGGCCATATCGCGATATATCGGCGATATAACAGCAATATATCGGTATCGACAGATTACCGATATATCGTCGATATCGGGTATCGACATGCCAAAAATGCACAATCTCGGTCCAATGTCGGCGATATGGGTCGATATATGGACCATATATCGGTATCGACATGGTACCGATACCGATATCGATATGTCCTTACATGTCTAGTTCTACTGCCTTAAAGTCAAAAATGTGGCATAAAATTCTTCTTAAACATTTCACAAGAAAGTGAAGTGCATGTGACCGTTTAGGAATCGCGGAAAGCGAGCAGTCAGGACAAACTATACACATTATTTCTTTTGATTTTCCCTCCCTCTCCTCGTAAGCTATATCTATGTGTGTGTGTGTGTGTGTGTATATCACAAGTTTTCAGAAGGTACGTGCATAAAAAAATCCATAATTAAACATGGAGTAAATTGCTCAAAAAATCTTTAAACATGTAAATTTAATATCATCATGCATGGACTTTAAAGAGTAACAATCCATGCTAGAGTTGAGCGTGTTGTCTGTCTAGCCACAAATTACACTAAAATTCGGATGCCTATTGAAATTTTGTATATAATTTAGAGGATTTTATGTAATTCCCTCTAAAATCAATAAGATCATCCTTTAAATTTTATTTAAATATTTTCATCATAATATAAAAAGATTTTCATACTTGCACCTTTTTTCATGATTTGATTATAAGCAGTGACTCTTTTGCAATGGCAATATATATCTTTTAATTCTGTAGAAATATATGTAACACAAGTGTGATTTAAAAAACTTAGGAGGATAAGTATTATTAATAAATGTCCGACGGACAAGGGTAAATATCATTAATATTATTTTTCCCTTGTGTTTCTCTGATTTTTGCAATTACAGTTATGCCTTTAGTTTTTTTGTGATAACACTCATGCACATGTATTCTTACACGATTGATAACATTGCCCTTCAATTCTTACATCCACACATCCATTAAGGAAAAATAGGGGCATAAGTGGGGGTATTTGTCTTATGTGACCCATCTATGATCAACATAAGTTATGTCTTCTTTGTCTCTCTTGGGTAACTATGAGGAAAAGGTTCGCTCTAAGTATAGGTAGTTGTTGTATGTATTCTATATACTTTTAGTCATGACTCGTATTTCACATATTTTCTAATAAAGATAAAAGTTTAGATTATGGGTATAAAAACATAATAAAAAATGAGGGAACAAAGAAAACACATAAAAAGCCGTAAAAAATTAAAATTCTATAAAAATTGTAAAATAAAAAACTTATAAATAAAACTTGTAGCATCTGTATAGATGTGTATCCAAATATTAGCTCACTATTTCCTTCCAAAAAAAATAAAAAATCCATAAAATTCATATTCTTGACACCTACACATGCATACAAGACCTTTACATTGTGCCACTTGATTCGAGTTGACTCACAACTTCGAGAACCGCCACTCTTGCTCATTAAGGTCATAGAACTTAATGTACTCAAAATCTCTGGATCAAAGGTATACATGCTATATCACGTGTAGAATCTCTCGGTTTAAAATTGAATATGACATGCACTTCACTTGTACGAAATCACATATAGAGGTGCATATGGATTAGATTGGATTTGATTTTGGCTTAATCAGATGTCCAATCCACACTTAATAGATTTTTTTATTTTTCCAATCCAATCCATTAAACATACAAATTCACTCAATCTACTAGATTACGTATTGGATTAGATTTTTAATGTTCAACTATTATCACTTCATAATCTACAATCAAGTTTGTAGCATACCAAATCTTGAGTAGGTTTTTGCTTCACTTTCATTTTCACAAACCAAATTACATTACATGAATAAGTAAAATTTTAAAAGATAATCAATCTCATAATTCTAAATTAATACTAACTTAGCATACCAAAAAATGGCATGCTGGGGGCAGTTCGTCGCATGTGCGAGTACAAAGGGAGTGAGGGCGGGAGCGGGAGCAGTTTGTTGTACGTACTTAAAAGTTTGAACGTAATATGATCATCCACTTTGCAATGATCATTGGCTATAAGAATGAAAGCATGGTATGACTCACAATTTTGATTTAAAAAATAACAGACTCCAATAAAAGTTTTAGTATGAACTTCTAAGTAAAGTTTTAGTAGGAAAATCCCATGTACAAGATAACGCGGGATGCATTCGATATGTGAAAAGAAGATATACATTGATATGACTTGAATCCTAACCATTCCTATGTTAAAAAACCGTTGTGTGTACCCCCTACCATACCCCAACAAGACGGGAATCTCGTTGCCCGATCAACGAGCCTGGGAGGGGGTGATGAATCTCCATTTCATCACATTTATCCTTTCATTTTGGCCTTTAAACCCTAGTTAAGTGCATGTAAATATCGTTATTTTGCATAAAAATAACATACACTACTTATTGTGTAAATATTGTATAAAATATTATATTTAAAGCCAAAAGAAAAAAATAAAGTAAAGAAAAGGAAATGAAATACCATAGGTATTGAATGACCCTAAACCCTAAGACCTAGACATCATGATGACTGGGATGATAAGGAATAAAGTAGAGGGAGATAATGACAAAAAAATAGTGAACCCCTAATTTATAAATCCCCAATAAGTTCAATTTGAGACATATTTTATTCTTTATTATTTAAGCATCAAATCAAGAAACTTTGTACATGAAAGTTATAGATAAAAATATATAGAAAAAATAAAATTTATTTCACACAAAAATAATGCATGTAGTGCTTTCTACATTCAATAATATTCCTAAATCGAAACCTCCCAGACATGTGTCTCCTCCATATGAATTCAAAATTCATCAAAAATCACCTTTAATTATATATAATTTTTAATTAGCTATTTTAATAAAGGTGATTTCATTTAATTTGTAGGTGCAAAAGTTAGGTTTTGACCCATATTGTATATTTACATGAATAAAATATTTATTTTATTTATTCTTTATATTTTTCATTATTCTATATTTTTATAATTTTGTAAATATTATTTATAACACATGTACATAATTAGAATAAAATAAAACAATTAAAAATACATTAAAATAAGTACATACACTAAAATATATAGATGAATTATGCATACGTATACCTATATGATAAATACATATATTTATTGAAGTGTATAAATGACTTCATAAAATTACAATTTAATATATTTATGTATATTTAATTAAGTTATAAAATATATAAATTATGTATATAAAATAATAAAATACGAAATAAAAATAAAATACATAAAATATTGGTACATATACCTATAAATATACATGTAAAAATTAAAATGTAATAAATAAACTTGTAAAAATAAATAAAAATCCTATTAAAATACTACATAAAATAATAAAGACTTTTCATGTTTCAAGAAAAAACAATGGAATCGGTTTAGTTATTCTTTTTGGATTATTTCTATTTTTACTCGATTTTTTCATCTTTTGGCTGGCATGGCCCAATCAAGAGCCAGGGCGGGTTGACCTAGGTCAACTCTGGTCTCTTAGATTCTGCAGCTGTCAGAGCGATTGACGTAACTTCCTTTATTTTCCCACATTTCTTCTTTTATTTTTTCACGTTAATTCCTTCTTGACATTTGGCCCTTGATCCCTAGACTTTCATGATGGCATCTTATCTCGATATGAGAACTGTTGAATCGAGATTCTTCCCAAGCAATGATCACTGTATATAATATCCCCTCGCCCTTTCCTTCGATTTTTTATCTCTCTTCATCACCGTAAACCCTAACCCTAGCATCACTTGAGGTTCCTGGTGACAACAGACATCTCGTCGAGGATTCATCGAGAGGAATTAGGCATGAATCCGGGAATATCCAATTCGTCAGCCATCACCACCATGAGCTCTTGCTCCCAGTCCCTCCAGGTCAAGTGAGACTCTATCTTTCACATTTTATGATTCCTAGAACATAGCTTAGGATAGTTTAGCATTTATTTCCTGTTAATTTCATCTCGTTTTTCTTGAAAAACAAAATCGTGTTCTGAATGTCCTCCGACCCATCTGGCACCTTCATCTTCTTTCCCCATCGATGCTTTACACTCCAAGCACCTCCATCCATTTTGATCTGTCCTAGATCAAGTAGGCGATACTTAAACTCCGTTGCTTGCTGAAGTATCCATCGATGCCTCCATTTCCACTCCATTCCGCTCGCCAAGCCCTCGAGTACCTCCCTTCTTCTTTGATGGGCCTAACAATGCATGTAATGGAGGCCAAGGACCCCTGGGGGTCGATTTTGTCCAAGACAAAGGGTCCTGGAGCTCTCCTGCCTCTTCGACCTCGTTGGACCTCGTCGGAGCTCCTAGGACCTTGTTGAAGCATCTAGTAGACATGCATTGACTAGAGAATCATTTTGAGCCATCAAGGATAGTCGGAATTTGCCGGAGGAGGGAGGAGGAGGAGATCAAAGCTAGCCAAAATTGTTGTTCTTCCCTATTCTTCAAGAAGAGTAGCAACCATCAGATCAACCCTTTGCTCTAGTTTTGATTGTGGTCGTTCAATTGCAACCACTTTGCTCGTTCGATGAAGTCGGAGATCTGATCGTGACCGCTGATTGACGAAGCGTTATCGGCCATCGTCCACACGCTACATGGATAAGTGGAGGTCCTGCATCGTTGGATCGCTTAGCGAGGGTAATTTTACCTTGTACCCCTGCCTGTTTTGTAAATTATTTTTAGTAAAGAAACTTTCCTATGCATTTATATTTATTTGCTAAAATTTGCATTTGAGCCCATTGGACTATTTATAAATGCATTTGGATCCAATCCACGTTACCTCTCGAGCTCGTGTGCATGAGGGGACTTGGTATTTTGCACCCAAGCCCTCGAACTTTTTATATTTCATCTCAGTCCAAGTTCTTGCAATAATAGTGTAATATATTGTGCAATATTTGCATATGCTCCCTCGAACTTTGTATTAATTGTATAAATACCCCTCAAAGTATTTACATTTTGAGCCCTAAACTTATCTAGGGTGTTCACAAAATAGTACTAAAAACTTCAACTATTTGCAAAAATACCCTCGACAAGCTGCATATTCTTTTTGTATATTTTATTTTTTTGTTAAAAATAGCTCATGTGCCCTAAAATTCATAGAAAATTAGGATAAATACCTTAAGTAATATTATATCACATATATTTTATTAAGGTATTTTATCCTATATTTTTATTTATTAAAAACAAAAAACAAAGCTATTTTTCCCTGTCTAGCTTAGCAAAATACAAAAAATATAAAAAATCCAAAAAATATATATTATGCATATTATCCTATTTTGCATCTATAGAACAAAAATCCCTGAAAATAACAAAAGAAAACCCATAAAAACTGTAAATCTCCTCTAACATAAAAAATTATAAAACATTCTAAAAAAACTAACAATTGTATTTTCTGTTTATATATTTTCTCTATTATATTACCTATATATAAAAATTAGTTTTGGAAAATTTTAAAACTTTTGGCTATTTTAAAATCCAAAACTAATCAACCCTATTTATTGCTCACTATTTTGCACTGTTTATTCATTTAAAAATATAAAAATAGCAATGATTAAAAGAAAAATCACAAAAATAGTAAAAAGTAAAAAATACAAAAAATATCTTATTTTGTGTATTATGAGTATTTATAGGTATTTATACCTATATACTCGCCTATATAGTGTATTTAGACCTATATTTACTAATATCACTATTAACATTATTATAATTATTAGAAATCTCAAGAAATATTTTTGGAACCTTTAAAAATAAAAAAGGAGTATACCTTAGGGTATTTTCTTGTTTTTTTTCATTTTTATTTTATTATATATATTATCAATGTATAAAGTATATATATCTATATTATAACTAATTCAAAAAATAGAGAAATGAAAATATAAAATCAAAAATACAAAAATAAATATAAAAAGTATAAAATTAAAAATCCAAAAAAAATAAAAAAACAGAAATTCAAAATTCAAAAAAAAATAAAAAAATCCAAACCCGCGAAAAAAAATTAAAAACTCCTCTAAAATCCAAAAACAATTGTTGTCTTTTTAGTCAATTTTTGTTGTCTATTCCCCATTCTCCTTGTGTTCGACACCCTATCCATAATTACACTGTACATTTATATGTAGGATTATACTAAATTTTGATCCCCATTTTGATTGTTTATTAGATTGCTTGTGTGGGTTGATTGTTGATAGCTCGACTTTAATGTGTGGACGCCTCAACGACACTTTATCTTCACTTTTTGTGAGGATATTTTCAGACCTTCGTTGAAGTTGAGTTCATCAAATGGTGCTATTTCCAGGGAGCAATGTGTAGGATAGAATTTTGGGTATATTTTTCTAGCATTATTATTTTTTGTTTATTTTCTCTTCATATGATATAATTATTTAATTGCGTTAATATACTTGTATTTTTCTTGCAAGGGACCTCAAGATGATAATGACCACTTAGGTAGTTGGAGCACCCAAGTCATGAGGACTTGGTCATTCTGTTTGTTGACCAAGAGGAGAGAACTGGAGAAAGAGAGAGATATTTAGCATAGTCTTCTCCTTTTTTGTGAGAAATTATTATTTGTTTTGCACAATTAATTTGTAAAATATATGTGTGGACTTGTACTTGGACATTTAGGCCCAATTTCCAAGTGTTTGTTCATTTGGAGGCTCACCTAATTTCTCTTGCTTTTTATTACCTTTATTACCTTTATTTTGAGTGTTTTGAGTTTTTCACCTTATTTTTATTTGTTTTGTGGAATGAACCCAAAAAAGAAACTTATAAGCTCAAACAAGCAAAATGTATTTCTAAGGTCAGAGGCAACCACTTGCAGCTCCCAAAATCCGTAAGAGTCAAACATGGAGACTTAGAGTGAAAGTTTGAGGTTATGGGCTCTATCTAACCTTAGGGATCTGTCCTCACCCACTCTGTCTGGGGGTAAGTACCTGCATACAATGAAGGTGTTTCTGCCTGTAATACAAGCTTGATTTTATTCCAAATTATTTATGTCAACTTGTATCAATTCAGTTCCAATTTTATTGTTGGTTGTCATTTGAATTTAAGTGACCACAAAAATCACCTAACATATAGTCCCTTTTTGCCTTTATTCCTGGGTAGGCAAAAAGCGAGGGAGAAAACGAAAAATGGAATGCAATCGAAAATGCGATGATGAATGCAGTCGATAGAAATACTTAAAGTGATTCCCAACACTCTCCATATGGAGGCAAGACTGAATACTAAAAATTACACTATATGATGCAAGTCAAGAAAAGCCGCACCTAAACATGAGTTCTATTAGCGACAAAGAATTCTTAAAGTTGGCTAGATAGAACGTAATTGATGTATGTCTCAATGAATCTCCTAAGATCTTGTCATTATGAATCTTATGAGATCAAGTTGTGTGTCCTAAGTTACGAATTCGATCAAGCAATAATGACCCAAGATATATCTATTTGGAGTGTAGTGCCTTGTCCTAAATCGCCATTCAAGTTGAGAGTCACTCTCGACACAACCACACAAAATAATAAAAATAATGAATAGGCCTTTTTTACATGCGCGAGAACTCAATTGAGAACCGTTGTAAATAGGGCAATTAATTACAAATTAATTACTGAATAAATTACACAAATACTACATAATAAAGTACAACACAAATAATGCTATTTAATCAATTAGAATTTCTTATGAGGTAAATTGCTCTGCGGTCTCTTCAGCTAAAGCTCCAAGCTCCTCACCTTTGCGATCCTCCAGGCTTCATTAGCTCTGTGATCCCTACCACAAAACAATCAAGAGTGTCAAATATTTTCAGATTAATTTTCTCATATCAAAAGCCAAAAACAACAAATAAAATTAATACAAAAAATAAAACAACAATCATACAACAATAACTTACCTATGAAGCTCTAAAAATCACAAAAAATAAATAACTAACACTAATAATCAAATAATGTGCCGTGTTTCCAGCAATGGCACCATCTGATGAAACGTCAAAGGGCAATAATAAAATTCTCTCATTGCAACACGAACCAATTAATAATCAATAGAACTGAGAGAAAATATCCATGAAGAGTTCTCGGCTTTAATTTATATCTGGGTAAGTTAAGGGTCAAACACATGACATAAGAAATGATTTAATCAAGGGATCGTTACACCCATAACCCTGAGTAATTCCACAATTACAATCATAACCATGCATAATCATGAATTACATGAGAAACATCGGATAATCACTCTGTCTCACACTCATAACCCTCTATTAGTTTAATATGTTAACTCAAATATATGAGTAAGTTAATCTAACCAATATATGATCTAACAGCTAGGATTAGCCAAAAAAATGAAAAGAAAAAAATGACAAGCTTATAGGGTGGGTTGCATGCGAAAGTCATTGGAGATTGGGGGGCTTCGCAGAGTTCGCGAATGCAGCCAGCCGACGGCTAGGGGTAGGGAGGCTTCACAAAAATTGTGTGTGTGTGTGTGGGGGGGGGGGGGTCGCAGAGCTCGCGGGTGCGGGCAGCCGGCGATCGGGGGGATGGGGGGCTTCGCAGAGCTCGTGGGTGCAGGCGTAGGGGGGGTCTTCGAGCTCGGCGGCCTTCGAGAGAGGGGAGGCTCGTCACGGGGGCTTCGAGCAGGGGAAGGATCATGCTTCGAGGAGGAGTTCGACAATTTTCAAGCAAGGGAGGAGCTCTGCCTCGTGGGTGGGTGGTGACCTCAAAGCTCGGGATTTGGGGTGGCAGGGCGAGGGGACTTCGAGGAGGGTCATCAGTGTCGATCAGGGGAGGAGAAGATCGGCGGGAGCTCGGCGGGCTTCAAGCAGAAGAGGAGAAGCTCAAGGGTCCAAAGAGGATGAGCTCCGTAGTGGGGGAAGGGGGGGGAAGGGGGGCTTGACAGTGAGCACGATGGAGGCCTTTCTCGGGAGGAGGGGGTGTTTGCTTGTTAAAGGTTGACCGGGGGGTTGTCCGAAGGGGATGAGCTCGGCAGTGCGTCGAGGTGGGGAGTCATCGAAGCATGGCCTGCAGGGGAGGAGGACGTGGTGCTCGGCAGGGGGGGGAGAGGGGAAAGATGTCATGTTTTACAAATAAGGATCAATATCAGGGGTAGTTTTATCTTTTTCAACGAAAATCATCACATATAACGGGTATCTTAAATGGAACATAACACAGGGTTATGTCATGTAAGAGTTAAGCATTACTAAGGGTTTCTCATGTAATTCATGATTATACAGGGTTATGATTGTAACTGCAGAATTACTCAGGGTTATGGATGTAAAAATCCCTTTAATCAAACTTAGATTCTAATAAAGTAACTCGGTGATTTATAGGTTACTCGGTCAAGTTCCGTGCAAACATACAAAAAATAAATGCAATTTTTCAACACATTTTTTATGCAATTATTTAAGATGCCAAACAATCATACAATAAATACACAAGAACAAACAACACAAATTATCCTGATTAAATAAATTTAGTACTTGTGGAATTAATGTATTTATTAATGAGAGATCCGTGTCAAGTAAAGCAACTTCAACCTATATGGAATTTATTTTCATTTCAATATCAAGGTTGAATAGTCAAAATGAGTCCTCTAAATTTAAACGTGTGAAATGTAGATCAAAACTAACATTTAAATGCACTACATTGAAGAGCATGAAACAAGCTTTCTAACAACTCCAATTTCATTCAATTTGGATCAATGGTCCACAATTATTAAGAACACACTGCATGGGCATAAATACAAGAAAACATATTTATTTTATTACAAACGAGTCCAAAATTGACTAATGCAATTACATAAACCTTAAAATAGGATGATTTTGTGTTTTTTCCAGAAACATGGAGACTTTTCTACAATTTCTGGTAATTATTTGGGCTTCTCTACAATTTTCTTTACAAACACGTGCGTTGCACGTGGTAAGGCTGAGGCATTGCCTCGGGTGGAGGCTCGGGTCTACTGTTAATCGTCGAATAAGATATGGGAGATCAGATCTAACAGCTTCGGCTACGCGTGTTCTTCCCCGTCCTCCGCAGGAGATGAAGGCTGGGCGGAGCTCCGGTGAGGCTCGTTCTCCTCCTCCAAGCGTCTCCGCTAGGTCTGGAGGTTGCGAAACCTTTCTGGCGTCATGGTGAAGGAGAAGACAATGTGTAGATGATTAGACACGTGCGAGAAGGCCCTCCTGACGAAGTGACTGTGATAAGTATTGTCGAGATCGAAGCTCGTCAGAAATTCCGATCATTTAAGGTTTGATGTTTAGAGAAACAAAGCCCAAGGTTCTGCAAATCTTCTAGGATGTTTAGATGATAGAATGGAGGGCTGATTAGAATGGAAGAAGAAGCCCCAGTTGATTCCTTCTTCTTTGCAAGAAGAACGGAAGGATCAGGTGGTCACGATGATGAAGAATTGAACAGCTTACTGAGGACAATATGCATGGATTAAGGAAGATCACAGAGTTGATTCTATAGTTGAGATGTATGAGAGAGATATCAAAACATTAGTGATCAACTGGAGAACTACAAAGAAAAGAATGTTTAGAGATCTTACCTAGGATGAAATGAAGAAGAAGAAGATGGAAAGCATGCATGGAGTGAAGCTTATGCTTTAGGTTGTCACATCAGACTCTGAGGCTACAGTATTTGAGCTTGAGCAGCCATTGATGTGCGGCAACTTTGTCTCTGATGACCAAGGATCTCACCATCAATCTTCCTCTATCGCCGCTCACAAGTCTCTCTCTCACTGTCACTGAGGATTAGTGTGGCTAGGGGAAGCTCACATGAGTTGCGGATAGGTTGTGCAGTTGCTGGAGGAGTTTTGGAGGGAGATTGGTGGTTGTCGAAATTACTGAGGTGGTTTCAACCACCCCTGGGAAGCGCATGTGATGGAGATGGGGATGCTTGAAGGTTGAGCCAAGAAGGTAGTTGATTGAGGAAGAAAATGGCATCGGGGTTTGGGGGGTTGGTTGTCGAAAGTCGGTGGAGGAAATTGGAGAATTTAGACATGTGTGAAGAGATGCAACCCTTCAAAAGGTGGAGCTGGAGGTTGACGGAGGATTCCCAACTATTGGATCTAATTATCCAACAACCCAGGAGCAAGCAAGATGAAGTGAAGAGACGGGGCCACATGGTGCATCCAGATGGCGCCATATGGCCCAATATGAATTCTGATAATTACAAAAAATAGTAAAAAAATAGAAAATAAAAGGAAAATGATTTAGAAAAAATGTTCAACATGAAAGTTGCAGATCTCGGAGATCTCCAACTTTCATCTAGACCCAAAGACAAAATAAGCAATCTATATACATAAAAATTATGTAAGTAATATACTGTATTAAATTACTTATGTTTCATTTCTTTTCTTATTTTTTATGGATTTTTATTTTATGAATCATACTAAATTAGTTATATACAATATTATTCTAATTTTTATTGGATTTTTAATATTTAATAAATATATAAAACAATAACATAGTAATATGTATATTAATGTACAATAATTATAGTGATTTATTCACAACACATGTTAATTTAAATACTATTTAATTGTTAATTATTTTTATTGGTTTTCTTAACTTAGAAAGATAAAAATAGATAAAAAAAGTAGATGAATATGGGATTCATAAGCACGCAGCACATGCACGCCTGGACATATTGCATACATACCCTTCGAAGTATGGGTAATAACATTTTAGCCCTTGTGCATGTTTGTTTAAGTTTTATTTTAATTATGTTTTGCATTTAGATCCCTCACTTTATGTATTGATTTGAACCTTCATTTATCATCATATTTTTATTTCAAAAATTGCATATTGTAGAACATTTAATTCTTTATTATTGTGGATGCTTTATGTAATTTTATGAGCATTATTTACTTATAGTATTTATTTTAGTGAAAATTGTCATATTTTGCTCTGTCTATATTGGAAATTCGTAATAAATCACCCTTTGCTCCAAAAATTCCTGAAAGATCATACTATCTAGAGTCAATTATGTTCTGACAAGTGCCCAAAAGTCACTCCATTTGCACGGATATTTAGGTTAAAATAAATGATGTTGTGTATTTGGTAATTGAATTTTAAGTATATGTAAACTTAATATTTTTAGGAGTAATAATTTTTCCTAGATACATCTTGATTAGACACATTTAGGATAATTTTGATTCTGGAAAATAATTAAGTTTACTATTTATTAAATCTAATTTATTAGAAATTACATTGTATGTTGGTTTAATTCATAGAAAATTCATTTTGCATCTAAAAACTCCAAAAATATTGAAATATTGCAAAAAATACAAAAGCGTCTATTTTTCATGCATGCATTTTTTATCATAAAAATACATTTTTTTCAGGATTCTCCATTGCATAAATAATTAAGAAAAGATACCGTCTGGATTTCTAAGCTAATTTGCACATTATTTTATATTTTCCAACATATGCTAATTTGACCTTTTAATTGTCATTCTGCATTTGCATTCGATCATTATTTGCTTAAAAAATTACCAAAAGTATTCTCCTCGAAAACCTAGCATTTAAATAGTCTAAAAATCTTCCTAAGGAGATAGTGTCCTCCATGAGTTTGATCTTGAACTTGACCACATAAAATAAATTTGACTGCTTGCATTTAGTTGAAAATTAATTAAGTGGTCATTTTGATTAATCCGAATTTACTGCCTACAACGAACATCATTTTAGTTCCGCATTATTAGTGAAGGGCAACTAAGGGTTCTTCATTGGTGTTATGCTAACATGAAGCATTCATGTCGTAGAAATGTGTGACAAATTAGCACCCATCTAGAAAGGCCCGTACACTGTGCCGCAAACAAATCTCCAATGGGAGCTTACGAGCTAGCAGTAAAGAAGGGAGGACATATACTAAGACTTAGGATGCCATCAACCTATAATAATATTTCATCTAAGTTACTAAGGTATGACGAAGCATTACCAAATACAAAAAAAGTTACGAGCCTTAATTAAGCTAAAATCTTTTCCACCCCATTACAAACAAGGTATGATACAAAAAGAAACAAATTTTGCTCAAAGCATCCCCTTCAAGTTATAGTACAAAGCAAGAGACAGCCGGACACTAGAATACGAGACAAAGGTTATTACAAAGTTCTATCAAAAATGGTGTACGTCCTATGGAGAGACCATCTTCTCTAATTGACGATGTGTGGTACGCAAGTGGTCACCACGCAAGCTCTTCGCAAGAGTCCAAGACTCAATGTTATTGTAGGATTTATGATACAAAATAACTCATCCTCTGTTTTAGAGGGGAAGCACTCCCCTTATACACACATTTTTTTCTTCATTTCACTGGACTATGGATATAATCATCCTTTATCTGCCTTGTCAAGGACCCTAGTTAGCTAAGGACATGATCGATTCACGGATGTCAGCTTGGTTCTTGTGTTTTGTTGTGATATCAATACTTTAGGATGCTGAATTTTCCAAGGTTGTCGCCTTGTCAACTTTTGTCTTTGTTAGGTAGGTTTGGTTGATTGCCATGTCCTTGATGTTGTTAGTCTGTTACAGGCTTCTATTAGTGGTGCATGACTTTGGGGTTTCTGTCCCTCATCAGGCACTACGTTGAAAATGTGGTGAACAATGCGAAACATGTTGTGCTTCATGAGTGTCATTATATCATTCAAATAAATTTGTAAAAGAGGTTTTCTCTCTCTCCACCTTGTAGCAAATCTGTACATGGATGACATCATGCGCTTGATGATCATACTTCAACTTTTTAAAAAAAAAATCAAAGACAAAACCCCTCTTCCAAGCATAACAACATTTACTTACTCACGAGTATCAATGTGATCAAAGTTCGTGTCATCCACAATGAAGATACCACCTTCAATTGAACCTTTTCACTTTCCTCTCATTTATATATATGCAAATATTCCTCCTTCACATCCATAAAGCATTTCTTTCGAGTTATGGGGTTCTTGAATAATCCCAATTTGATGTCGTTTGGCCCCATAGATTCCACCTTCAATGGTTTTCACAAAAGATGTAACTGAACTGCATTTGCATCTCTTGGATCTTTCGTGTAGTTATGATTACAACAAATGTATTTCTTTACAACTTTTTTTTCTATAGAATGGAATGGGGCTACTTTCTAAATACACCTAGGGTAGCCAAGTCTGCTAACCCCGCCCTTCTTTTTAGTGATATTTTTTAATGACGCTTGCGTGCGTGAGTGGGTATGTGTGTGGGTGCATGTGTGGGTGTGTGCATGTGTGGGAACATTATATGCATTGTATTAAGGTGCGTGTATCTGTGTGCGGGAACAATACATGCATTGTATTAAGGACATAATGCAATTGGATTGTATCCCTTCGAGAATCTACCATTACAATTATAGCTCTACTTTTTTTTGCAATAACACTTAGAGACCATATATTCTTACAAAATTCACAATTCCATCGTTCTGTTCTTACACTTATGCCCCGATTTTACCTTAACAGAAGGAAAGTACTATGAATTTTAAAAGAATATAGGGGTACTAAGTGTTATTGCAAAAAAAGGCAGAGATGCATAACTGTAATGGCAAAATTTCACAGGGGCACAATGGTAAAAAAACCCATATATATATATAGGGAAAATTGGGGCTGCCCCCTAGGGGTAGCCAACATAGCTGCCCTCACACCATTTTTCGCAATTTTTTTTTATTTTTTTGGAAAAATATCACCATGTATATTCATCCATATATCCCTCCTATATGTCATTCGAATTTTGTCAGAAACAGAGACTCCTACGACCTCCATCCATATGTCATTTTTTAACGGTCGCAGGATTTTTTAAATCGACCCTGTCTGGATGGAGGCCGTAGGAGTCTCTGTTTCTGACGAAATTCGAATGGCATAGGCATGATTTGGAAATTCCACAAAACCAATCTGAAAATCATCCATTCATAGTGCACCTACCAACCAATACCATTAATTGATTATCAAAAATATTATTGAATGCACAACTAACAAATAGTCACCCGCAATAGGTGCCCATGTGAGTTTAAGTTGAAAAATGACTCAAAAAGTCTGATTTGTGGTGCTCAGTTGGAAAGCTCATTGACTAAAAGCCGGAGTTCCTATTTATGGTGATAGAAGATATATCAAATCATGGATAAGTTGCTTAATATACTACTCTATGGATAAAGCCTTCAAATGCCAATAAAGAAGGAGTTTCGCAGTCCTGCATTACAGTTGTTTGCTGCAGGAAGCAGAGAAACAAAATATAACAAGGTAGGATGGCTGGAAGGAGGTGACACACAGTGGCGCCAAGAAGTCAGAGACGTGTCCAGTTATCGGAGGCAGCAAAGCAGCAAAGGGCGATGGGCTCGGACTCGACGGCTAAGGGTGTCACCACCTGGAAAGGTATAGCCTGAGAAGTCTTGATGGGTTTTTTTGTCAGGGTTTAAGGTGTTTGGTTTATCGGATCCTCTAAAAGGATCCGAGCAGCACCACATTTTTTTTTGTTAAGCACTCACCTAAAGGCACCCATAAATTCCAGCTGGGCACTCTCATAGACACATCTAGAACAAATCGCCTCACATCAGCACCTACATGAGTATCTTGGTTGCTTTTAACAAAACTGGTAGGCCATCATGCTCATCTTCATAAGGTCGGATACTAGCCCTTGCACAACCCAGAGACAAGTGGCCAATCATCCAGTTGGAATATCATCAAAGTTCTCACAAGCATCTGGCTAAACAATAACTAAGGAGCACATCTGGATGCAAGAAGGCAAAAGTGGGAGATGATGCTATTGCTGTTAAGTACATAGGTATGGTAGAACTGAGCTGCTAGCAAGTACACTGTACACATCAGCAACCTTTCACATGACTGGGTCGGAGGCACAGTGTGTTGACATGGGCAAAGGAAATGATGTTTTGGCTCCCTGGATGAGGCAGAGTGGGCGTTGTACGAGCATCTCCTTTCAAAAAAACTAAGCTGTCGACTATCTCAGTTTCAGCTGTGATGAATCCACATTTTTACCTTCTGTAGTATTTTTATTTAACGTGAGTAGTATTTTTGGACTCCAACTAATGCCACTCCAGAATATTCTCATAGTGTGGTCGCACTCGATTTAGGGTCAATCATCATCTCATTATAGCAAAAATCAGATAGAAAAAACTGAAATAAAATTTTACAGGGGCTTGTGTTGTGCAGTAATTGTGGGAAAAGGCTTTGTTGTTGTTGTTGTTGTTGTTGTGTTGTGCGGTAACTAGTAAGATCCATTTCAAGTTAATCGAACAAAAACCCATGTTTTTCCACATGAGTCATTTCCCTACTTACATTAGGACTGAGGTAAAATTTTACAGGGGCTTGTGTTGTGCAGTAATTGCGGGAAAAGGCTTTGTTGTTGTTGTTGTGTTGTGCAGTAACTAGTAAGATCCATTTCAATTTAATCCAACAAAAACCCATGTTTTTCCACATGAGCCATTTCCCTACTTACATTAGGACTTAGGTAAAAATTGTGTTGTGCAGTAATTGTGGGAAAAGGCTTTGTTGTTGTTGTTGTGTTGTGTTGTGCGGTAACTAGTAAGATCCATTTCAAGTTAATCCAACAAAACCCATGTTTTTCCACATGAGCCATTTCCCTACTTACATTAGGACTTAGGTAAAATTTTACAGGGGTTTGTGTTGTGCAGTAATTGTGGGAAAAGGCTTTGTTGTTGTTGTGTTGTGTTGTGCGGTAACTAGTAAGATCCATTTCAAGTTAATCCAACAAAAACCCATGTTTTTCCACATGAGCCATTTCCCTACTTACATTAGGACTTATGAAGGTCGTGCTTTTAAAACACAAGGGGATAGAGAGAGAGTCGTTTTTGTGGTCACTTAAAAGTTAAAATACAAAGAATATGGAAATTAGTCTCCTATTTTCTAGTAGAAGCAAAGAATGTTGAAAATCAGCCTAAGGTAGAAAACACTAGGAAAAGAGCATCGAAACCCAGAGTGAATGTCTATGTATTGACTTGTAGACAATAACCTTATATCGATGCTCACTCATGTTTATGGTTAAACACTCAAGGAAGGTTGTTATGTACAAGGAAGTATATACATGCATACATACCCAGTTATAAATGAAAATGATTTTTCACTCTCTATAAGATTTTTATGTCTTCCATCTTCTTTAGGGTTTTTATAGCTCTATGATAAGTCTCCAGGACAAGACTTCCTCCAAGGTTTTTATAATTGTAAGACCTTAAATTCAAGTCCAACGGATCTGGCTCGTCAGGACAAGTCCAACGGAACTCGTTTAGTGTGGTTCAGGGGTCCATTCCAAATTATTACGAATTTTAGAAGAATGAAAGGTTGCATACGAGATCGAACAGAAATGAAAAAAACAAAAAAGCAATGCACCACTTCATCAGCAGAAATATGGAAGCTCCTACTTCCAACCATTATATATGAAAAGTACCGCGTCTGAATACAAAGAAACCATAGCTGTCAAACCACAACCAAGTTCCTCGCAAAGGGAAAGAAAAAGGAATACCACCCGATTTCGCCAGATCCGCCATTATTAAAACATAAAAGGACTCCAGTAGAAGCAGAGGCGGTAGAAACCTCAGATGAACTTTCTGTAGGGCCTCTTCGCGTCCTCGTCTTGCATGTGCTGCAACGGAAGAACAGATGGAGGGGATTGAAGAACGTGATGGGGGTTGGAGTTGGGAAGGAGAGGGGGTTTAGGGGCGTACGAACTCCCTGACGATGCCGCGGTAGAGGAGGACGGGAACGACAACGCCGAAGATGCCGCAGAGGGCGAGGTTGCGGCGGGTCCAGCGGAAGTTGAACTCAAGGTTTTCGCGAGCTGCGTTCCATTCCTCGATGAACTTGTTGTGATTCACCTCCATGCCTCCCGTCATCTTTGCCCTCCTCCTCGAGCGGATCGGAATTTGGGGATTTCGTTGATTTGGGAAAGGTCTTGGGGTGTGGTTCGGGGAAAGGGTTTGATTTTGAGGTTTTCTTTCGGCAAGTCGTTTGCAATTTGCAAACTTCGGGTGTGAAAATTAGTTTGGTCCAGATTTTGGGCAAATCCATCCACAGCCTATCCATTATTAGTGGCAACTTCCCTAATGTTGATGCAAGGATTCAAACGGATAAGAATATAGCCGCATATGATCCCCTACCATATCCGTTATATGTTTTTTTTGCCTCCGTTTCATATTTGTATCCGTTTTACAATGATTGGTATCCTTATATCCATTTTCAAATATAAAAATAGTTGTAAATATATTTTTTAACTATATATAACATAATTGTATGCCTCATTTTACCATATTTTGTATTATTATTATATAAACACATTTAGTAGGTTTATATGATGTTTATTCCATCTAATGTGTGTATTTTCACTAATCCAGTATTTATTTTAGATTCGTGTCTATTTTTAAGGATATGGTAACATAGTTTTCATATCCATCAATATCGGTATCTACATTCATATTCGTATTTAAAAATAGATAAGGATATGGTAATACCTATATCAGTTTATGTATATGTGCATGTCCTTTTGCATCCTTATGTCCATTCCATCTCGAAGCCTCGGTACCGACCACCTTCATCACTTCTCACCTCCCCAATGACGTTGATCCCCCACGCATGTTGCTCTCGCTCGATAACTCTTCATCGACGACTACCCCTCCACCTCCCTCCTCTTCCTTGACTCCCCAATCTTCTCATAAGCGACGGCGATGGAGGGACCATCTTGGAGCAATATGATGTTCCTCGCATGTGAGGGACCACCACAATCATGTGACTATACAAAAGAGCTGGGGTGGCCAATGAGTGAGACACTGACATGTAATACCAGGAGGTGGCACCACAGAGGGAGTGAGAGATGCAAAAACACAAACATGGGTTGCAAGAGGTGGTGGGCTAGCGACATTAGAGTTGCATAGGAGCACATACATCGTGAAAGGTGGCGGGCAGAGGAAAGGATGGTGGGATGCAACAGAGCACAAGCTCGCAACAGTTTTGATGGCCAAAATTTGGAGGGTTAGTCGTTGAATCTTAGGCCTGATCGAGGATCGACCGTTGTCCTACGAGAGAGACGTAACTCCAGTGGAACGCATGTGGCGAAGATGCGAAGGTCGAGGGATGATGGATTCTTAGTGGCAACTATCGTGAATGGGATTCCTTTGTTCTCATCCTCTTTTCCTTTTATAGTTGCATGAAGGGACGTACATTGATGAAGCGAAAGAGGCATGAAAGTTAACATACAACTGCTCGAGGGATGACCGATTGTGCCACCATTATGAACCGAACCGGTGCCAGTCTCAATCCTCGTATATGGAGATGATGGACAGTTATTAATGAACCCTTGACCATATAATCATTGTCCATTGATGGAGATGAAAGATGATACATGAGTCCATGCCCGCCTATGGTGAGAATTCATATAAGACGGAAATAATTAATGCATATGAGGGGACACAACATGGAGCTAATGGAGCTAGGATTTCATGTGAAAAAAGGAAACAATGTTATATTGATTGCATTTTCAGAAAGAAGACATGTGCTGTTTAACTTATGTGCATTTCAAAGATTTCCTAGATAAGGCATGGGGTGTAAAGTATTCCCTTCCAGGAAGTGGCTGCAAAATAATTCCCACAAGGGGCATGAATTGATAAATCATTTGTCGAGTGGACCTAGCTTACTAGTGTCTCCCCCTTCCTCCACTCTTCCTCTCCCCCTCAGGGTTCGTCGCCACCTACCTCCGACATCCTCCCCCTCGCCCTGTTGTTGTTGTTGTCCTCGATTGCTACAACAGTTGCACATGATGATTACACGGTAAGGTACATGTCTTTGAATCATGTTTGTGATCCTCAAGTCTCTAATGGAAGAGACTTCTTGCCTCAAATTTGATCTGACAAAGACATCACTTATGGACACAAAGATGAATAGTATGCTTCTTGCAATCTACGAGATGTTTTGAGAGAGATAGCTTCTGATTTCGTCAAACGAAATCCTCCTCTTTCCTCAAGAACATGTGATACCTAAGAAGAAGATTGTTCATGTGAGATATCAAATCAATCTGGCAATACAATGGTGGGGTGACCACACATGGGATGACCTATTGTGGTGTTGGACTACCCGAAGGTTGTGAACATTCACATTGAGTGCTCTCTCCGAACTCTCATATGCTAGCATCTAGAACTCTGCAGATTCTGAAGGTGAAACAAGAGCTCATGAAATCAGATCTTTCCAAACAACTTGATCATATGTAATCACAAAATCAGACTCCTTGTGGACGTCTAACTCTGAATCTGTCATCTTCCATAAACTCTGCTCGGAGCAAGCTAAATCTATGGCTTTGATCTCCTCAATAGTCTCTATTTGTATACTTTCACCCTCGACGTGCAAGTATACCTTCCCTATATCATGATCAGATACTGCTTTGGTTGTGGCTAAGAAGGGTCATCCTAAAATTATGGGGGTATCGGTCACAAGCGCTATCATCAAAGTCATGTTCTAGACCAAATTTTGAATAATTTCCGCAATGGCTGGACCAGACAAAGTATTTTTCAATTTTTCAATTTTTTATGTTTTTCATTGGTTCTGAAAAAGGAATATTTACATAATCTAAATTGTATCATTCAAAGTTATCCATATCATTGTTTATAGGTAGATGTCAAAAATATGCAAAATGCAGGCTCAGCTTTATGTGCTGACTTTGGGTCTGCTACATGTGCAAGATTCTTTAGCACATGTGTTGATGTTGCGACACGTGCAGACATTTCTAATGCGGGCTGGTCTCCACCATGTCTTTTGTTGTTTTTTATATATATTTGTATTTTCTTCATTTTTTGTGGTTTTTACTGGTGGTGCTGCTCGAATAATACTTCTTGTCCCTCGTGCTGGCTGGATTGATGATTCCTCATCGGATGCATGATGCTTTCCATCCACGGTTACTGATGGCTACAATGCTCTACCACTCCTGAGAGTAACAACGTTAGATATAAACATCTCATTTCTACTTTGATCGGGTATATCACTGCACACTGCATGTTCCTTACGTTAGAAATTATTTGGATTAGACTCAACCTAAGCTGGTATGACGGTTTTGGCAGCTATCACGTCATCGATCTTCTGGGTCATCTCAATCATGTTCTTGACTAGTTATTCCAGGCATGCGAGGGTGGGGTTCACTGGCGTAGCTTCAAAAGAGTCGCACAATTGGGGCCTCTGATTCTGATAGTGTGGGGGAGGTTGTTGTTGGTATCCTTGGGAGACTCCAGCAGAGGCGATAGAAATCTCAGATGAACTTTCTGTAGGGCCTCTTCGCGTCCTCGTCTTGCATGTGATGCAACGGAAGAACAGATGGAGGGGATTGAAGAACGTGACGGGGGTTAGAGTTGGGAAGGAGAGGGAGTTTAGGGGCGTACAAACTCCCTGACGATGTCGCGGTGGAGGAGGACGGGAACGACAACGCTGAAGATGCCGCAGAGGGCGAGGTTGCGGCGAGTCCAGCAAAAGTTGAACTCAATGTTTTCGTGAGCTGCGTTCCATTCCTCGATGAACTTGTTGTGATTCACCTCCATGCCTCCCGTCATCTTTGCCCTCCTCCTCGAGCAGATCAAAATTTGGGGATTTAGTTGATTTGGGAAAGGTCTTGGAGTGTGGTTCGGGGAAAGGGTTGTGATTTTGAGGTTGGGAAAGGTCTTGGAGTATATTTAGAAGGATTAGCTTTGCAATACAAAAAAGATTAGCGGCGCAACTTGTTGCTCGCTTGACTTCTGTTTTGATGTAAACTTTTCCTTCTGAAACAATTTGTGGAATCCTTTCGGAAAGTCCAATTTGAAAGCTTCTGTTGTAGCATTTGCAATTTGCAAACTTCGGATGTGAAAATTAGTTTGGTCCAGTTTGGGCAAATCCATCCCCATCCTATCCATTATTAGTGGCAACTTCACTAATGTTGATGCAAGGATTCAAACGGATAAGAATATAGCCGCATATGATCCCCTATCATATCCGTCATATGTTTTTTTACCTCAATTTCGTATTTGTACCCATTTTTAAATGAATATGGATAAGATATCATTTTGCTATCTACAAATATCTATATTAGTATCCTTATATCAATTTTTAAATATAAAAATAGTTGTAAATATATTTTTTAACTATATATAACATAATTGTATACCTCATTTTACTATATTTTGTATTATTATTATTATATAAACACATTTAGTAGGTTTATATGATGTTTATTCTATCTAATGTGTGTATTTCAACTAATCCAGTATTTATTTTATATCCGTGTCTATTTTTAAGGATATGGTAACATAGTTTTCATATCCATCAATATCTGTATCTACATTCGTATTCGTATTTAAAAATAGATAATGAAATAGTAATACCTATATATGTATATGTATATGCCCTTTTGCATCCTTATATCCATTCCATCTCGAAGCCTCGATACCGACCACCTTCATCACTTCTCACCTTCCCAATGACGTTGATCCCCCACGCATGTTGCTCTCGCTCGATAACTCTTCATCGAAGACCACCCCTCCACTTCCCTCCTCTTCCTTGACTCCCCAGTCTTCTCATAAGCGGCGACAATGGAGGGACCATCTTGGAGCAACAGGATGTTCCTCGCATGCGAGGGACCACCAGAAGCATGTGACTGTACATAAGAGTTGGGGTGGCCAACGAGTGAGACACTGACATGTAATACCAGGTGGCACCACAAAGGGAGTGGGAGATGCAAAACAGACAAGTCACAACAAATATGGGTTGCAAGGGTGGTGGGCTAGCGACATTAGAGTTGCATAGGACACATACATCGCGAAAGGTGGCGGGCAGAGGAAATGATGGTGGGATGCAACATAGCACAAGCTCGCCACAGTTTTGATGGCCGAAATTTGGAGGGATAGTTGTTGAATCTTAGGCCTGATCGAGGATCGACCGTTGTCATACGAGAGAGAAGTAACTCCAGTGGAACTCATGTGGTGGAGATGCGATGGTCGAGGGATGACAGATTCTTAGTGGCAACTATCGTGAATGGGCTTCCTTTGTTCTCCTCCTCTTTTCCTTTTATAGTTGCATGAAGGAGCATACATTGATGAAGCGAAAGAGGCATGAAAGTTAACATACAACTGCTCGAGGGATGACCGGTTGTGCCACCATTACGAAACGGGCCGGGGCTAGTTGCAGTCCTCATATAGGGAGATGATGGACAGTTATTAATGAACCCTTAACCATATGATCATTATCCATTGATGGAGATGAAAGATGATACATGAGTCCATGCCCGCCTATGGTGAGAATTCATGTAAGGCATAAAAAATTGATGCATATGAGGGGACACAACATGGAGCTAGTATTTCATGTGAAAAAAGGAAACAATGTCATATTGATTGCATTTTCAGAAAGAAGACTTGTGTTGTTTAACTTATGTGCATTTCAGAGATTTCCTAGACAAGGCATGGGGTGTAAAAGTATTCCTTGCCAGGAGGTGGCTGCAAAATAATTCCCACAAGGAGCATGAATTGATAAATCATTTGTCGAGTGGACCTAGCTTACTATTGTCTCCCCCTTCCTCCACTCTCCCTCTCCCCATCAGGGTTCGTCGCCACCTACCTCCGGCATCCTCCCCCTCGCCCCGTTGTTGTTGTTGTCCTCGATTGCTACAATAGTTGCACATGATGATTACGGTAAGGGATATGTCTTTGAATCATGTTCGTGATCATCAAGTCTCTACCTCAAATTTGATCCGACAAAGACATCACTTACGGACACAAAGATGAATAGTGTGCTTCTTGCAATCTATGAGATGTTTTATGAGAGATAGCTTCTGATTTCGTCAAAGGAAATTCTCCTCTTTCTTCAAGAACATGTGACACCTAAGAAGAAGATTGTTCATGTGAGATATCAAATCAATCTGGTAATACAATGGTGGGGCGACAACACATGGGATGACCTATTGTAGAGTTGGACTACCCAGAGGTTACGAACATCCACATTGAGTGCTCTCTCTGAACTCTCATATGCTAGCATCTAGAACTCTACAGACTTTGAAGGTGAGATAAGAGCTCATGAAATCAGATCTTTCCAAACAACTTCATCATATGTAATCACAAAATCAGACTCCTTGTGGACGTCTAACTCTGAATTTGTCATCTGCCGTGAACTTTGCTCGGAGCAAGCTAAATCTATGGCTTTGATCTCCTCAATCATATCTATTTGTATACTTTCACCCTCGACGCGCAAGTATACCTTCCCTATATCATGATCGGACACTGCTTTGGTTGTGTCTAAGAAGGGTCATCCTAAAATTATGGGGGTATCAGTCATAAGATCTTTCATCAAAGTCATGTTCAAGATCAAATTTTGAATAATTTCCGCATCTGGATCAGACAAAGTATTTTTCAATTTTTTAAATTTTTTTATGTTTTTTCATTGCTTCCGAAAAAGGAATATTTACAGAATCTAAATTGTATCATTCAAAGTTTTCCATATCATTGTTTATAGGTAGATGTCAAAAATATGAAAATGCAGGCTCAACTTTATTTGCTGGCTTTGGGTCCGCTGCATGTCGAAGATTCTTTAGCACATGTGTTGATATTGCGATACGTGCAGACATCTCCAATGCGGGCTGGTCTCCACCGTGTCTTTTGTTGTTTTTTTATATATATTTATTTTCTTCATTTTTTGTGGTTTTTTACTGGTGGCGCTGCTCCAAAAATACTTCTTGGCCCTCGTGCTGGTGGATTGACGATTCCTCATCAGATGCATGATGCTTTCCATTCGCGGTTACTGATGGCTACAGTGCTCTACCGCTCCTGAGAGTAACAACTTGAGATATAAACATCTCATTTCTACTTGAATCGGGTAGATCACTGCACACTACATGTTCCTTACGTTAGAAATTATTTGGATTAGCCTCAACCTGGGATGGTATGATAGTTTTGGCAGCTGTCATGTCATTGATCTTCTAGGTCATCTCAACCATGTTCTTGACTAGTTATTCCAGGCATGCGAGGGTGGGGTTCACTGGCGTAGCCTCAGAAGAGTCGCACAATCGGGGCCTCTGATTATGATAGTGTGGGGGAGGCTGCTGCTGGTATCCTTGGGAGAAATGACGAGGAGGGAGGCGAGAAGAGTACTATGAGTATTGTTGAGAGGGGTAAGAACTTTGACAGGATGCAACCAGCTGCTACAGAGGAACGCTTTGATGACGGTAGCCAGACTGTTGCTATTGGTAACCTTGCCTCCAAGTGTTTCCATATTACGGAGGTTGCTGATTCTAGGATGGGTAGGGCTGGAAGTTCCACCCTTCCTACTGTTGGTGTTCATGTGGTCGGTTGGCTGAGTTATGACCTTGAAAGTGTCCCTGAGGATGGGTCAACTGCTAATCATGCTCCCACACCACCATTTATCTCTTGGATCTGCGGAGGGTGTGGAGGAAATTGCTTCGGGTAAGCTGGTTGCAACTCTGGTCGGTAAATAACCATCTGGTTTTAAGAGTGTTAGGGCTGCTCCGAGACCTGCATGTAGTACACGTGCTAGACTAGTTGGGGTTGCGGGAGACTCGGCTAAGGAGATGGTATCGGTGCTGGATCCTTCTGCTCAGCAGAAGTCTCGACAGTGGCAGACACAAAGTTACAAGCGTTGGCATTCAAATCTCTAACAAGATGCTCCAACTGTTGGGAATCAAATCGAGCTTTTCTAAGTCATAGATCCTTTTCTCGATACCTGAAAGTTTGTCGAGGTCATGTGACCTCTTCTCTATGATGTCTACCTTGGATAGGTGGCTCCTAATGATGCTAATGTTGGAGCTCTCATCCTTGTCATTGGCATGAGTAACCTTGTTGACAGGCTTGTGGATGGTGGAGGTCATCTTCATATATGCACGTGACGAGGATTGAGCAGCTTATCCTTCAGCCATCTCCTTAAAAATATTCCAGACGACATCCTCGTCCTTGTTGAAATGTGAGCTACAACAAGTAGCATCGACGAGCCATTGGCTTTCCAGAGAAGGGGTGTATTGAGTGAGCGACTCTTCAATTGATTGAGGGAGGAAGTCTTTGCCTTGCCTTGTATTCTTTTTCAGATCATTAGGATTACAATCCTAATCACAAAAATGAATAGCCAAGATTAAAGGAGCTCCTCAGCAACTTGAGGATAAAATTAATTCCTCAACAACTTGAGGATTACTTATCGTATACGAATATTATCAATAAGAAAGGACAAAGAACTTAGAAAAAACAAACATAGGAGATAATGATGAAAATTAGATGGGGCGTCCCCATGTGGAGCATCCCCTTTTAAATTTACACTTTCTTTGTTACTCTTTTATCTCTTCAACTACTACTCATTTTCTTGTTGATAAATTTCGGAATTTAACTATCAACAAATAATTCCAAATTATTGTGATAATTATAAATGGGTCATCTAAAAA
Organism: Ottelia alismoides; assembly: GCA_037367405.1. Classification (NCBI taxonomy): domain Eukaryota; kingdom Viridiplantae; phylum Streptophyta; class Magnoliopsida; order Alismatales; family Hydrocharitaceae; genus Ottelia; species Ottelia alismoides. The sequence goes on from JAZKJV010000134.1 coordinate 894,546, forward strand.
GCTAAATTTAAATCATATTTACATTTTATGCATAATGTTAACCCAATTCACATTAGGGATTTCTACACCCATAACCCTGAGTAATTTTGCAATTACAATCGTAACCCTGCATAATCACGAATTACATGAGAAACCTTGAGTAATGATCGACCCTTACATGACATAACCCTGCACTATGTTTCATTTGGGATGTTTGTTATATTTGATGGTCTCTGTTGAAAAAAGACAAAATTGCCCTTAATGTTCATTCTTATTTGCAAAACATGCCATTGTTCTCTCTTCTCGGAATCCCACTCGAAACCCGAAACCCCCCTCCCCTCCACCTGCCCTCGTCAACCTCTACAAGCAAAGCCCCGACAATCCCCTGCTCGAACCGTCGAGCTCATTGATAACCACGATTTATCGCAGGTCTAAATAGTCCACACAAGGCGAGACTACAATGTCGTTGTGGTGACCCACAAGAAATCGTAATTAATGAACAATGAACCCACAACAATATTAATTAAGAAATGACAAATAAATGTGGAGTCAAATTTATTTTAACTCTACAACTAGGTGTATAATGTAAGTATGTATAGAGTGTCGAACTCAGGGAGCAAACAAGATAGATCGGGCAATAATGCATAAAAAGTGTGATGTGATTAAATGTCTACAAAGATGCGAATATTTTTGTGGGTTTTAATTTTTAATTTTTTTATTTAATTTTTAATTTTGTATTTTTGTATTTTGATTTTTAATTTTATGATTTTATTTTTTCTTTTTGATATTTATATTTTTATATTTTCTTTTTCAATAATAGAATATGTATATAATGTAAGAGAAGAGAGGGATAGAATATTTATAAAAATAGGGAAAAATGCTCAAAACCAGGAAATAAAATGTTTCTAGTCTTTTTATGATTTTATATTGTTTTTGCGATTTTTGGGAGTTTTTTAGAATATTTTTGGTATTTTTAAAAGTGAGAATACAAGAAAACAATGAACTACACTACTGGCCGAAATCAAAATAAGGATTAAAAATACTAAACAGTTCCCAAAATTCCTCAAATTAATTTTAGAATAAAGTTAATAAAATAAGGAATCTACGGAACCTGAGTTTGCATTTTTAGGGTTTTTCTAGGATTTTTTAGATTTTTATGAAGTTTTTAGGAGTTTTCTAATTTTTAAGGTTTTTGTTTTGAATTTTTTAGTGGTTTTTGGACTGATACTAAAATATGATAAGACAAACAAAATATATTTTTTTTGGAATTTTCAAAACGTTTTTATAATTTTTATGTATTTTCTAATATGAACAGTGCTGAAAATGCAAGTTTTTGAATTTTTATAAATAATAAAATGCAATAAATATGAAAAAATATGGCGTGAATGAGCAAGCCAAACAGGAGCCTATGATAATTTTTTGGTGATTTTTAGCAATTTATAGATGCATGAAATAAATAGAAACAACATCAAGAAACTACACTACTAGCAAGGACATAAATGCAAATAAGCAAACATCTAGGGGGCCAAAGTGCAATTTTTACGCAAAATAAACAACTAATAAACTAAGTTGCTGGATTAAATACAAATACCCAAAGCCGCAAGGGATTCACTGCAAAATTACCAAGCCTGCGTGTAGAAACACGTGACCTAGCAAGGGTATAAATGCAATATTACAAAACTCCAAGGCTATACATGCAATTTGTCCAAAAATAATACACGTGAAATGAAAGTTCTTGGACTAAAGCAAAATAACAAAATGTCTAAGGGTTCCAGTGCAAAATCACCACCACCCCACATGCACAGATCACGTGAGGTGACGTGGACTGGACCTAAATGCAGTTAACCAAAGTTCAGGGTCCTAAATGCAAATATTACAAATATTTTTACAGTACAGACAAATGTTTATGGACTAAAAATAAATACGAAAATGGACGAGGGTTAAGATGCAAAATACCCACGCCTAAGGGGCTCGTGCGTGATCCGACGGTTGAGGGCTTCCCACTTGCCACGTGGCGAGCCCTCGCTGCACGATGACGCTTCGCTCGGACGGCCTTGATTAGAACCTCCTCGATGGATCGGACAGTTGAAGCGAGAGGAGATCGGACGGTGGCTGCTACGTCTGGAGCGGGGCCGAGATCTGACGGTCGAAAGGGCTTCACGAAGAACAGGGAAGAAGGCCTCGGCCGGCGAACTTCCCCGTCTCCGTTCCTCCTCCTCCGTGACGCTGGCGAGTGCAAAATGGGTCCGGCGAGCTCCTGTGGAGGTCCTCTAGGTGTTGGAGGCTTCAAAATTCCTCGGCGACGGGCATGCGCTCGCTAGAAGGCGGCGGAGCTTTGGGCTCCGCGTATCTCCGGCGAGCGAGCAAAATAAGCTCCAGGTGCACGGGTTTGCTTTGACCTGCAAGAAAAGGGAGTGAAAGGGTCGAGGGCAAGTTGCTCGACCCCGCGGTGGCGCGAAAGTGGCATGAATGACGTGGACGGGACTCGGCCGGAGGTGCGCTCCGGCGAGGTAGACGCGCGGCTCGATTTGATGAACAAAATGTGAAGATATCGATGGGGGACTGATCCTAAGGATAGTATGGATAAAATGCGAAAGAAAAGAGTGGAAAAGGGGGCTGCCTCGATGGTGGATCACCGGAGGGAAGAGTACCTCGACCGCCGGCGAAGGGGGAGGTGATGGAGCCACCTCAGGCGACGCTCGACCCACCTGAAGGCCTCAACAGGGAGTTGTCACCTTCCTGGAGCTTCAAGGTGCGAAAGGGGAGCTAAACCTATGGAGTGAGAGGTTCAAAATTCAAAGGGAAGTTGGGGCTCCATTTTATATGGTTTGACTCTGTGACTATGGCGCCCCAAAGACCAAGGGAGATCGGGCGAATCGACGGCCCTCTCCCCCAAAAAAAACACAAGGGCGTGATAGACCAAGGATCGAGGTACAAAAGTCGTGAAGAAGTCGATCTCAAAATGTGCAAGATGGAGTCTGTAAAAATCGACGAAAATGGGCGAGAACCAAGGTCTGACAGGCTACAGGGGTGAGGGGCAGACAGTTGACCTGGAACAAAGATTGCCCACTGGTTGGTCCACGTGGACCAACCAGGAAAAACCCCTAAAAAACTTTGTAAATTCAAATTAAAATAGTAAATGACTTTATTATTTTTAGGTTATTAAATGAAAAATATTTATTATTTTATGAATTATTTTATGGTAATTTTTTATTTATTTTTATGAGGTATAATTTTATAAGTCACCTTTTATAGCCTTTATAGGTATATACATCTATATATTTTATTAATTTATTTTTATTTTGTGTTTTTAATTTATTTAGTTTCGTTCATTATTTTATAAAATTATAGAATACTTTTATACACTTAAAAATATTTTTATTTTATTTTTAATATGTTTTGTACACTTAATAAAATAAAACTATGAATTCTGTAGGTATATTTATAGGTATTATACCTATGTATTATATACAGATATTTTTATTTTGTGTTTTATTTGAGTTTTTATTCCTGTTTTAATTCACAAGTATATTATAAATAGTATTTAAAAAATTATAAAAATATAAAATTAATAAAATAATGAATAATAAATAAATTGAATATTTTAATCTGTATAAGTATACAAGTGGGGTCCAAAACTCAACTTTCAAACCGTAACTCCAAAAAATACGAAACCACCTCCATTAAATAGATTATTTTAAGCTATATACAATTAAAGGTGAGTTTGTTACATTTCGAGTTTTTATTTGCAAGATACAAGTCTGGGAAGTTGGAGTTCTGGAATCTTATTCAGACCATAACTTTTTATCTGTACATTATTTTTCAGTGAAATCAATTTTGTATTTTTATTTATTTAATTATCTACAACTTTCATGTACAAAGTTTCTTTATTTAAGGTCTAAAAAGTGGAATCAAAAATATGTCCCAAAATGAATAAAGAATGAATTGAAATAAAAGGAATTTGTATTGTATTCTGACCCTTATCTCCCCCTACTTTATTCCCTGTCGACCTATTCATCAAGATGCCTAGGTCTCGGGGTTTTGGGTTATAAAATATTTACAATATTTTATTCTTTTTCTTTTTTTATTTATTCTGTAATTTTAGCTTTAAAACCGTTTTTATATACTATTTACATGTACATGCATGAATGCTAAGATGTGGAAATTAAGGATATTTACATGCATTTGCTAGGGTTTTTGATGCCAAAATGATAGAATAAAGATGATGAAATGTGGCTTCATCACTCATCTCCTTTGGAATCCCACTCGACCCCCCCCCCCGAGAGTCTATGCAATCTCGTAGCCCCCCATCGACCTCTACAGCCCCCCCCAAACATCAAGAATCTATGCAAGCACGCCCCTCCCCCTAGTCGAGATGACCTTTGCAAGCCCCCTTCCCCATTCGAGAATCTCTGCTAAGACCCCCTTGTGTCAAGATCACCTATGCAAGCCCCCTCCCCCCGTCGAGAATCTCTGCAAAGCCCCCCCCCCCCTGCCGAGAGAGGTGCCTATGCAATCCCCCTCCCCCCGAACAACTACCCCCCCCCCACCCCGCGCCCCGTCGAGACCACTATGCAAGCCCCCCTCCCCCATCGAGAATCTTTGCAAAGCACCCCCTACCGACAGAGGTGTCTCTGCAAGCCAACTCGCCCCCCTCCCCCCGTCGAGACCACCTGTGCATGACCCCCCGACCAACCACATCTGCAAATCATCCCCTTCGGAATCCCACTTGTAACCCCCCACCTGGTCGACCTCTACAAGCAAAGATCCTTAAGGTCATCAACCAGTCGTTGTCCTTTACCGTCGGTGCCCCCACCCTAAACTTAGAGTCACGATGGATGTGGGATACTTTTTTATTTAGGTTAATCCCAACGGTTGATTGTTGAGTGGTTAGATTAACTCAATCATCTGCTTGAGTTAATGAAGTAAAGTAACGAAAGGTTATAGGTGTAAGATGACACACTTATTCAGGGTCAAGAGCGTAATTCACGATTATGCAGGTTATTATTGTAATTGTGAAATTACTCAGGGTTATGGGTGTAAAAATCCCTTCGCATTAATGTTAAAACTGTGAATCCTATTCACAATTACGTCTCAATAGGATATTATGGATGTTATCAGCACTATCCACAATCATTGTTGATAATAATTTCCACATTATATTATCCAAGATAACTAAATCCATTTTACTTATCTTAGATATCTCTCTAGACATGTCCAAAATATTGAGAATCTTATCTACATTATTCTTAGATGATTATGGATAACATTATCCATGATAATTTTATCTAAGACAATTAAATATAATATCATCATCCTCAAATTACTCATTTTTTTAATACCCAGCTCTTGTCTCTAATGGAACAATCCTTAAACTCTTTTAAGAATAATATACTTTCTTCGCAGATACTTGGAGATAAGGTCAGGACGATTGTATATGCTTTGTATAGTGACTTAGATAATTAAATATAATTTCATATCTATATGTAGAAGACCTCTCAAATGTGTATGACCTTTTCATCCAATGTACCCAATCTTCTCATTATATATGAATCCGATTCAGATCAATGTCCAACGTTTGGACTAATATTGGATAACTAGTCCACTAAGCAGAGTCACTAAAATCCAAACTTGTTTCATCACTTCCTCGGAAATGGAAGTGGTATACAATCAATTAAGATCACATCATCCTCTAGTATTCATAATACCCATACATTCTACATACTTGAAGACTTTGATTAAACCTGAAATTCAGATCTCATTTAAACTTTGTCTCCTTCAGGGCTTCATCTCTAAGTTTCTTATTCGATCATTTGGAGTTGGTATCGATCATATATTTTCCAAAAGCATATATCATACCTTCAAATCATGTCACATTTTCGAAACAAGATGATCATCGATGAAATTTCGCTTTATTCCAACATCTCATGATTAAGGTCATGTCTTTTAGATAAATAATGAACATGTATGATCCCTTTGAGATATCGTATTACTCATATGTCATTATACATACACAAGTACGCCTATGTATAGATCTCAAATAGGTCTTTAACCTAATAGTCTGCCTAATGTACATACTCAAACATATAGTAACACATCTATCTTCGGTTAGAGGATGCACGCCTATATTGGGATAATATATGGCATAGGTCTTTATTTTCTCAATCTCACTAAGTTAACTCTTTAACTTAACTCATCTAACTACTCCGAATCTCTATTCCTGTGTAAAAGGCATGCATCAAGAGGTCAATAGGATGTAATCCTTCGTAGTAAGGATTGTGTTAAATACATGATTCATCTACTTTATATGGCGATTTTAGTATAATCTCATTAATAATTCACTAACTAAGACCCCTAAAATTAATTTATTAATATTTATTAGCTGTGCTAAAATTAGGGTAAAATTCTGTAAGTAGATAACCTTATTTTTGACCTTATTTGAGCATATTATTTTATGTATTTTCTTCTATTATATTATTTGATTTCTTAACTTACTTAGCATCAAGAATTAAATCCATAAAAATTAGAGAATCAAAAGAAAATACAAAAATCTGACATTATATATTTTGAACAGATTTTATCTTTTTTTATTTTCTTTCATATTTTTCAAACATACAAAAAATCTATAAAAATTATATCAAATATGTATATATTATATATAAATTAATTCCTTATTAAAATCAAAATTAAATACAAAAAAATCACAAAATACAAAAATGAGGTATTTTATCACCTATAGAATACCTCCAAAAGTACTTTTTGTGCAGTTGACCTCCTTTGATTTTGGTCCCCTTATGAAAGTTGTAGATCCGTCGAGACGAACAACTTTCATGTTGACCACTTTTTGATTTGACTTCATTAATATTTCTTTTTTATTATTAATTCTAATATTTTACTTTACTTTATTTATTTAATCTTTAATATTTATTTTTATTTTTATTTTATTTGTTTTTCATTTTATTTAACTTTTATTTCTTTTTTATTCTCTTTTCCTTTCTCTCTCTTTCCTCTCTTCTCTCTTTCTCTCTCTCTCTCCCTCTCTCTCTCTCTCTTTTCACGTCACAGGTCACGTGCCATGCACGTAACCCCTCCCCTCCTCCCTTTCTCTCTTCCCACATGCACTGCAGGTACTCCCCTGTCTCCCCCTTCGCTCCAATTGTTCCGCCTCCCCTGTAACCATAGCCTCTGCCCCGCACCTCCACATAATGGCCACTGCTCCTTCTCTTGTATTCGTTATCCCCATTGCCTCACCTCCTCCTATAAAGCCGCTACGACCTCGACTAACATCTTCATTCACCATTTCAGGAGAAGGACCTCTAGCTACTCACCATATCTGATGACAGTGTGGATCAAGGGAGTTGAGAGACGAAGAGGGTATATCCTCTTGGATAGATCCAAAGGGTTCGTTCCCTTTTGTGCAACAGACTGGATCTCTAGACATTGTTAAGCTCGAGTTTGCCGACCTTCGAGCTAAGATCGAAGCGGCTACCTGTTCCGCCTTCCCAGGCAATATTCTTCACCCATCTTTCAATTACGAAATCGCCTACAGAACCCATCCTTCATCATCTTCGAATAAGTGTTGCCCAACTTATCGAACTCTTGACCTTTGCCCCTATGTTCCCCTATCTATATCCACCTCGATACTTGTGCTTCACCCCATCCTCGATCGTCGGGACTTCATCACCATCAGTCGTAACCCATGATTCATCGCATTGTCCGCCACACCGCCAACATCTCACCACCACACCACAACCGCTCTGCCTCAAGTCCCAAGCTGAGCTCCCCCACCATAGCCACTCCACCTTCAGTCCATCTCGCTCGTACCTATAGCTACTCACCACCACCTCTCACTACTGCCTTCACCTTCCCTCCTTGCCTTCATGCCATCCACTTCATGCTACGTGCTTCTACAATAGAGCTCCACCACCGCTCATTGCCCTCGTGTCGATAACCACTCCATCACCTTGCCTCTCCACCTCCAGTCGTGTGTCGACAGAGGTAGAGACCGCCGCCCGACGTCCTCTACCATCACGGAAACCCAACTCTACCCGTCAGTGAACAACGATTATTGGATCAGGGGTTACAACGATCTTCAATCCTCCACGTCGACCCCCCCCCCCCCAGCCTCGTCCCATGCCTGGAGCCTTGGGTCATTCAAGCCTCTCTCCGCATGCCACCTACAGGCATGGGGATCCAGACCTCAAGCTTTGTTGTAGAAGCACACATAGTGACCACGTGGAGCATCGGGAGCTCCGAAGCCCTAGAAAACCCTTTTTAATTTGTGGTAATCAACGCAATAAATGTGTCATTTTATTGTAGGCGGGTAATTGGAGTCAATCAAGAAATAATCACTTAATTAATCAATCAAATTTAATCATAGTAGTTTTATGTTTATTTAACCTAGGCAAGTCCCATGGTCGAACTCGAGGAGGCAAAGGAACAACCTAGGTTTAAGTCTATCAAAGTTCGTGTGCGATTTTTGAGGCAGATCTTTTTGGTGTTTTTAATGTAATTTTCAACTTTTTATTGATTTTTATTGAAGAATGTAACTAATTCAAATACAAAAACCGATGCACGAGTTTTGGGAAATAATTTTAATATAGGAAAATAATGCAATGTTGTAAGATGGCACAAGAAATAAATAGATGCAATATTTTTTGTGATTTTTAGAAGATGAAAAATGTAAATACAATTGATGAAGGTGAATGTGCAAGAGCAAGCCAAGCAATCAACAGGATCAAACACCATTCTCTCTATTAATCTCTGCAAATAATTAGCCAATTAGCATATAATTAGTTTCCCAAATAGATCTCCGAATTATTGAACAATTTGTTGAGCGAGAAGATTTAGATGATCAGAATAATAATGCTCACCATATAAGGAATTATCTCCACAAATAATGGCTGTCAAATATTGTATCATAGATAAAATCTCAGCGCTTCATATGACATAGGATCAAATAACCTTTAAAATGACACCAAGATTCAAACAAAATATGCTTAAGATACAAATATTTGAAGTTCAAGGACTAAATAGTAATTAAAATAAATAAAATGTTCACAATTATACCTTGGAAGGACCGATATATCATTTTTTAAAGTCGTTGGATCTCCACTGCAAATTACCCTTAGTGGAGGTATATGTGTAATTCCAAGAAGTTAGGAGGGCTCTAGTGTGATTTTCCTAGGTCACACGCCGTAATGTGACCTAAATATTCTGGCGATTCTGGAGACTCGCGGAGGGGTGTGGTGCAATTTCCCTCAGCCACACGTGGCTATCACGTGCAGGTAGGGGTGGTTCGAGGCTTGTATCTGGGCCTCCACATGTCGAGGTGAGGTGCCTCAATGCAGGTTTGATCTCAAGCGTCCATCCTTCTTGATATGAAGGATGTTGTTGTGTGGTGCTCCTGCGGTTGTAGCAGAGGACAATGTTGTTCCAACAGTCGACACATGGCGAGGGGTCATCGGAGGCATAGCTGTGGTGCGAAGGTAGTGATGTCAAGGCACGATATGGTCAGTGACAGTGGTCAGAGACACGAAGGCAAGGCGTAGACCTTGCTTGATGTCGAGGTAGGGGGTCTTCTAAAAATCTAGAGATCAAAGGCGATGATGTGCTTTGGAAGTACGTGGCTCTTAGAAGATTTGTGGTCCCTAGAACCTTCAAATGATGTAGCTAAGGAGGGTGAGTCCCAGATGTCAAAGGCGGTACTGCTCATGACCGCTACGATGCGGAGGTAGTTGGCAGTCGAGGAGCTGCTCAGCCACAAGATATTAGCATCGAATAGCTGCACTAGGTGGTCGAGGGAGTCAGCTTCTGGGACAGAAGGGCCTCTGTTGTTGATGATGCGGAAGAGGCAGAGCATGATGGATCAAGGACGATGAAGATGAACAGGGCAGATGAGATGCGAGGGATGGTAGAGGATCGATAGAGTGGTGTTGTTATCGAGTAGCAGAGGTAGCAGAGCAGACAATGTAGAAGGTGAATGGAGGGAGTACCTGGGAGAAGGAGGCTCAACGGTGAGAAGATCGGACGAGAGCATCAGACTTGTTGTGACGAAGAGGATAGCCTCAGATCACACCAAGCGGAGGTTTGGTTGATGCTGTCACCACTGATAGAAAACAAAGGATATTTGGGAGATGGAGAGCAGGGAATAAGCACTAAGAGAAGAGGAGTAACAAAGAACACGTTGAGAGAAGAGAAGAACTCTTGTTGTGATTGATTCATGGATGGGAGAGACCCATATTTATACACAACTTCAAGCCAAAAATAGATGGCTTATTAACAAAGAAACGCGAAAAATAAGCAAAGGCTTTAACAAAATGCTAAACATAAGCAACAAAATACTAGATTAAGCCAAATCTCCAACAACATGGCCTTATTCAAAAAAATCAAATTCAAAAGAGGAGTTGAATGCCAAGAATAACATTCACATTCTCCCCCTTAGTCTTGGCATACCCTGAGATCACGGACACCAAGTAAAAGACGCATAGTCGCCAATCTCGCTACCGGTAATGCCTTTATCAGTGCATCAACCCATCAGTCTTCGGTGTGAATGACCTCGATGCTAATCAACCTTCTTTCGACACAAACACAAATGAAGTGATATTTTGTGTCGATGTGTTTACTTCGTCCATGGAAGATCGGATTCTTCATAAGAGCTATTGCAGACTTGTTATCAATGAATAGCTTCACCATACTTGATCCTGTTCTGACCAATTCAGCTAATAATGCTCTAAGCCAGAGCGCTTGACATGCTGCTGCAGTTGCCGCCATAAACTCAGCCTCACAGGATGAAAGAGCTACTGTCTTTTATTTCTGTGAGTTCCATGAAACAAGACAGTTGTTGATGTAGAATGCCATGCCACATGTGCTCTTCCGATCATCCATATCACCAGCCAGATCACTATCTGTATATCCAGTGATTACTTCTTCCCCGCCTCCTTTCTTGTAGACAAGTCCAAAATTGATGGTGCCTTTGATATACCAGAGAATTTGCTTCACAACCTTGTGATGCATCATTGTAGGCTTCTCCATGAATCGACTTGCCACACCAACAATGTAGGAGAGATCCGGCCTGGTGTGAAGAAGATAGCGCCAACACCCGATGACACGACGGTAGTAGGTGGCATCAGCAGGTTGTCCTTCTGGATCCTTGTGCAGATGGGATATTGGATCCATGGAAATCTTACAAGGATTACAATCATACATGTTAAATTCATTTAATACCTTCTTAGCATATACTGTTTTCTTGAGTGAGATGCCACTGTCTCCTTGTTCCACCTCAAGTTCGAGGTAGTATGTGAGTAAGCCGAGATCTCTCATCTCAAACTCTCTCATCATCTGCTTTTTGAAGTTTGCAATTGCCTCTGGATCTTCTCCCGTGACGATCAAGTCATCGACATAAACGCCGACGATGATGCCAGTCGCGGCCTCGCCCTTTATATACACAGCTTTCTCCTGTGTACATCCTATGAAGACAAGTTGCTTCAAGCTTCTATCGAGGCGCATATGCCATGCACGTGGTGCCTGTTGTAGCCCATAGAGCGCTTTACTTAGCTTGAGCACCATATGCTCTTTTCCTTTTACTGTGAATCCCTCGGGTTGGGTCAAATAAACTTCTTCTTCGAGTCCACCATTCAAGAATGTTGATTTGACGTCAAGGTGATGAACTTGCCATCCTCGATTGGTCGCGATAGCTAAAATGACACGTATCGTATCTAGACGAGCAAGCGGAACAAAGACTTCTTCAAAGGCAATGCCTTGTTGTTGAACATATGCTTTTGCAACAAGGCATGCCTTGTATTTTATAACTTCTCCATCTGAGTTCTTTTTGAGTTTGTACACCCATTTAAGCCCTATGGATTTATGTCCCGCCGGTAACGTGGTGAGTGACCACGTCGCATTTTTTTCGATTGCATCGATCTCTTGGGCCATGGCTTCATCCCATGCTGGATGTCCAATAGCCTCCTGGAAGCATGAAGGTTCCTCCGTTTCTGTGAGCATTGCTTCCTCTTCTGTTAGATCCATGTGCAGAGCATCACACATGATGTCAGCCATGGATATATAACGGACAGGTGCACTGTAGCTGTCGACTTGTCCTCCTGACCAAAGTGTAGGTGAGTGCCTACCCTGGTCAACATCTTCTATCGTGGATGGCATGACCTCCGGAGTATTCCTGATGCTAGTGGGCGTTGACGATGAGCTTGATGCATCACCTATTGGAGAGGTCGGTGTAGATGGTTCGAGCACCGGTGTTGGCTCATTTGCCGAAGTACCTAACAATGGAGCTGAGCAGACTTCAAACTGCTCGGGGTTGACATCCTCCTCAATCACAAAATTGGGTGATCGACTACTTTCCACATCAACAGACCATTTCCACTCCACATTTTCTTCAAATATAACATTACAACTTACATGGATTTTTTCTTGACGTGGGTTCAGCAGGCGATGAGCCTTGAAACCTTCTTCGGCACCCAGGTACACCATCAGTTGGCTACGATCATCAATCTTCTTGAGGTTTGGCATGGTCACCTTAGCATGTGTCATGCAGCCGAACGCACGAACATGTGCCAGATGCGGCTTCTTTCCCATCTACGCCTCGAACGGAGTGCGATCACCCATTGCTTTGGTTGGAAGATGATTGAGGAGATAGACGTCATGCTGCACTGCCTCCAATCAAAATCTACATGGCATGCTCATGCTTTTGAGAAGTGAGCGTGCCATGTCCATCACTGTACGGTTACGTCGCTCCACCACACCATTTTGCTGCAGTGAATATGATGCGGTGAGGTGATGCTCGATTCCTGCCTGCTCGCACACCTTCGCAAACTCGCATGATAAGAACTCTCCTCCGCGATCAGATCGGATAGCCTTAACACAATAATCACTCTTTTTCTCTGCCAGCAACTTGGTCTTCATGAATGCCGAACATGCTTGGTCCTTCGTTTTGAGCACATGCAGCCACATCCATCGAGAGTAGTCATCAACAATTAACATAAAATAGTGATTAGGACCTAGAGTCGATGGCATGATCGGTCCACACAAATCAATGAGTAGAAGTTCGAGCGGTTTATGTGCTTGGTACTTGGCTGCTTTTGGGAACGTCAATCTTGTTTGCTTTGCCACTAGACAAGTCCGGCACACCTGGTCAGGATGTGTAATCAACGGTACACTTGCCGCCAATCCTTTGCTAGTAAGCATCTTCAATGCTTGAAAGTTGATGTGGCTAAGACGAGCATGCCACAACCATGCAGGATCATCGAGGCCTGCTAATAATGAAATTGGCCTCGCCAGTTGTAGCTCGATGCGGTAGAGACGTTTTATGTTCGCTTCACTTTTATGATCAAGCGAGAGATGTTCTTAACTGATACTTTGAGTATAGTCTCATCCATTAACATTTGGTGCCCAGACTCAGTGAGTTGACCAAAGCTTATTAGATTGCTACGAAATCTAGGGATAAAAAATACCTCTTGAAGAAGCCACTGATAACCATTCTTGCATGTGAAGAGGATTGATCCCTTCCCCTTGATCTGAACCGTCGAGTAGTCGCCAAATTTGATGCTTCCGGTGATTGCTTTATCGAACTCATGGAACTTAGCTTCATCACCGGTCCTATAGTTGCTAGCACCGTTGTCCAGGTACCATACATCTGTTGGTCCCTCAACATGCTCGGTAGCATGCAACTCCGGCCACACCTTCTCTTCATTCAACATCACGACTTCCTGTCGCTCTTCTTCAACCAGCAGAGTCTCATTTGATACCGCTAGTAGAAGTGTTGGTTCAACATCCTCGACACATGCAAAGTGTGCTTCCTCCTTCACCGGGGCTCGACAATTTGTCGAGTAATGTCCCATCTCGTTGCAATTATAGCACCAAATGTTACTCTTGTTAGGTCACCACCGTTAGAGCCACTTGCCTCATCTTTGTGTGGTCCTCCACAACCACCTTTGTAGCCTCCTCTGCCACGCCCACGACCTCCTCAGTCGTGGTTCCCGCCATCTGTAGGAGCCTTGTTCTTTGACAAATATCCTCCGATCTTCTTAGAGCGTGCCTCCCACTCGGCCTAAGTAGGAGCAGTTGCCTATCTGCGCTTCCACCTCCGCTAGTGTTCTTGCTGCATGTGCGCTCCTCAAAGGCTTTGAGTCGGCCAATGAACTCCTCAAAAACCAAGGTTTTGAGGTCGCAAAATTGCTCGATGCTGGCTATCACACTGATAAACCATTCTGGCACCGTGTCAAACAATTTTTTTACGAGCATGAGATCCATCATCATCTCGCCAAGAGTTGCATAGCTGATAGAAATGGCAGTTAGTCGACCAGTGTATTGGTCGAGGGATTCTCCATCACTCATCCGCATGACGTCGAACTCCCGCTTCAATGTCTGCAATCGTGCATCCCGAACTCGATCCACACCGACGAACCTCATCTTGAGGAAATCCCAAACTTCCTTCGTTGTCGTCTTCTTGGCCACCAACAGTAGGAGGTCCTCCGAAAGTACCTGGAAGAGATGCATCTTCACCTTCTTGTCAAGCCGGACTTCGACTTGTATTCCCTCTACCAGAGCAACAACCCCCAGAGGCCTTGATCCTCTATGATGGCCTGAACACGAATCACCCAACTGGTGTAGTTCGTATTCGTCAACTGAGGGTATTGGAGCATACGACCTAGTTGTTGTGTCCATGATGATTCTCCAATGACGATTGCCATGGAAGTGGCTCTGATACCAGATGATAAAAAACAGAGGATATTTGGGAGATGGAGAGCAGGGAAGAAGCACTAAGAGAAGAGGAGTAACAAAGAACATGTTGAGAGAAGAGAAGAACTCTTGTTGTGATTGATTCATGGATGGGAGAGACCCATATTTATACACAACTTCAAGCCAAAAATAGATGGCTTGTTAACAAAGAAATGCTAAAAAATGAGCAAAGACTTTAACAAAATGCTAAACATAACAAAATACTATACTAAGCCAAGTCTCCAACGGTATGGCCTTATTTAAAAAATCAAATTCAAAAGAGGAGTTGAATGCCAAGAATAGCATTCACAACCACCGAGTAGGGAGTTCCTTACTGGTTGAACAATAGATGCCTGTCGAAGACGATGGTTGGGATGTTAAATAGAAAGAGAGAGACGATGTGATATCGGGCGAATTGGGAATGGATGCTGGAGATTCAGGGATGGGAGGAGATCTGATGGGATTTGGATTAGGTGATTGAGCAAGAAGATCAGGAAGGATCTATGATGAGGGGCGAGTTAGGAAAGTCAAAGGTGAAGATGGGAATGAGGAGCAAGATTGGGAAAGGCGACGATCTAGAGATTGGTGGTGGAGATACGACCGAAATTGGAAGATGGCCAGCGACGAAAAATGAAAGCGAGCGGAGGAGTTCGAAGGCAGCGAGCGGAGCAGAAAGGGAAGGTGGCAGGGATTGGGGAGGAAGGAAAAGGTGGAGGGCCATCCGATCAGCCAAGATCAGATGGTCCCTGATGATGCCATGTGGCCTTTTTATTTTAATTTTCTAAAATTTTGATAAATAAACAAAAAAATAAATGCAAAAAATGACACTCTAGAAAATTCAAAAAATAAAAGAAAAAAACAAAAAAAGAAATAGCAAACGACCTCGGATCAAAAAAATTTCTTCACAAAAATTGCTCATCTCGATAGGATCTACAATATTCATGAAGAGACTTAAACCAAATAGGTCATTTGCCCGAAGTGATATTTTTGGTGGTACTCTATGTACATATAATACCTGATTTTTGGGGTTTTATAATTTTTATCATTTTCAAATAAGATAAAACATTGGGAAAAATAAGATAAAATAAAATACAAATATTTACACATTACTCTAATTTTTTGATTTTTATCAATTAAGAAAATTGAGAAATAAATAAAGTACGATGAAGACGACATTTATACAGATTGTTAGTGAACACTCATATTCGGTTAGTTTCTTTGACTTCAAATTCATTTTGGATTTTATATTTTTATGTGTTTTGATAAAACTTTTGTCAAAGAAAAAATGAAAAAGAAATAAAATAAAAAAAGTTAATTATGTGCATAAATAATAGGTAAAAAATAGGTAAAGTACACAATGTATAAAAGAGGCCCAAAATCCAATTTTCACATATGAGCTCCGATTTACTTGAACTTGGTCTTTTTAGGATGTAATTGAATTTACATTAGTTCAAAAGTGAGTAGGATCAAATAGGACACTGTATGAGGAAGATATCAACATTTTAGTCCGATTATCCTAAAATTAGGGTTTTGCTTTGTGGACCATATTTCTGTTAGTGATTTTTTTTGTATTTTTCATTTATTATTGTTAGTAATATATACACAATGGAGATGGTCTCAAGTGATTTGGAGTTAGCATAAATTAGTTAAAAATCAGGTAAGTTAACTTATTTTACAGGTCAATTGAGCTGGAATTTTTGTCTTCTTATTTTATGCAATTTATGAATGATAAAATGCAATTATTATTTATGCATACATGAATGTTAATTATGAAAGATAATTGATAAAATGTAGATGAATTTTGGGGAACTGAGTTTAATTAATATTTTTTAAAGTGATGAATCATAGATTCATCAACCCCCTATACATAAACCATGCTCATAACCAAGCAATTAAAGAAATGAAATGAGGTGAAATGAGATTGGATTCTATACCAAGATCATGGGCAAAAAGGTGAAAATGGAGCGAGACCCGACTTCTAGATTGTTATTTTGGCAAACTTCCATGAGAATTAGGATTTTAAAATCAACAACCTCCAAGTTCTACACATCATTGTCATAGTTTCGGCTAAGAAGTCATCTTAGATCAATCCTCTTCCCAAAGCATACCCCATGAACATTGAAAAACTATCTCATGTGTGTGAAAGGTTTTAGCTCTCTCATAAGGAATGTTGGACTATCATCTAAACCTCTCCTCCAATAACTCATCCTCGAGTAGTCAGGTATTTCCTTCTAAGGTCAGTCGTGATGTATTCACAATCAAAAGAGGGAGAAATTTTTAGAAGAAGGGAAAAAAGAATTGGAGGGTGACCAGTGTAGTCCTCTCCTTATGAAGCCATCCATTTTAGCCAAGTCTCCACCAAGATATGCATGTTGTCTTGAAGCTTGAACCTTTCTAGTCAAATATTTATTTGGTAGTTGGCTTCTTTTTTATTTGGATTTTTGGTAGCTCTGCATGGATCTTGTTGTGCCCCTATGGATATGGAATCTTTCTTTCTGCACATGTTTTGGGGTCTTAAAAAAATTGTCCCCAACCGTCCATCCCTTATCCGAAGCTTTATTTCAACCCCTACTCTGATCTTTAAATGTCCATGCTGCCAGAAAAAAGACTTACACAGTCTTCCAACACTCTTGAGTTAATCTAAGTACGTAGTGCGAGAGTATAGATTAATTACCTATTCAAGAGTCGTACCCAAAACGAGGCGATCAGGTTAGACACTAAGAGTCAAAGTTTGCACATTGTCATGCAGAATTCGAAGAATTTAGTCAAAGACTTGAAGCTTCTGAAATCCTATTTCTCAGTGAAGTTCCTTTAAAAATTAGGTTGATTAAGGCTAAGTGCATACCATTCTCGATTTCTGCTCATAACTCGATTCAGAACCCAATGGCTTTTCACCAATGCATATACATGTATTGCTAGATGAAGTGCAGCGGCATGGTATGAGACAATTATTTTTATGAGATTTTTACGACAAGATTTTTTTGTTTTTTTTTCATTTTTTCATTTTTAATGCAAAAAATG
Organism: Ottelia alismoides; assembly: GCA_037367405.1. Taxonomy (NCBI): domain Eukaryota; kingdom Viridiplantae; phylum Streptophyta; class Magnoliopsida; order Alismatales; family Hydrocharitaceae; genus Ottelia; species Ottelia alismoides. The sequence continues at coordinate 912,279 of JAZKJV010000134.1, forward strand.
AATAAGAAGTTTATTTATACACATAATGTTAATTGCACAAAACAAAGGTTAGTTTTTTCAAGAAGAATAAAGTTAGTTACCCATACCGTAAATAAGATATAAACTTACATGAAAGTATGAGCTATGGGTAAAATATATACAGAGTATATACATACACACCCATACTTAGCGAGTGCTATGTCCTCAGAGCACAATAAGCATAGAGAAGACATGGCTCGAACTAAGCGTAAGAGAGTGAAAAAGAAAAAGAAAAATATAAGGCAACCCACCCCCTATACTTAGACTATGGGCATGCTAAGTATAGAAAAAGGGCGAAAATGAGGCGGACAAGGAGGGAGGTGAATGAGGAGAGTATATACAACGGGCATCGGGTCTCCCTATACTTAGGATCTGACCAACCTAAGTATGGAAGAAGGGCAAGGTTTCGATGAGATCTTAGCGAATAAACAAGAGGATGTACATTTGGAGTGTGTGGCAAATAAAAATGATCTGTGCACTTTGTGTATGACTCCTTCTCTTCATGTAGGATGGTCTGATGAGTCTTCAATGTGATCGCTCTGCATGAAGTTGATGACCTTGACTTGGGCTAACTGTTCTTTATAATCTATATATGGCTTCATCAATTGCCCATTTACTGGAAAAGGCACCGTCTTTGAGCTCAGCAATATCAACACTCCCATTGTTAAGCATATTATTACAATGTAGGGACATGTCTATTTTGATTTTAGTTTCTCGTGAAAAATCTTCAACTAGGAGTTGAACAACCACACTTTCTGCCTAGGGACAAAGGTCTTATGCCTAATGTGTCTATCATGCCATTTCTTGATCTTGTCCTTATAAATCATGCTATTGTCATATGTCTGGTTTTGGATTTCTTTTAGCTCATTCATATTCAAGTCATGGCATAGCTTCCCAAGATGACAACTTTGATTAATATTCTTGATTTCCCACTCATATTTGTGAATTAATTCTGCAGTAAATGACATGGTTTGCCATAGATCATCCTAAAAGGTAAAGTATCGAGTGGAGTCTTGTAGGTTGTCCTATAGGACCACAGAACTTGGTCCAAATTTGAGACCAGTTCTTCCTATCGTGACGAACCAACTTTTAAAGAATGCTCTTCACCTCTCTGTTAGAAACCTCTGCCATGCCATTAGACTGTGGGTGATAAGGATTGTCTACTCTATGCTCGAATTAATAGTCCTTAGCCAATGATCTCATTTCCCTGTTTACAAAGTGGCTACCCCCACCAGAAATCGAAACCTTTGGAACCCCAAACCTTGTAATGATATGATCCTTGATGAACTTACAGATGGTCTTGCTATATGCATTCCTGGTTGGAATAGCCTCCACCCATCTTGATAAATAATCAACCACTAACAAGATATACTCATGTCCATTACTGTTAGGAAAGGGACCCTTAAAATCAATTCCCCATGCATCAAAAACATCACAGAAAATCATTGGTTGCATGGGAATTTCATCTCTATATCCAACATTCCTTCCCATTCTCTAACAAATCAGGGCACTAGAGAAGATCCTTGTTCCAATGAGAGGGGAGAAGAAAATACACAAACCTAAGCCCTTCATCATGTATACACAAACATAAGACCTCCATCATGCATAAAATCAATTTCCTATGCATCAAAAACATCACAGAAAATCATCGGTTGCATGGGCATTTTATCTCTATATTTAACGGTCCCTCCCATTCTCTGACAACTCGGGATTGGAGAAGATCCTTGTTCCACGGGCATGTCATCTCAATACATGTATTGAATAATGAGGCACTGGAGAAGATCCTTGTTCCAATGATGGGGAGAGAAGAAAATACGCAAACCGAAGCCCTCCATCATCTGGCCTTTCATATACATTTTCAAGTTTGAGAAACTACTAAGATGGTAGATTGAATGCAAGAACTGATTTATTCCCTAGTATCGAGATTGGTTCTTGAGGAGAGTCTCTTGGATCATGACTTTGAGCAACGTTTCGACTCGACTCTCATAAGTGCAGTACACACTAAGCTTCATCTCTTATGCTATATACATATATATAAATAAATAGAGAGCCTAATAATTCAGGAAGTTGTATTCCTTTTGACTGGAGCTTGGTTCAACATAGGATTTTAGGACCACCGAAACCAAGGTTTCTTAATGAGACAAGTCTTGAATTCGCACTTACACAGTCAGGGATTCAACCTTCTAACTCACTAAAATTTGCTTGGGGACAAGCAAAGATCTAAGTATAGGGGTGTGATGAATCCATGATTCGTCTACTTTATATTGTTATCTTAGCATAATCTCCTTATTAATTCACTAAATAAGGCTCCTAAAATTAATTTATTAACATTCATTAACTTTACTAAAATTAGGCTAAAATTCTGTAAGTAAATAACATTATTTTGACCTTATTTGAGCCTATTATTTAATATACAAAAATTCTAACCTAATTTTTCTTCTATTATATTCTTTGATTAATTAACCAACTTAGAATCAATAATTAAAATACATAAAAATAAAAACTAGAAGAAAATACAACAATCTAACATTGTATATTTTAAACATGTTTTATCTTTGTTGATTTTATTTACAGTTTTCTAAATTATAAAAAAACTATAAAAAATAGATTAAATATGTATATATTATATATAAATTAATTCACTAATTAAAATCAAAATTAAAATAAAAAAGCATAAAATACAAATAATACAGTATTTTATTACCTATAGAGTACCTCCAAAAACTTTTTATACAATTGACCTCTTTTGGTTTTGGATTGTAGATATCATCGAGACAAACAACTTTCATGTTGACCACGTATTGATTTGACATCATTTACTATTTCTTTTTTTTTGAATTTAATTCTTATTAATTTTTTTATATTTTATTTTTAGTTTTATTTATTTAATCTTAATATTTTTATTTTATTTTATTTGATATTTAATATTTAATATTCATTTTTTAACTTTTATTTCTTTTTTCTCTTTTCCTTTCTCTCTCTCTCTCTCTCTCTTCTTTTCTCTTCTCTTCTCTCTCTCTCTCTTTACCTCACATGGCCCATCCCCTCCTCCCTTTCTCTCTCCCCACGTGCACCACACGTGATCCCGTACTGTCCCCTCTTTTCCAGTCATTCTGCCTCCCCCTTAGCCACCACCGTTGCCTCCCACCTCCATGTAATGGCCACCGATCCTCCTCCTACAGCCGTTACCCCTGCTGTCTCACCTCGTCCTATAAAGCCACTACAATCTTGACAACCTTCTTCATCTATCATCTCAGGAGAATCACCACCCAGCTCCTCACCATCTCCGATGATAGCGTGGATCTAGGGAGTTGAGCAATGATGAGGGTAAATCCTCTGGGCAAGAACCAAAGGGTTCATTCCCTTTGCTGCAACCGAGTGGATCTCTGGATGCTGCTAAGCTCGAGTTCGCCGACCTTCGAGCTAAGATCCTAGCAGCTACATGCTCCACCTTCCCAGGTGATTTCCTCTATCCATCCTCTGATCACCAAATCCCATACATAACACATACCTCATCATCTTCGAATCAACGCATCCCACCGCCTCGACCTTTTGGCCTTCGCGCCTTGTTCCCCCATTGATCTCCACCTCGATACTCACGTTTCCCCCCTACCCGATCATCGGGACTTATTCACCATCAGCCACCGCCTGCGACTCCTTACCTTTCCCGTTGCACCACCAATATTGTGCCATTCCACCACGGCTACTCCACCTCGACTCGTAGGTCGAGCTCCCTAGCCACACCCACACCACCTTCAACCTAGCTCACTCGTGCCTGGAGCTACTCACCACCACCCTCACCACCAACTTCATCTTCCCACCTTGGTTCTGTCACCCCGAAGCTTCGCCGGCCACCTTGAGCTGCGTTCTTCTTCAGCAAAGCTCCACCACCGTTCACAGCCCTTGCATCGACAACCACTCCACCACCTCACCATTCCACCTCTACTCATGTATCGATGGAGGTGGAGACCATTGCCTGATGCCCTCCACAACCATGGAGGTCCAGCTCCATCCACTAGTGAACAACCACCGTTGGATCAGGGTATCCAACGGTCCTCAAGCCTCCACATTAACCCCATCGAGCCTCAACCCATGCTTAAGGCTCGGGTCATCTGGACCTCTCTCTGTGTACCATCTGTAGGCATGAGGATCTAAACCTCAGGATTGGTTCTCGAATCACACCCAACGGCCACGTGGAGCCTCAAGAGCTTCGAAGCCCAACTCTGCCTGCCGAGCCTCCATTGCACATGTTGTACATGTAACGACATGGGCTATTTGCAGTCAAGCGCTGTACTCCTAGATATATCTGATAGGTCCCTGACGAGCCACAAATTCAGCCCTTTAAAAGTGTATGATTAACACTCAGATCGTCATTGCAGTCGGGCTGAATTTGGTCCGTAAAAAACCATTTAATTGATATGTCGATATAATCAAATGGTTATATTTATATTTTGCTTGGGCAAGCCCAAGGTCGAACTCAGGGACACGGGCCTCTCTCGTCCTATTTAGACTCTTATTAGTTTAACTAAATGTTGGATCAAGAAATAGTAGGCCAATAAATGCATGAAAACAAGACTAGATGCATTAAGTAAACATGAAACTATGCATTTTTTACCTGATTTTTATCATGCAAATAGATGTGAAGAAATGCAACACAAAAATATTCCCGAATTACAAGAATACTTGAGCCATTTTAATCAAAAGTCAAAACAAGGTCAATTAATGAAGCTACTTTCATTTATGTAAAAATAAGGCATGAGAGGCATTACACAAAAGACACTTAATAAACAAAATAAAACATCAAATTTCCGAGTGTCAAATCTGAAATACAAGCATGCCATCAGAAAGGTCATGAAAAGAGCTTCAAAATGCCACTGAAATCGACTCAATAGGAGCTAGGATGCTCAAGATATGCACGAGCGAAGCCAAGGGCATAAATGCAAGAAAACATGAAAGATAAATAGCAAACATGTCCCTGGGAGGGACTAAAATGCAAATAAAAGAAAGTTCAGGACCTTCCCTGTAAATAACACACATGTACGGGTGTATTTTTGCAATTACTAAAACCCACGAGGGTATAAATGCAAAATACCCTGGATGCACGCGGTCGGCACGTGAATGGAAGGACCTGGATGCAATATAACAAAGTCGCGAGGGGCACCAATGCAAATACCCAGCCCCACGTGCCTGAGGCATGCGGGTCTAGGCTCGGGTGGGGGCGAGGCTCGGCGCAGGATCGGACGGCCTTGCAGGTGGCTCGGACCACGTGGTGGCTCGAGGAGGCTTCAGGCGCGCTCCAGGAGGACGATGTGGCTGTTCCTGGGCCGTTAGATCTCTGCCGTGGGGGCAAGATCCAATGGCGTCTGCACCTCCTCCTTCCTCGTAGGTGGGCGACGCGATTGGGGCTCCAACGTGAGGCATGGAGCTCCTCCGCACCTCTCTGTGCTCGGTGAAGTTTGGGGAAGAATGCTAGATGCCTGACAATAAAGATCAGAGCTCAGGGAAGCTACGGGAGGTCCTGGGTTCGATGGCGACGAGTGATCATCGGATACGGAGCTCTAGAACTTGGCTCCGCCCGAGGTCCGGCCAATGATGTCTTTAGACCTGCAAGAGTGGTTAGGTGATAGCTGAGGCTTGTGTGCGTGCGAGCTGAGGTGAACGGAGGGCTGACAGAGGTAAAGAAGCGGAGCCCTTGGTGGGTTTTCTTCCGCCTCCAGCGGAGGAAAAAGCCTGGGATGATGGAGGGTTTTGATGGATGAGGAGGGTGATCGGAGGAGTTGGCGAAGGTGACTAATGCTGGGCGGATCTCATGGGGGGTTCATGTGACCGTGAAGGTGTATGTGGAATGCTAATTAATTAAGAAAAAATGAAGGAATTTACAGGAGGGGGTTAAAGAGAAACTTACCTGAGATTGGCGGAGCGGAGCTTGGGCTGATCACCTAGAGATGCTCGGGTCATCGCACATGCTGGGCAGCTACTCCAACGAGCTTGGAGTGCACGGAAGAGCCTGATCATGGCTGGCAAAGGCCATGGGTCTCACTGGAGTTACCATCATCATGGCGTCTCGATCCAACCTCCCCCTTGTCACAAGGAGGAGGAAAGATGTTGGGCAGAACCCTCGTAAAGGAGGACGCATGTGACAGTGGCTAGAGGGGGTTATTTTAAGGTGATGGAGTCATGGGTTTCGTGGGATGGTGCTAAATGGAGGAGAAGGGGTCGTGGGAAGCATGTGTGTCTGTGAGGAAGAGGGTAAACCAGGCTAAGTCACGGGGAGATTAGCGAGGGGTGGAGATGGTTGAGAAGGTGGTAGAAAATGAAAAGGGGTGATGTGTTGGCGAGGTGGAGATCGTGGGAGGAGAGAGGGCGTTTGGATTTTGACGACGGGTTCTTGGCCGTTGGATCTTGTGATCCAACGGACAAGATCGGAGTGTTGGGGGAAGGACAGGATTGAACTTAAGCTGCACGATCGAAGGGTATATGACACACCACGTGGCATGCTGACGGCGAGGCGCTGGCCAACGGTCCAGATTGATTTATGGTGTGATCGGGTGGTTGATAACGGGAGCGGAAAGAACGGTGGAGATGAAGAAGTCTGGAGATGATCCTGCAGTGGAGATGTTGCCACGAGGAGGGGGGGGGAGTAAGGCGCTGATGGAAGGCTGTGATGGAGTCCATGCTTTGATCGGATGGCGGAGGTTACAACGGGAATGGATGGCGGTGATCACCAGAGAAGAAGAAGCATCGGACGACAGAGAGGACAGGCTGCGTGGTGCACAGTGGAGCGGGCCAAGTGGACAAGACGCGTGGCGCGCAGTGGAGCGCCACGTGGCCCAATCAGATTATTACGAGGGAGAAAGTGATTTATAAGGGTATAGATGGCTGAATTTGGAAAAATTCAAAACATGAAAGTTGTAGATCTTGATGAGATCTACAAGTTTCATGGACCAAAAATGGAGATGAGGTCAAACAAAGGTAGACACTATTTTTGAGAGTATTTTTAAGGTTAAAAACACCATGATTTTTATTTATGCCATTTTTGTGTTTTTAATTTATTCAATGACTCTGATATTTACAGGGAATTTTCTGGTTTTTATTGACACCTAGTCTAAGATAGGAGGTTAATTTCAGTGAATTATAAGCATGAAACATGGTTTCATCAGTCCTCTCGCCCAAATACCTGACCCGTGCAAGCATGCATGGGGCAAATTATACTAGATCCCTTACAGGTTTCCTATATTATAGACAAATCCCTCTAGGGACCTCTTTGGTATAAAACTATTATTTTTATTGTATTTTAGACCTTAGAATTTCTTTTCATCATATCATTCTAATTTGAACTCTGATTTGTGCGCACAATATATCATTTTGAAGCTTATTCTATGATGTACCATCTTATATACTTTGTAAACATATCTGAGCTTGATTTAAGTCGAATATTATTTAATGTTTAATTTGATCAATGCAAGTTGGATTTTGACAATAGTTGTGCTTATTATATATATTGAGAAAATTATTATTATTTCTATAGGGACATGATTAAAGATATTTATTTGCTTAATCCTCTTGTGATGATTCAAAATTATTAGAGGAATTAATCTTCGTAGGGGCATACTTGAGAGGAGGAATTAATTCATTTCCTTGATATCTATTTGTGGATTGTTTTTAAGGAATTTGATCAGTTGAAGAGGCTCATTCTATGAGATATGATTCCCTTTACTTGATGTGATTAAGTTTATTATTTTTTAGGAGTAATTTACCTGCAATTTTGAGGTCAAATCTTCTTAGATAAAATCATAAATTGATCCCGTCATTTAAAAGATTATTCATCGATTAGTCTTTTAGCCTATAGCCCGAAATTAAATTGATAAATCTTATGGATTTAATATCTTTTGATATGTTATTAACTTTAAGGATTAATTGATATTTTTATTCAAGGATTGAAAATTTACATAATCACAGATCCCGTACTTCTTCATCTTCTCTATTTCTTTTACTTGCATTTTCTTCATTGCATTTCCTTTACTTTATTTTCACTTTATTTTCTGACATAGATATTAGCACAACAATTAATTAATTATTCAAATTAATTTAGAATCATGCAAGTAGAAATAGTTTGTTCCTTATGTTCGACCTTGGTATACTTATCAAGTAAAAAATTATTCCACAATATTCAAAATTTATGGTTTTTGACAATTCGATCTCAACCACCTATACTACAATAATATGACCATATTAAAGAGGCAAAAATGCGAATCATCGGATTGTCATCTCCTTCTCAAGATGGAGATGCTTTTTTGGTAATCACTTGATGGTGCAGTTATGTCCTCAAATTTAACCTTAGATATTAACCCAACACCAACCTTTATAATCTAACCTTTGGATCAATAGTTGTACGTGATGAATCTCCATTTCATCACCTTTATTATTTCTTTTTGGCCTTTAAACCCTAGCTAAATGCATGTAAATATCATTATTTTGTATAAATTAACATTCATCACTTATTGTATAAATAGTGTATAAAACACACTATTTAAAGCCAAAATAAAATAATAAAGAAAAGAAAACGAAATAAAATGCCAAAGTTTTTTTATGACCTTAAACCTTGAGATCTACACATCATGATGATTGGGTCAGCAAGGAATAAAGTAGGAGGTGATAAGGGTAAAAAACACAATAAACCCTCTAATTTTTCCCTTCAATAGTTCATTTTGGGGACCTATTTTATTCTTTATTATTTATACCTCAATTAAAGAAGCTTTGTACATGAAATCATATATAAAAATATATAAAAAATAAATAATTGATTTCATACAAAAATAATACATAGTGTACATTTTATACTCAGAATAAAAATCCAAAACTCAAACTTCTAATGAAAACGCTTGTGTGTGTATTAGGTACTCGTTGTAGCATGGCACTCATCCAATTAATCAGAACTGAGAAAAGATCTCTGTAAAGAGTGCCTCAGCTTAAATTTATATCTCAGGCAAGTCTGAAGTCGAACACATGGAGGCAAAGGAACAACGTTGGGTTAATTCATATCACTTAGGTATAGGTTTCCAATGCGGATTTTTTTGTATTTTTTAATACAAAAAGAATGCGAATGAAAAATACAGGTGAATTAAATTAATAAGAAAACAAACAACTTAGCCAAATTAATTTTAATATTAAATTAATTCAATTTACCTAAATTATATTTTTCATAGAAACCAAATCCAATGATGAATGCGAAGCACATTTTTTTAGAATTTTTGGGTATAAATTGCAACCACGAAAAATGCATACTTTTTATGGGTTTTTTGTAATTTTTCTCTCAATCAGATTGCAAAAAATATGAAAATTTTACTGGAAGTTAAAAAAGATGCAATGAGGCTACAATAATATTTTTGGAATATTTAGAGAACATATAGATTTTTATGAATTTTTAATGAAAATAGAGTGACTGATAATATTTAATTCCTAATAAATCCACAACTAAAATTCTTTTAGAGAGCGAATTATCTCAAAGAGGTGTTTTAATAAGCAATCCATGAGAGTTGGAATACAAAAAAATAATGTATTTGGATTTAATTAAAAATAATATAGTAAAATCGCTCTACAATTTATTTAAGACGTACAACAACTCAATTTAAGATGAAATCTGGACAGTAATTAAAATACATTTTAAGGCATCATTTGCATTTTTTCACAATTTTTGGAGCAACTATGAGTTAAATATGAATTTAATACCTCCAATTAGGTAAAATATGTTATTTTCAATAAAATAATTTAATTATCCAATGCTCACAAAAATCCAAATAAATAGCTAAATGATAGAGAATTAGTTGCTCAACATTGTAACATTTTTCATTAAAATAAATAATGCAAAATAGATGTCCAAATTAATATGCAAACTTCGGGTTATCCGTGCAAATTCATAAATTAACTTTTACAAATAAAAAGTGTACATGGTTTTTAAATATCAAACATGCAAGATAAAATACATATTTTTACTAGAAGTAAAGGTAAAAGACCTTCTTCCTGGTGGTTAGGATGCAAGTGGAAGTGGGAAGCTGAAAAACCCTAGTTTACCCTTTTTAGTCAACCAAATTAACGATTAAATTTAATGTGTGTTCATTAGAGTTGGGAAAAATCGAACTTATAAAAACCACTTTGATTAATATGTCAATTAAACGCAAGCGACATTTTTTTTTTATTTTACTTGGGCAAGCTCAAGGTCGAACTCAAGGAGGCAGCTTTTTCCTTAAACTAATTTAAAGTAGATTCAGATATTAGATATTCAGGTAATATTTTTTTATTTTTATGCAATTATTAAAATGCAATGCAATCCAGACCAAATTCGAAGGTTAAAATATAAAGTGTAATCAAATTAGGTCCAAAATTACGAAACTTGGTCAGAATGTTAAACACAATGAAATTAAGCTACTGCACTTTTTTCTGGTTTTTTTGACTCTATTTGAATTAAGTACGAATTAAAAATGAATGCAGGGTGATTTTTGCAAAAATAATTTTAATAAATATCAAATTAAATCATTTTCATAGATAAGAATTATCCTAGATACTTCTACATGAGATGAATCCAAAAAAATTACTAGACCTTAAAAATGATTAATTTAGGAACTATTAAAAATCAATTACATAAAACACCCATTAATTTATTAAGCCTTGTTATGCGTGCAAATGATGTGATTTTTGTAAACAATGTAGAACTATCTAAACTAGACCTAATGTGAATTTTTGATGATTTTTGGAGCAACAGTCTATTTAATAATCAATTAAAGGCAAACAATGGGCAAAATATGTTCTTTTCCACTATGAGAATTATATTAAATACTTCGAAGCTCAGAAAAATATAACAAACCTTCACAATGATAAAATCTAATATGTTCTAAAATATGCAATTTTTGGAATTAGGAAATAATGCTAAATGAATGTTTAAATAAACATGCAAACACAGGGGGTATGGATACAAATACAGAAAATAAATTGATTAAAGAAAACGTGCAGATTGGACTAAAGTGCAATTACCTAAACTGATGAGGACTTCGATGCAAAAGACCCACGTGATCACGTGCACATCACGTGATGCTGACCAGCGGGCACGTGAACGTAATTTCCAGAACTTGTAAGGGCACGGCTGTAAATTACCCCACCATCCGCATGTGCAGTTCACATGAGCTGCTGGTTTGGCGGTTGCTTCAGAATGAGCCTACACGTGGCTGTCACCGACGCTTCGGTGGAACCCGAAGCTGAGGTCAGGAGAAGAGGTTCGAGTGTCGATGTGGACGATTGCTGGCCGTCGGATCTTAGAGATCGGGCAGCTCCTGTGAACTGCGGAGGAGATGACAAGGCTCTTGGTGAACCGTCCGATCTTAGAAATCGGACGGTGACTGCTCTTCTGGTTCCTCCTTGCTGCCGCCTCTTGCGGCAGGCTTGGTTGGACTCCGACGAAGCTCTCCTAGCTCCACCTCCTCCTAACTTGCTCGGAGAAGATTTTCAGCCGCTCCTGATCGGTTAGTTGTCTTCGCTGAAGCGTGGTGGGGCAACTCGAGTACTTGGAGTGTGTTGGGTTTCCCTTGAATGCCGGAGTTAGAGCCTGCCAAGGAGGCTCCGACGGTAGCTCCGGCCGATGAAGAACTAGGTACCTGCACGTTAGTGTATAGCCAAAGCACGGTGCATTTAATCTCGTGGATGAAGTGGGGTGGTACAATGCCTTATGGGGCGAAGAAGCGAATGGCCTACGTGCTCCTCCGCCGTGAAAGGCGGAGCAGTGGTCAGGGGTGATCTGAGGTCGATAGGTTGAGAAGAGGAGTGGAGGGATGCGTGAAGATGGTTGAAAGATGAAGCTCAATCAATGGTCGATGGAGGGTGATACTGAGTTGGGAGGCCTAATAAATTCAGGGAAGATTAGAGAAAACGAAGTGGAGAACCAAATAATAAGAAGAAGAAGAATTATACCTGGAGATGGACGGAGTTTGCTTGGGATAAGAGGCTATGGGTGGAGCCCTGATCGTCACTCTAAGGCCGGCAATTTGCCCGAGCTTGAGCAGCTCGAAGGTGGAGTTGCAGCACGATGAAATCTCGTCGTGGATCATGCTAGAGAAATTCCTGTCATCGCTCGATAACTGGATGGATCTCTGTCACATATCAGGAGATTAGAGCTCGAGGTTCTCTCTTGTAAAGACAGATGATCCGTGGAGGTGGCCGGAGGCAACGTATTTATAGGATGGGGGAGGTGGTTCTGGTGAGTAGTGATAGGATTTGCGGTGATGGTGGAGAGCGAGAGAGAGATGGAGGTGATGATCTAAGTGGCTCGCGAGGGTAGTGGATGGGTGGGCTCGATTGTGGAACAGTTATCGAGTGGATATTATGGATGATACGGTCGGGAGAATAGAAATGGGGAGGGGAGTGCACGAGGTGGAGTTAGTGGGGGAGAAGGGATGAATGGAGGAGGAAGACGAGGTCTAGGCCATTGGATCTCGCGATCCAACATCCAGGGGATGGGCGTGAACTTGCGGGTTGGATTAAATCGATGGAGGGGGAATCGATGGCCGAAGAGAGCGTCACATGGTGAGCTGAGAGGCGACGGGGACGGACGGATGAGATGCGTGATAGGATTGGATCGGATGGCCGAGAGTTCTAGCGGAAAAGAGCGGTGGTGATGCAATCGCTAGGAGATGATCATGTGGCATAGGTGAAGACACGTGGCAGCCGGAGAGTGAGGCAGAAGTGAACGGTCCAGATTTGATCTGGACTTTGATCTAGTGGCTGAGAAGTGAAGAGGAGTGGGCGGTGCGGATCTGATGAGGAGAGGAAGATCAGACAACAGGAAAAAGAGGGCGTGTGGCGATAGGAGAAGTGGCCACGTGCCTCAACCAGAAAGACCCACGTGTCCCAATCAGATTACTCAGATATAAAAAATGCATTATGAGGGATATGGAGGTCGATTTCGGAAAAAACTCAAAACATAAAAGTTGTAGATCTCGATGAGCTATACAAGTTTCATGTTTGCCAAAAACAGATTCAAGGTCAAATGAAGAGATAAAATACAAGGGTGAAAATGTCAATATGTACAATATACAATAGGGGTCCAAAACCCAAGTTTTGCATATGATCTCCGATTTTAATGAAATTAATCTTATTTTGAAGGTCTTTGAATGTATATTATTTTAAAAGTGAGTAGATCTAAATCAGACACTGTATGAGAGAGATATGTGTGTTTTAAGGCTCCTAGTTTCATACTTGGACTCGGGTTTTATTGATCAATTTTACAAGTTAGTTTTTCGGTTTTTTTCTTGTATTAGTGTTAGCAATACATATACTATAGAGCTGATTTTATTAGATTTGGAGTTAGTACAAAATAGATACAAATATGGTATTTACAGATGAATATCTACAAGTGAATTTGGCTCCTTAGTTAATGCAAATATGAATGCTAAAATGCAGATATTATTTACACATGCATGAATGATAATTATGAAATATAAGTGGAAAATATGCAGCTAATTACTCATGAACAAAGCTATATTTTCAATTTTTAGAGAGATGAATCACAGATTCACTAGAGGTTGACCCGTACAGGCTTGGCGGAGAGCTCGGGGTGGCACACGGTGACGATGGGCTGCGACTATTGCGGGCGGTGGAGGAAGGAGGCAGTGTGGGCATGTGAGACTGGCAGTGGTCGGGTGGCGCGGAGGGGTCACAACCACACGAGGGAGCTGGAGGAAGGAGACAGTGTGGGCAGGTGAGGCTAGCGGTTGCCGGGTGGCGTGGAGGGGCCGCATCCACGCTAGGGAGCTGGAAGGCCGTAGGCGACAACGTCGATTGAGGAAGGGGGCGACTGGAGTTGGTGGTTAGAGGACGTGGATGGCGGAGCTACAACGTGCGTGGGCATGTGGTGGCGATGGGCGTGCACGGCTGCGGAGGACCTGTGGGCTGGCTGCTGGTGGCAGTGGCGGAGGGCTGTAGGAGGGGGCCCCGTGGTGTGCTGCAGAGCGACAGTGGTGGCAGAGGGGGTCGGCCACCTGCTGCTTGCTGTTTTTCTTATTTTTTTATTTTGTTGTTGTTGTTGTTGTGATTTTATTTTTTATTTGTTTAGTTTTCTTAAATAGGAAATAAACAAATACAAATATGAGGGTGTGGTGATGAAGGTTGTGTGATAAAAAAATAAACAAAATAAAATAAACAAATGAAGATGTATGGGTGGTGATGTGATGTGATAAAAAACAAGAAAATAAAAACAATGAAGAATGATAAAAAATTACCTACGATGGAAACATATGTCTGTGGTGTGCTCACGAATGCATGGTCCTCGCTCGAATCGCCAACAAGCGATGAGATCGAGCTACATGCAGGGCGACTGTGATGTTGGCCGAAATGCCAACGTATCTCACCGGAAAGGAAGCGATTGCCACTCTACTTCGTTGTTCGCTGTCACCGAGATGGGTGGTCGGAGCTCCCAATAATGCTAAGATTGGATCTCTCGTCCTTGTCTTTGACATAAGTATCCATATTCACATGCATGTGGCTGGTGGTGGGCATCTTCATATATGCATGTGGTAAATATTGAGCGGCATCTGCTTCAGACATCTCCTAAAAAATGTCCCAGACGACATCCCCGTCCTTATTAAAATGCGAGCCTCCGCAAGGGGCATCGACGTGCTTCTGGCTTTCCAGTTTCAACCCACCAAAGAAATGTTGCACGAGAATGGTCTTTGGGATCTCGTGGTGGGGACACTTCTCCTATAGATCCTTAAATCTTTCCCACGCTTCATGTACTGTCTCGTGAGGCTGCTGAATGAAACTGGAGATGTGAGCGTGTATCTAGTTCAAGCGACCGAGAGGCTAGAATTTATGAAGAAATGTTGATTTCAACTCCTCCCAGATGGTCACTTTCTTTCCCAAATGATCAACCCAATATAGCGCCATATCTTGGAGGATGAAGGGAAAGGAGTCATCTTGATCACCTTAGAGGGATAATGGGGTAGTGTATTGTGGCATATATGTAGAAAATTTTTTGCAAGTAGATGTATGATTCCTCCGTAGTATTTCCATGGAAAGTAGAGAGCAAAGATAGAAACGCCGACTTCAACTCGAAGTGGGCATGAATTTGTGGAATTTGGATCCACTCTATGATACGACCCGCTCCAAGATTGTAAGTTTGTTTCAGTGTAGGCTTCGGTTGCGTTAGCCTCCCTTCCCTTCTCTCATAATGGGGTCCACCTACTAACAGGTCATCTTCTACATCTCCTCCATGAAACTCATCATCTCTGTTCATCTCGTCCTCTCTTCTAGCATCTCTCTCATCGATTCTCCCCCTTAAGTCGTTCAACATATCCTAGAAGGCGGTTTGGGCCAGGGCTTGATTAGTTAGCTGATGTTGGATTCCTTGTATAGATGCGAGCACCTAAGTGTTGACTTCATTTTACGTGGTGTACTACCCTTCCCCCTAATATGCCTGCTCGACTGGTTGGGGCTATGATCCCTTTCTTCTTCTTAAGGGAGCCATCTCAAAATCGTCTTGAAACTCTGGCTCCTGATCAGGTTTATGATCTGCATGACAAAATAAACCCCTATCAATCTCTGTCTAAACACCATCTGCAGAGATGAATATGGGATTAAGATCAATCCCAGATTATCATGAATGGAAAATAGCATAATGACTGAAATTGATCTCCATCCACAAGGGAATTCTGGGATAAGATTAATCCCATTTTATTTGGAAAGGAAGAGCTGGCTCGGGCTGTGAGTCCATCTCGAACAATAGATTTATTTGAGAAAGGCATATATTGATGGAAGAAAGGATCAGATAGTCCAAAGAGAAGTTCACGAGGTCGGAACCAGCTCCACGGAGATCACCCTACATTATTGGAGATGTTGGAGACACGGAATCGATGTGGGCATCGACAGAGTCCCGACTAAACCATCTACGGGACTACATCATGAGAGGGTCAAAAGGAGATAGATGATAGATGAAGAGCACGGAGATAAACAAGGAACAAAAGGAGTGTAAAGTAGTAGAAGGCTCACAATGAGTAAGGATCAAAGATATGGAGAGCAAAATTGCGCAAGTGCATGATGTTTTTAATCTTGACCTTAATAAGACTTATCAATCAAACCTCAAAACAATGTGAGCAGCCTTGGAGGCACCACGTGGACCAATAAGGAATTAAAGAATTGAAAAAAATACAAGATAAATTTAAAAGAATTAGTTAGAGAAAGAATTGGAAAAAACTCAAAACATGAAAGTTTTACAAGTTTCATGCAGAATTCAAAGAGGCAAAGGTCATTTGTACATAGATAAAACTTAAATACATAATAAAACAATTTTCTTTTATTTTTCTTTTGATATTTTTATGTATTTTTATTTTATATTATATTAAGTTATTTATTTACAATATTATATTAATTTTATTTAATTTTTAATAATAAATAAATACATGAAGTATTAGCACAATAATAAGGTTATATAATATATATTAATTAGTGATAATTATAAGCAACACATAAATTGGTAATTTTAACTGTCAATAAATCTTGAATTACTTGAGCAAGAAAGATAATATTGATAATTAATAATGATAAATATGGCATTATCAATGATGTCATCAATCTATTGGTTTGTCAAATGTACATACTCATGCATATAGATGTATATCCGTCTCAAGTCAAATGATGTATACCTGATTGTGATAGTTACGATGCAGGTCTTAGTTTATCTTGACCTCATCAAGTCAACTCTTTGACTTGATTATTCCAACATTTCCGAATCTCCATATCTTTAGATAAAGATTGCCATCTCTTTAGTAGATTGGAGATCTTTACTCTATATCACATGTTTGAAGCCAGCCATGTCTTCCAACTACATGATATTCAATATGACCATTGTACATAATCTAATTGTACAAAGGGACCTTAATAGTAAAGTGCATTCACATTAACTAATTGATTCATTTCAGATGGACGTGATAAAACAATAACTTTATTGTATTAATGGTTGCCAAGGGCTTACAAGTCCAACAATGAAATGGGTCAATGTAATTTGCATGTTAAACAAAACAGTGCAAACCTTAAAAAGGGTCAGTCATGTACCTATATTAAAAAATAATTTTGAGGGGAATGATCAAGTAATAAGGACGCCAAGTTACTATCGGAAGGGGAGTTATTAAGGTACATGAAGAAGCATACATATTAATGCGAGGAATGAGGATGTCGAATAAGAGGTGCATGCTCGAGGATAGGGTTATGATTGGGGATGAATCTCTAGTTTTTCTCAGAGTGAGAAATAGGAGAAGACAACCACAAGTTGTCAGCATCATTGTTGCAGGAGTGCATAGAAAAGAACAAGTGTGGTTTACTTCGTCAGAGGATGACATCACACTATATAATCGTGAAAGAAGTATGATACCTTATTAAAAAACACAACACTAAATTATGCGATCGTATCCCAGAGGGGTACATCAAGGACACCCAAAACTAGGTGTGACATCTAAAGGCGATGATAACTTGAGGGAGGAGCTTGCAACTAATAAGGATGAACCAATACAAATTCAACAGAATGTTTACAAAACGATGGAATTTAACTCAAGACGAATATTATCTGGATTAGGACTTAAATGTTAGAATAACTTTGGGTCTTGTAGTCATGCTATATATAGAGATAAGTGGAGCCATTAACTCCAAACTACAACAAAAGCAAGGGCGCTATGGGGAGGGAGAGCAAGGGAACAAAGAGAGTTGCATATGTTCCTCTTCATAGTGGTTTTTCTTCTCTAGTAGTCGTGCAAGGTAATTGACTACCACCAAATCTTATGTCTTCTGTCAATGACTTAGATTGTGATAATGACAATGAGTTCGCATCTTACATGTTTTTACATCATACCTAATCTTCCATGGAGAAGAATTAAAGTAGTGAAGTTTAAAGGAGAAGGAAAGAAGTTGACCTCTTACTCAAGGAATATGAGCAAAATCAGCTATGACATTTCTTGAAGACGAAGATTAAAATGCTGAGAACTTTTAATCTCAAAGACTTGTGAAGTCAAAGATCGAGTTAAAGAGGTTTTACTTAAAATAAGGGGAGAATAAGCAAGGTCTATTTTGTAAAAGACAAGAAACCATGGTATGTACATAATTTTTTATTTTGTGTAAAAAAATGTCATAAAGTTTTTATATTCTTGATATACAAGCATTTTCCCACAAAAAATACTATGGTCGATTAATCTGCTTTTTTTACTTGACTATAATCATCTTGAATAGAGTAACAATATTTCCAATTGGCTATTCTTTAACACCTATAAATCATATTCTATCTCTTTGTTTCAACTTATTACCACTTTTTTGATTGCCAAAGAATTACATATGTCGACTAACCAAGTTCTTGATTCGATCAATATCTATTCAGGAAATATTTTTTTGTCTTTGTTTTTCAATTGATCAATTTTTAGTTGATCGATTTAATATGATAACAGATTTTTCAAGATAGTCATTGTTCAGCCAACTCTTAACCCTACTTACATCACTTATATACACTAAACATACTTATGATTACAAATTGAACTTCAAGTGCCTTTCCACAATATATGCTAAGTACTTATTCTTGTCTATTCTAACTGAAATGTGAGTTCAATGGTGTTGTTCAAAATATCAAGTAACTAAGCTATTGAGTTCTCATTATCTCTCAAGTGCCTCCATTTATCTCCATTAAGCATTTATTTCTTTCTTAAATTCAAAGCTCAAGAGAGCTTCTATATTTAAGACTATATGCTAGTAAGTCATTTTTATTTTCAAGCATTGTAGTCAGGTGCTCAAGTTGTGGATTTCTTTCTCCGCGAGAGATAAAATCTTTCTTGTGATTTATGTGAGGAAGATTACATGTTGTACATGGTTTATGATCCCCACAGTTTCAAGTAGCATGTATAGTAAAGAGAACTTCATGAGAAAGCAAAGGAAAATCCTCGATTCATTACGCACATTCAATCCTTCGAAAAATCACATCCCAATCGAAGGTTTAGACCAACTTATCCATGCTCAAATACATGCTTGATTCCTTCTTTATTATTAGAAGCACACATCCATTCTGCTAGATGCAATTTCTCCCTTATAAAAAAATATTCTCTTCATATTCCAATACAAAACTGTTAAATATATCGTGATTATCTCAATTTTTCATGATCGTCCAATCATTTACTGCAAAACTAATAACTACATTAGTACTACTCATCTAATATCATTTATTTTGACCATCAACTAGGGATGAAAACGAATACAAATAAATCCGTATCAGTTCGTATTCACATTCTTCAATAAGGATATGGATGTTATTTTCTCATATCTTGTGAATACGAACGCGGATGTGAATACAAATATTCAACATTCGTGGAATACATATACGTATATGTATATAATTTCCTCAATTTTGACGAATACGAATGTGAATATAAATGTTCACAATTTTGAGGATACGAATACATATATTCGTTTTTTTTGAAGGATATGAATATGGATGCAAATACGAATACGAATGTTCAAATTCTAAATGATACCACTACTTACATGGTACACAGAGAAGTAAGTTTGGTCAGATTTCTTTTATTTTTTAGCTATATCTTTACGTTTTTTTCTTATTTAAATATTTTTGTGCACATATTCATTATTAAAACATTTAATATACTTTTTATATATTAAAAGTTATTATGAACTTAAATTGCTTATTGCTTTTATGTAAATTTGAACATGTATAATATTCATTTATTAATTCATATTTTTTTAAATATACGTATCCGAATTATCAATATTTTTACGTTCGCATTCGTATTTTCAGGATACGATTTTACATCTTTTACACATTCGTGTGATATTCGTATTTATATTCATATCCAAGATTTTAAAAATGATAAGGATATGGTAACATCTATATTCATATCCATATCCAACTGTTTTCATCACTATCACCAACAAAACTATAAAAGTTACTCGATAAAATAACTAAGGAGTAAGGTAAATATACAATATTTATATTCTTAGCTTAAAACTCACAAGTAAAGGAAATTGCTTATTCTTCTTATATAAAGACAATCATTCGGAAATTATGTGGGTAGTACCAGAATCAGCGCATTCTGCTGATTAATATAGCAGAAAAAAAGATCATTTTGACCCGTGCTTATAGCCTTAATTCCATTTAGCATGACTTAAAACGTGTAACTATGTTCGAGGATGATAGTCTTCAACAACATCATATATTTATGAAAAAAATTCCTTAATGTAGCATAAAAGTTGCAACATTTATAATGAATAAAGCAATTTTTCCAATGCGAAGTAAGCATGTTTTTTCAAGTGGTTATTAACTATTATTTTCCTTCCCGATGAACACACCTCAAGATTATTCGTGTAGACAAAGTGCCCGTGCTTTTGTTTCCACCCAGGGACCTGTCTGTAATCATTTCTTATAGTCCAGCGGTAATACCAGAAATTGCCCCACTAAATAGTCTCGTCATCATTGGCCATCAAAACGCAAAGACCTAAACCTTGACACGTATAGTTAATTTACAGGGGTTCCAATGCAATTAACCCCAGGAAACCCTCCTCTTTTCCCCTTCCTTTCTTTTCACCCTTTAATTTATTATCTCCGATGCCTTCCTCATCTTCTTTAAAATCTCGCGTTCGAATCCCTTCCCGACCTCACAAATCGGCGCTTTGGCTTCTCAGATCGCGTTCGAGATCCAATTTCCCCTTAAGGTTTGTGTTCGAGGAGTGAATCCATGAGGAAGAAGCTCGACACGCGTTTCCCGGCGGTATGATCCGCTCGTGTCCGAGCCCCTTATCTTCATCTTATTTTTTTCGTGATTTATTAAAATTGAAACCTTTCAAGTTTTGGAATTTTGGGTCTTCTTCAAGTTCGCTTCTTGATGTTAAGGTTCTTCCTTTTGGGGATTCTGCGATTTTGGTGGAGCTCCAGATGACTAGGGTTTCGGGGTGTGTGATTTTGGTTGGAGGAGAGAGGGGGATTTCGTAGTATGAGGTCATTCGAGGTGCTTTTAGTGCGAATCTTGTTGCTATTAGCTTCATTTGTGGAATTTTCTCTCTAGGGTTTTTTTCTTTGCCGGTGAAGCTGGAATAAGATATTAACAAAGTGGGAAGTTCATACATTTGGATTAGGTTTAAATAGTCCCCAAATTGAAGTGACTGGAATCGTAAAAATCAATTAAAAGAAAATTACCATTAGTAATTTTTTCCCGGTGAAGTTAAGTGACGGATAAAAGAATGTAATTTCTACCTGAAGCTCTTTTGACACAGGTAGCTTTTTTACTCTTCACAGTGCTATTGTTTGGAGCTCCACGCTGCTCTTGGTGTATGGGTTGATATAGTTTCCATATTTGTAAAGCTGGGTTGGCTATGGGAGAGATCTTGATACTGCCATATTGCCTATGTTCATAATAGCCTACCTGAAGATATTTTCTACACTATTCGAAAATGGATCTCTTCTAATGGTAGCTCTATTTGCCAAAACAACTAAAATTGGCTATTTTTCCATAGGGCAGTGGTTCCATTTTCATGCATTGTTTGATTCCTTCCAGCCATCTTGGATGTGGTCTTTCTTAACTGGCCAACATTACATGTTGTAGTTTGATTACCTTAGGTGCTTGTGGTATAGATGTGTGCTAATCTTTGATCAAGCATCACTTTTAGCATGATTATTCGTAGTGTAACATGGTCTAGATCAGTAAATGATTGGTGCTCCGACCCTTTCTCTTGTGATGGTTGGATAATATCGTGACATTGTGTTGCATATTATGCTGGACACAATTTTCTTATCATCTTGCCAGTTTTGTGCATTTATGACCTTATTGGAGGTGCAGAATTTGTGTACGAAATAATTCAAGTTCTTTGGTATGATGCGGTGGTCATACATATGGATGTACACAGAAAAGTATGTTATAGCTTATAATTACAAAGAAAATATGAAAATAAAGATGACAAAGGCATAATATGTGAAGGCATGATCATAAAGAGGAAGCAGGTATTCTCAAAAGTAGAGGAAATATGTTTTCAATGTGCTTAACAAAATGTGTAGGTGAACATACATTATAGCTGTCTCCTTCTGAAAAAGGAGCATAGTGTTGCTTAAGAAAGATGCAAAAGATAGCCAATGATCTTAAGCATTCATTCTCCCTTCGAAGAAAGCTGACCAAATCAGTTCTCTTTTTCCTAATGATACTTGCAGAGGGTGTAAAAGATGGCCTGTGATCTCAATTGTTCTTTCGATCTTTGAAGAAAAAATGATCCAATCAGTTATTTGAGTCCAATAAGCTTGTTGTACTAGTTGAGAAATGCATTTCAGGGATACGTGCATTTGTTTGAGAAAACTTGGTTAATAAATTTACTTCATCAGTTAGAAAGACCAAAATTTTCCTTTGAAATGATTCTATCCCCATTTTTTGAGATATAGTACTGTAATATGTCACTTGGAACAAGCATGGACTGGACAGTAATAAATATGCTTATAACTCCTTCTAGCTGATCCCAGTTTTTATTCAGAACGGAGCTGCATGTATATTTGGGGGTGATTTGATATGAATCTGTCATTTTTGCTTATATAGCACATTGGAAAGCTTTATTGGTTGCTTGATGAATGAGATATTTTTTTCTTAGTTTCAATTAACAGTGCAATGATTTCACACTTTAGAGGCTTGGGAACTACATCTGGTGATTGAAGCATTTTCTTCTGATAGTTTATTTTTGCGGACAGCGAGATTTCTACTATCGAAAAAAATTATATTCAGATGCTCTGGAATTTGTAAATTTGTTTTAATCTTTCAATTGGACTCATTTTCTGAAAAAAACTTTATATTTTTAGGCTCGGATAAAGAAGATAATGCAAGCTGATGAAGATGTTGGAAAGATTGCTATGGCTGTGCCACTTTTAGTTTGTAAGTTTTCTTATAATTTCTCAGCCATACCACAGTCATTTTGTCTGTTAAAAAACCTTCTAACTTTGATGTTGCTTTCTTTGCAGCAAAGGCTTTGGAGTTGTTTCTTCAAGACCTTTGTGATCGGACATATGAAATAACCGTTCAAAGAGGAGCAAAAACGATGAACTCCCTACACTTGTAAGCTTCATTTTCGTCCACCCCTTTCTATATATGTTCTTGCACATTGAGAGTTGATGTGCACCCCAACTTAGAGCAAGTGGATGAAGTTTGAAGAATAATTGCGTATGCTAATCTATAGTAAACAGATGCTTAAATGATCTATTTTTGCTATGTCTTTTCTCCCTATTTTATTGGTGTGGTATGCCATTGCAGTTGTTTTGTCCATTTATTGATTCTTCTACATGGCATGCAAAGTTGAGCTCATTAACAATTTCTATGATTGTAAATACTGTTGGATACTTCTTTGCAACCTAAATTTTAGCTCTATCTTTGTTAATTAGTAATAAAATTATCACTACATTGTCATAAAATGTTGTTCAGCATACGTGATAGTGAAGAGTTGTTTGAGTGAGCATAGTTATTTTTCACCATGTGTTATAAAGTCAAAATTTATATTAATTTCCTCAAATATGCAACTTGAGAACTACAACAGTAGTTAATTGTATTCAACAAGGTCTGTCCGTTAATTTCAATTTTGAATTTTGAGTGCTTTGATTATGGTTGTAATTAGCAGGTATATTTGGATGTGGTGTTTTAGATTCCTAGTTAGTCCTGCCTTTACAGAAGGTTGCTCATCACGGGTTTTCTGGTTGTATCTATCTGGTTTTTACTTGATTTTCTTGTGTTATTGTCTTCTGCTCTGTACTTTATAATAGAGTAGGTGCATGAATGTTATTTGCATTAGTTACTGCATAATCATAGCGTTTGGTCATGGTTCCTTCTCTGTTCTACTTTCTCCCATGAATGCATCATACTGCACTTCACAAGTTTAAAGGGCAAATAAAAATACAGAAGTTGCATAACTAGTTTTGCCTCTCATCCCAGTAACTGGATTAAGTCATGCAATTCAATAGGCGATATGTGGACATATCAATTTATTATTTCAAAGTTGAGTGTTTTTGGCTCAAGTAAACATTATTAGATTTTTAAGCAGATCATGTATTCCTGGTTTTTATTGATGGATGCATAAATTTCAGGAAGCATTGTGTTCAAAGCTACAACGTCTTTGATTTCCTGAGGGATATTGTAAACAAAGTTCCTGATTTTGGAAAAGCTGATGCTGGTAGCGAAGATCGAGCTTCAAAAAGAAGGTAATTAAGGAATATAAGCAATGATTATTGACACATTGGAAATGCAAAATGATATGTTTGCTCTTATATTGCAGGAAGGCGGATGAATGCGACAATGACAGTGAGGAAGAGTTAAAGAAAGCTAAAAGTGTAAGATCTTTGTGGATCTATACATATGCTTGGCTGTTATCATCTTTTGTTTTATCTTTTTACATATAGTATCCTTAGATGCTTTAGCGTTAATTTTTTTTGCTTTATCATTTCTCATATCCAGTTTTTTAAGCATTTTCGTCATAGTAACTGCAAATACTTTGAACTTTCACACAAAAGCTTGAATGACTGAAAAGTAATTAATGGACGGGATGACACCGACATGAATTGATGGTTTGTGTAGGTAAAACTTCGATAACATATGCAATGATCTAACTTCCAAATAAATTGATAACTTTTGGGTGTTTGCATCCAGAGGCTTTAGGTTTGCATCTGGAAATTAGGATTTCTGGCCTGTAAATTTAGGATACTTGATGTATAAAATATTAGTATTGGTTCATTTTTTAACTTTTGGTTGGTCCTTAGGGATAAGGTTTATGTCTGGGTGCGTTTTCCAATTTCTAATATGAGTGAGATTATCCTTAAGTGGTGAAGCTTTCTCCCACTATAAGTAGGCTGACTACATGGATTCTTGCTCAAACCCATGTTGAAATTTAGATAAAAATACTTAGGTCGCCTATGTAGAAAATTTTAATTATGACTTTAAAATGCTGCAGAAACTCGATGTTAACTGTGTGGTCACATGCGCACATGATGTGCAAGGTTCTAAAACTTAGTAAATTTCATCTATGGACAAAATTCAAATATGTGCACACAGTCATGCACACACACGCAACCGCTTTTTTTAAGTGATCGCTATATAATGACAGTCACAGACAAGCTCATAGTACTTTTGTTTTTTCTGCTCACGCATTGTCATAATATTTGCCCTGGAAATATTACTTCGTGGATCTAATCTAACGAGCCTCCATCTCATTCTATCACATGTAGATACTTAACCACACCCAAATACACAGAAATATGCATATCTACACAGGAAACTGTGCATATATACTTGTATGCAATTTCCTGCATCTCTATGCGCGTGCATGTGTATCCGTGTATTTTGCTGGATGCAAATACGCATGAAAATTGCCTACTCCTTGCCTCCTGCACTAATCTTAACCATGCCAGTTGATCTGCATATATTCATCTGTATTGTGGAATAAATTTATCACAGTCTTTGTGATCTGATACCTTCTCCGGAATCTTTTTGATCGTCCTCAGTATGCGTTTTTCTGAAACAGGAGGTCCCAGGCCAAAGTGGAACAGGTAGAGGGCGGGGAAGAGGTCGAGGGAGAGGACGTGGCAGGCCCCGCAACGTTGACAGGGATAACTACGTCCCTGTTAAATTTGAAGACGATCCTGGCATTCCTGTGCAGCCTGATGATACTAACCACCATCACGACTCTGTAAAAGTCGAAGAACATGTTACAGGAGATTCCAAGGATGATGTTCATGCGCAAACAAGCAGCTCTGCTGCTGTAGTCTGCAAGTTCGACCTAAATATGAACCTTGACGAGAACGGCGATACTTCTGGTGACGCTGCTGCAGCTATGCGGAAGGCGGTCACGAGTACCGTAAAAGACGATGAATTCTTGGGCTGGCCACCAGCAGATATCAGCAGCATGTCAGTGGATGCGCTGCAGGCCTCATTATTAAGCAAGAGGCAAGAAGAAGAAGACGAGGATTACGACAACGAAGACGGGTAGCGTGATTATCTCTGATGTGTCATCCAGCACTGGGGGTTGAAAAACAGGTAATTTTTTAACTACGAAGATCCCACTAGGTTGAAATGTAAGACATGTTTAGCATTTGTGTATATAGCTGTTCCTGTCCCTCCTAACAACATCCAGTTCTTAGCTTTCCATTTTATTATTAATATATCTGATCATTCTTCATTTCCATGCGTTGTAGCTCGTATAATTACTAGTTTTTTTAATCATTTTCTGGTGGAGGATGATGATGTTTTTGTGAAGGAATTGTAATTTTATAAGGGGAAGACACGAGATCACGTATCTTTTATTTTTATTTTATTTTTGGTCATTGCTCTTTTTTTTTTCCAACAAGGCATATGTAAGGTTGATGTGACCGTAATGTTATCGCAAGGGACTGCTTATTCCCGGGTAAAATCGTCTTATTCCGCTTCATCGGTTCATCCAGAAACCGGCCTGATCTGTTCCGACAAGGATAAATAATAAGGTTGGATTTTGCAAAAAGGTCTGTATATGTATGTATGTATATGTACTGTAGAGAGGAGAATTGTAACACCCCAACTTCAAAAATAGTACTACATCTAAAACTCACAAAGTGTGGGTGTTGTTTATAAGTGGTAGGGATTACTACTTGACAATTGAGGCTTAAATATTTTGAGTAGTTGACAACGAATCAATTTGGATCCGAACTCAACCTGTTGTCAGGTTAATTTTCCTCTATAACGAACCGAGGACCTAAACTCGGGATGTTACAAATAGTATCAGAGCTATATTCCCTTTGATAGTGGAAAGGGCTACCCGGAGCGTATGGTCATCATTGTCACTGGGAATAAGTGGTGCTATATCGCAACGAGGACGTTGTGAATATAAGTGGGAGAGGTTGTAACACTCCAATCCCAAAAATAGTATCACATCTAAAACTCACAAAGTGTGGATGCGGTTTATAAGTGGTGAGAATTATTACTTGACAACTTGAGTTTAAACATTTTAAGTAGTTGACAACGGATCCATTTGAATCCGAACTCAACAAGTTGTTTGGGCTGGTTTTCCTCGATAACGAAACCGGTACTTAAACCCGGAACATTACAATTAATGGTTGATGTAATCGGCATGTGAATATGTTATCTTGTGATATTTTTTTGTGCACGATAAATTACTAAAGTGTGTTGAAAGTTTTATACCACGACTCCTAGCCTCCTAGGACTTTTATAATTACACAACCCGTCCTACTCCTGTAATCTTACTCACTTTTACACCATAAGTCATAGGGTTAACAACTTCCATCTATTTTGCCTTTAACAACAAGCGACTTTGGTGCGCTGTCCTCTCTACTTCTGTTTGGGAAATCTGGAGGGGGAGAAACCACAGATGGTCCTCTACACGCTCTTCTCCTCCTTTTATTTTGGCTGCTTCCATCGTTTCAGGCGCCAACACATCTTACTTTTTGAAGAATACTTGACCCTCCTTATTGTTAGGGGGTCCTAATTTATTTTTGCTTAGAGAACACAGTGCACTGTAACTTTTGGTGCTTCCAGTTTTTGTGGCATACTTTGCCCCCAATCATGTATATCCGATATTTTTGTGAATGAAATACAGATGATACCTTTACCCATAAGAAAAAGCATCCGTCAAAAAAATCAATATATCCTAGATAGTGGATTAAGTTTACAAAATAACACCCTTTCTTTTTTACGCGTCCACGTCGACCTTCCTCACCAGTAAGATATCGAGATCCCTTTTCATCAGTGCAACGTTTGGGAATTGTGCATATGTTCGCAGGTGTCAGCTTTTACTGTGACAATCTCGACCTCCCTCTTCCTCCTCTATCTCCAGAAGTAGATAGTGGTCGATCGCTATTTGCATCTCCCCGACCGAAGAAATCGTAATGGATTCAGAGCAGAAGAAGTTACCGTCGATGGGTCGTGCCACTTTATCTTTCGAGGGTAATGAGGATGACTAGATCCTCATCGGCAAGCTCTACCCACTTGCTCTACGATGCCCTACTCGGCCGCACGATGACGGCGAGCCTGATGAGATGGAGTTGATTGATCTTCGTGAGGCCTTCAGGGCTTTCAGCGAGGATAGTGACGGCTTTATCTCCGTCGTCAAGCTCCAGACTATCCTCAACAAGCTTGGATCCTCAGATACGTCATCACGCTGTCAAGATCTCCAAGGCCTGTTTGGTAACTGGGTTAGGTTGGAATAATCTGTTGTGAATAGTAAGTGCTTGGATGGTCAAGAAAGTTGGAATGAGGATTGTGATGTGATGTCACATTGGGTTACGATGAAATTCCAACCCAAGAATGCTGAGGAGTAAACCCGATTAGCCCGAGATAACATGGTAACCGAACAAGTGTCAAGGATATACTCCAGTGATGTTGTTCAGCCATGGGCGAAAACAAAATAAAACTCGTTTCACTTTAAATATGGACATTCAGATTGTGTTCTAAATGTATATTTGGTTAGATAAGCTAGAGGGTGGTCAAGTTAGTGGAGTGCGTTGACGGCAGGGGCACATGTAATGGTTAACCCGGAGCGAGATTGTGAGGGTTGTGGGCTAATTATGAAGATTAAATGGCTAGTGATTTAATTGGGAAAGTTCTTAGAGTCGTGGCGTAAAAATCCCAAGTATATTCGACAATTGGTCCTAATTGAGATGAGTGTGCAAGTGACATCACGTGCATTGGTTGGTAGACTACATGGGTCATGTTGCCTCTGGACCATGACTTAGGATTCATTTAACTGGATCACATTGAGGCTAAGCCAGATAGACTAGGTAGCCGAATTGAATACGAATTGATTTTTAAGCTTGTGCCCTCTTAAAATTTTCCGATCGACTGCGACTTGAATTTTAGACTTGTACCCTCTCAAAATTTCCCAATAAAATTTATGCTCTCAAGAACTTATTTGCATTTACATTTGTTTCCGGATAATCCTACACAATTTCACAATATTGCTATTCTTTTAGCGTAATATAGGCATACATGTTTAATAACGCAAGGGTGCTGTTGTGAATTTTGTAAGAATACATATACACTAGCATAATTGCAATAAATGAGCATGAGTGTTGGTTTTCGGAAGGGAACAAGAAAAAATCTCTTTTTATATGATAAGGCTTTAGAAGGTTCGATTGGAATATATATATATATATATATATATATATATATATATATATATATAGGGAATAAGGAGGCTGTACCCGGTGGTGCAGCCAAGAGGCTGCACCCACCCTCCTGGCTGTCCGATGGTGGAGATCAACGGCGCAGATCAGGAGGCGTGGATGGGAGGCGCATATGGGGGGCGCGCATCTATGCTGGGCCGTTGATCTCCACCATCGGACGGCCAGGAGGGTGGGTGCAGCCTCCTTATTCCCATATATATATAGGAGAAACTTCAAATGAGACGGGGTCTCATTGTGAATATGATGAGCCACAAATGACAGCCGTTTGATATGTATTGATGGTCATGATTAAATCCGGTTTTCCAAAAGAAAACCACCATCAAAACCGCCTTCCATCCTCTTTTTATGGAAAATCCTAACTTATTAACTACAATTCCGACTTTTATGTTCGATTTGGAAATATTAAATATCATCAACTTTATTGTCTCGATTTAATTAGGTAAACATACCTATTATGTCTTATTTCTCATTCCAGCTTATCTCATTGTTCAATGTTCTCGAATATCGTCTCCAGTTTTAGAGCTGTTCATTCTGTACATGTCTTCAGAAAATTTAAACATTGGTGGTTTCCAGGTTCTTATTTCATCATTTCATCTTATTTTTTTCTTCGTAATCAAATTTCTTTATTCAATATTATTATAAACACATGATGTGTAATATATCATTCATATTTCAGCATCTTCTTCTTCTCGATTCATCTGATGCTTTAGTTGAATACCATGATCCGAATCTCGTCCAGCACCAGGTTTATATTTTTTAAATATGTATCAGGTTCTTCCATGTTTGTTTTTAAATAATTTGTTTGAATTTTTTATGTTCTTAACAGGCGCACCTTCTACTGGATGGTCCTTCTGAACGAAGTAATGGAGATCATGAATTCCAAGGTTCGTACAGAATGTTTTCTTTTCTTGTATAGATGTTCTAAGAAATTCATAAATTTATTTTTTTTCAATGTTTTTCTATAATACTTAATTAAAACCCATTATTTAAAGTAATTATTCTTTTTTTAATAATATTCGATATATATTTGAAATTGTTGGTAATCTTTACAGATTATTAAATGTATTTACTTTAGGCATATAGTAATTTGAAATAACCAGTATATTTTTTAAAATTAATAATATTTTTTTAAAATAAAAAGATAATAGTTTAATAAAACAGTAGTTATTTTA
This sequence comes from Ottelia alismoides, assembly GCA_037367405.1. Taxonomy (NCBI): domain Eukaryota; kingdom Viridiplantae; phylum Streptophyta; class Magnoliopsida; order Alismatales; family Hydrocharitaceae; genus Ottelia; species Ottelia alismoides. The sequence goes on from JAZKJV010000134.1 coordinate 942,672, forward strand.
ATATTTAATTTATATACGTTCAACAGTATTTTAACGTATTCTACTCTTTAGATGTTACAATTTTCTTTTTCGCAAATGACATCTTCATAGAATAATTCCGTAATTTTTTTTTCAAAATTTTGTTAAATTTAGAAATATAGTAAATATTTTGAAATTTTGCATTTTATTTTAATAACTTACATATATATTTAAATTTTAGATCATTATATTAATAAGTACTGAACAACTTCAATACTTTAGTACGTTATCAATTGCAGGTGAGCCGTAATATCTAACTCGAAGTACATTAAATCATATCAAATTATATAAATTTCAGAAAAGGTTATAAAGTCAATAATATTGTTTATAATTAGTTTTTATTTACAGAAGACTGCCATACACCGCAAAGGTCCACTGAATATGAAAATCCATATACTCCAATCATTGGAATGACTTTTGGATCTATTGAACAAGCATACCAGTTATATGAGTCTTATGCTACTATTGTTGGATTTAATGTTAGAAAGAGTAGTACTCGTCACGGTGTTAACAGAGTAACAAAGGAAAAGATGGTTATTTTTAAGAAATTTGTTTGCTGGAAACAAGGTTTCTCGACTCTTAAGAGCAATCGGAAAGTACGTATTTCAGTGGATAGCGACTACAGTGATGATATTGAATTTTATCATGAAGAACGTAGAGTTGGTTTAGTTAGAACTGGATGCAATGCAATGCTTGCTATTCGTCATAGGCGTGAAGAAGGTGACTAGATTGTTGTTAAATTCAGTGAAGATCATAACCACAACCTTGTAACGCCCTCTAAACGACGTTATTTGAGACCGAATAGAAGGTTTTCAAGGGCTATGAAGTTGCTTGTGAAATCAATGACTGATATTAATATTTCTACATCCAAGCAATCAGCTTTCATCGACAATGGTTTTATCACTAATAGTCAAGCTGGTGGTATTGTTCGTGATATATACAATCTAAATAGAACTGAAAAGAAAAACAAAGATGGTTTGGATGCTCATCTGCTACTTGAACATTTACGCAATTGTCAAAGGAAGACTCCTGAGTTCTTCTATTCCTATAAAACAGATGAGGAAAACAGGCTTACTCATTGCATCTGGATTGATTCAGAGTCTATTGCTGACTACAAACTTTTTGGCGATGCAATTACATTTGACACCACCTACAGGACTAACGAATACAAGCTCGTATTCGGATCTTTTGTGGTGTCAATCATCATAACAGGACCATATTTTTTGGAAATGCATTTTTATATAGAGAAAATACCGAATCTTTTGTTTGGTTATTTGACAAATTCATCGAGGCAATGGAAAAACACCCTATATCTATTGTTACTGATGAAGACCCTACTATACACGCTGCTATTCTAGTATCCTTTCCAAATACTATTCACAAGTTATGTGCCTGGCACATAATGTCCAAGTTGAAGACAAAGCTTGGTCGTATACAGGATTTAGATAAAGCATTAAAAATTTTTTCTGACCTTGTTTGGCATACTCATTTTATTGAGCTTTTTGAAAATGGATGGACAGATGCAATTGATCAATTTGGTTTAGCAGAGAATGGATGGTAGGCCGAAAAGTTCAGCATAAGACATAAGTGGCTTGATATATACATGAGGGATAAATTTTTTGCAGGAATGCGGAGCACCCAACGCAGCGAGAGTATGAATGCTTTTCTCCAAAGCCACATAACTAACTAAGCAAAATTCACTACTTGAATTCATCTTCAGATTTACATAACTAAGCAAAAATGGCCCAAAATATACAATCAGTTCTACATGCTAACTTTTGAATCAAAAATATATAGAGTAACATTGTTTCTATCCATTGTCCAACTACTGATAACACATAGCTAATGTATCATAAAAAACTAAGTTAAGGTTCTGCATCATTTGAAACTGGAATTTTCCACCCTGCTAGTTCGCAACAGTTGGCAAGCAATTTGTGCTCTGAATCGCGGGATGTCGTCGTAACTGAAGTTTAATGCTTTTCCTTCGCATAAGTACTCGACCATCTTCATGACATAGATTCCACAGTCCAAGCTTTGTGGTGGTTGCTGAGGGCAGTCTTCAACAAATATTAGACCCCAATTGAAAACGCTATCTCCCAAGTGTGTTGTGCTGAAGTATTCTTTGATCCATCCCATCTGAAATTAAGATTGTAGTTAGATAAGTAAATTAATAGAATGATATAATATAAATTTAAGATCTATTTAAATTTTCAATACCCATTTGTAAAGATCCTTCTTGTGGAATTTGTTACCTTTCATTGAGTTGTAAGAGTAAAAATTCTTTGTTTCCAAATCTATAACAAGCAAGTGCCAATGATTCCTTGTATGAATGACCGTGAATACTTTTGATAAGCCAATAAGATCATCAGGGTCATCATATAATTTCTCCAAGTTGTTGAACTCTTCGTCTGTTCCAGCTTCAACATTGTTGATGAAGAATTGCTGTGCATTTTTAGATGTAATATGTTAGTTTGCATCATATTTGTTTATACCTTTATATATTAATTTTTTCACTGCCTTACCATTTTGTAAATCGAAGTGAATATGAATGGAATTATGCCTTCGTCCTTACGGTGATTATGACAAACAATTTCCATATACATCTCGATTATCTACAAAGGTTCAGACATTTGTTTAAATATTTATCTTAGTCATAATTACAGTTGTTCATTATATCATTATTTGTAATAAAGAACAGCTATAAACATACCGAGTCTTCAATCATTTTCTCGTACAAGAAGTTATGTATTTCTCTCCCTTTGCAGTAACTCTTGTACGGCGAATGATAAGTTGCATTTAACCTGCAATTATATGGTTAACCAATAGTTTATTAACATATATTAATCATTGAAGCAGTAGTAAGATAATTAAAGAATTGTACTTGTCAGCTGGATCTCTCAGGAAACTCTGAATTATTTCCCTCTCTTCAGATGTTATGAAATCATATCCTATAAAATCTGTCGGAGCGTCGCAAAGATACTGCACAGAAAAATTTTTAACGTTATATAAATATATTATATAGTTTTTTAGTTAATTTCTTACCTCTGATTCCAAGTCAGCATGATCATGAAGTTCTGACGTCTTTGATGCATTCTTTGATGACTTCTTTGTCGATTTATTCTTCATATCATTGTTCTTAATTTGATCCTTGTTTGCAGTTTCTGTTCTTGTTCTCGTTGCCTCTCTCCTTTCCTTGACTCTTTTTGCTAGAGAGCTTGGATTTACTTGTGTCTTTTCCCTCTTTCTTTTGGTTGGTGTTTCACTAATCAATGAACATGATGTTTTCCTTTCTTCATTAAACTCAAGGTCAAATGAAGGTATATCCATTGCATTCTCAACATCATTGTTCGGCAACTCTTCGTGAACCATCTCGAATCTTTCCTCAACCATTTTATTAGTTCCAGTTTTTTCCTCATCTCCATCTTTTCCTTCAAAAGATATGTCAGCTTGTTCTTTTTCAAGCATATCTTTCTCTGTGTTTTTTTCACAAGTATCCTTATCATCCCTACCTTGTTGATAACATGTCTCAATCATGCTTCCAGTAACTGTAATGCTTGAAACATGCTTTTCAATATTTTCTACCAATGGTTCACTAAGTGCTGATTCTACATGATTCACCAACTTCATGATTTCTTCTTTAAGCTCTTTATTTTCCATCTTCAAATTCATGATCTCAGTCTCATACCGAACAATCATACCGTCATTGTCTGTGTTTTTTGAATCCCCTCTAAGATGCACAATCAGATTTCTTAACTCTGTTACTTCTATTTTCAAAGATTCACACTGACATCATTTTTTTGTTGAAATTTTCTTTTCATTCTCAGTTTCTTTACCATCATCACTCACTATTGCATGAAACACACCCTTCTTGAAACGTCCTCTCTTCAGTGGATCATCTAATGGAACTGGGATGACCTCTTCAATTATTATTTCTGGTCTCCTCACAGAAAAGCCACTTAAGAGGAACTTCTCATAAGGGAAGACATACTCATCAGGTGCTATCTTCACTATCTCATTCTTTGTTGGATGAATGTTGGGCAAGATCTGGTTTAAATCAATAAAGTTCATTTTATTAACAGTTCATTAAACAATTCACTCTAAAGCATTGCATAGTATCTACATATTAATTCATTTATTAGAAATTTTAATTTATCTCTTTACGATAGGACCTAATAATTTTATGTAATATAAATACCTGGTCATTGCTTAATGAAACCAATCTCCTTGACAGCCCTTTTATTGTTCCACTCCACTTCCTAATTCTTGGTCTCAAATCGCGACTCACAACTAGCTCTTTGCAACAGTATTCAAGCATCCACACCTGAAAATAATTCAATCTTAGAACAATATTTAATAAAATCTTTTATAACGTAAATCTAAGAAATAACTTACGTATAAACAAGCTATGCATCCTGTAAGATAGCCCAGTGTTATGCGTGCTGCTCCATTCTTCGCTGTTGAATCCTATGAAAGACATCGTCCATATTTGACAATATCATCCTAACAACAGCATCTGACCAGTTGAAGTATCTTGTGTCCTCTAATGACTCAACATAGTGAAGCAATTCCTTTGGAAAAGAATACGCACAATCTGGAAAAAGGAACGTGGCAAACATGAACAAAATCAAACATGCAACATATATGGTCACAGAGTTATCATCATCTCGATCATAGTACTCAATCAACACGTGAATCAGCTTCCTCCTGTTGAAAACCATGCCATTGTCAAATAGCTCAGTTGATATCAAACTTTTCCAAGGCATATGCTTCCCCCTAAATGTAACTGGAAATCCTGTACTTGGTAAACCAAGTATGATACCAACATCATCATCGCTGAATGTCACAACCTTATTTCCAAATCGGAAATCCCTCCCTCCTTGGTATTTCTCCACCAGCCATTGTAAATTTTTCCTCTCTATATCAATATTTCCTATGTTGATAAGTCTTGAAAAAGCCGTCTTTGATATAAGAGATTGTTGTTTTGGAGTAGGTCTGTGCCCATCTATGTAATGGACGAAATGTTCTATGAAACATCTATGTTGCACGTATCCTTTGCCTGAATTAAAAATTTATATTCAAATATCTATTATAACAAATATATGATTCAAATTCAAAATAAATATTATAGAATTTAATCCATACTTCCGTATTTCTGAAACATCTCTTCTTCTCTACACTGTTCGGAGTCTTGTGTGGTCTTCATATTCAATTCATCTCGTGTGTGATTATCTCTGAAATTTAATTGTAACAGTAACAAATTTCAATTATTTAAAATAAAAAAGATCAACGGGAAATCGAATAAATATAATGTTTATGTTCTTTAAGTACCTCTCTGTTTCTTCAAAGAATGATCATGCACATTTTTTCCTTCAGGTGATCTATTGGATATAGGTAACTCAACATTTGATCCAATGTCAAAATCCTCATAGTCGGATTCAGACGAAGATATCTCTAACCTGCATCAAAACGATTAATATTTTATTCTTAACTTACTTATAATTTTATCTAAAGTTATATGTTGAATGTATTTACATTTAACATGCATTATTCTCTAACAATCATTCTTAACGCTTCCCAGAAATCAATAATCAAAATTCTTTCATCATAATATTCCAATTTATCAAATTATTACTGTTTCAACGTAATGTAAGACAACAGAATGATATTACTTTGCTCATTATTTTGGTAAAATCAACTTATAGATGACCTTATAATGAGATATCCATATAAACTTCTATAATACCTTCATAAATCATGTTTCCCCCAAAATTTTTATCACGAAACCATACTGAAACCCTAAAAATAAAAAATCTAATGTACCGTCCAAAGTTTAAATCATTACCTTCTCCGCATCATCCTCCTACCAGCAATGCGAGAGGCGGAATCCTTCCCCTCTTGACTCACCGCCGCAGTCGTATGCTTCCTTCTGCTCATCCTCTTTCGTCTGATTCGCTCGACAGACCTAATCGATGTTTGGCCTCCTCCAGCCACAACCGTCTCTCGCTTTTTTGGGCGGAAATGTCGGAGCAGAATGAGAGCTCCCTTTACGGAAGTAATTTATTACTTTCCATGTTTTTATTATAATAATAATCAGCCGTCGATACATTATCTTAATTAGCTAATCAATGCTTTCCATTTTAAGATGGATTTGAATTTTATATATGTAAAGTCGGAACATGTAATAGGAATTGTAATTTACAATGCAAGAAATTTTTGTAATTATCTATAAGATATTTCAAAACATCTTCACATATTCGTAAAATTCGAATGATATTTATTAAAAAATAATGAGAATTTAATAATAAATAAGAAATTAAATTCAAAATTTTATATTTTTATTATTAATTTGAAAAAGCATAGCATACTTTGATGAGGCCATCATCTTTTAAATAAATACGATTAAATTTTAAATTTAAGTAGTATATGTTATTTCGTTTCATATCATAGTTTTTGTATTATTATACGTAACAATTTCAAATTATTGTCACTTTTTTTAAATTATCAACTAACTTTTTCATATTCTGTTAATAAATTTTACCATCTAAAACATATTTTCATTGTTCAAAAAAGCAAATTGGTCGTATTAAAACATCGTTTTCATAAGGATTGGAATTTTTATTTAACTAATCCTCATGTTTGCTTTTAAAACCAACAAAATATGCTCAACTTTTTTTTATATTTAGTAGCTTCATTTCAAAAAAGTATCGTAAAATATCAATTTGTTAAAGTGTTATTCAAATAACAATCTTTAAAAAATATTTTTTTTAATTTTGTTGACAATCAATATATAAATTAGAGCTTCTTGCGTCTATTTTTAATAAATTAGTTTTCCCAATTTTGTAGATCCGCCCTTTTCCCTCACTGCCGCCTTTTTAAAAAATAAAATGTTAACAAAATTTTGTAATTATAATGGTTTTATTTCAAAAAAAGCTCATACAATAGCAACTTGTTAAAGTACTATTCAATAAACTACATCAAAAAAGTAATATTTTTTGAACTATTTTGAAAGTGGCTATATACATTAGCAGTCCTGGCGTCTATTATTAAGAAAGTAGTTTTGCCTAATTTGTACTTCCGGCTTTTTCTCTACTGTCCCATTAAAATCGCACGTTTGTTTGATCTATATATAGAAATGTTATTTCGTCAAAACCATTTCATATAACGATAGTGGTATTGATCCGGACCTTCCGATCTTAATCCAACCGCAATTATTGATGGCTCTCTATAATCACTATGAGACCCCACCTCATTTGAAAGGGTCCCTATATATATATATAGGATTTATTTCAAATAGGACGCATGCCTTCCATTCCTAAGGAAGGCCGCCCCTTTTTTGTATAAAACAGGGCACTTTAGTAGAATACGCATATAGTTTGTATTATAGGCGCACGTTATAAACAGTTTTGTATTATAATGTGCAGTTTTAATGTTTGTATTATAATGCGCAGTTTTGTATGCGGCTTTGTATTTATAACGTGCACCTATAATACAAACTATATACGTATTCTACTAAAGTGCCCTGTTTTATACAAAAAAGGGGCGGCCTTCCTTAGGAATGGAAGGCCTGCGTCCTATTTGAAAGGCCCCCTATATATATATATATCCTTTTAGTTACTCCTATTCTCTCAGCACCTCTCACCACTCTCTAATATTATTGCATGTGACTGTCAGTCGTGACCTCTCTTTCCGTACTCTCTCTCAAGGGCGTGTTCGTTTGGAGTATAAGGAGGAATGGAATAAGGGGAATAAGCCCCCAACATGCTTCCCCGTGGTACGACTATTCCCCATTATTTTATCTTATTTCACTCTTATTCCTATCTTTATCCCACCTTACCTACCTTTATTTCACCTTATTCTCCTTATTCTTATCCTCCAGCCGAACGGAGAATAGACCCTTATTCCCCTTATTCCTTATTCCTGCTTATTCTCCTACCGAACGGGCCCTTATTTTGGCCCCAGTATTTTGCAATGTTTGCATTCAAACACGCGTTGTCCACTCCCCCTTCTCTCTCTTCCGTATTAGCACGCAAAATCTTATTAATAACAACGATGCTAGATATTTCTTTATATATTCAGTCTTCATAGTTGGTGAATGGTTTGATGAAAGGGAAATATCAAAGAGAGAGAGAGAGATGATCGGACAAATGGTCCTTTTTCTTTGATGGATCTTGGTTAGAACTCCACAACGTTGGCAGTAGTTCCATTGCTGTTATCATTTGCTTCTCAGTCGGACACCATGGGTGCAATGCTTTGAAGTGGGTCCTGCAAGGCTCGAGCTCTTGTACTCGATTCAGCGTTATATACGCAAAACAGGGAATGAGTGTCATGAATGGACTCTCCAGCATTCATGGGGGAAGGATTTGGAGGGATTCAATCTCTCGCAAAAAGATCTACAACTATAGGTCTATGGAAGGTGGAAGAGAAGTGGGACTATTCGGGTGAGATAAGTGGTTCAAGTATGGGAAGAAGAGATTTATCTATAGGTTCAATCATGGAAGATTTCAAGCCATGACAAAAAAAGAGTGATGTTGGGAATAATGGCCACATGACGATGCATCTAAACAAATAAGCAAGATGCGTCTGTCAACGGGCACCAGGTGCTCTGCAATGGGCCTCATCCACCAGGTAGACGGCAATGAATCTGGACGTAGAATCTCCGTTGCATGTGATAGAGGACCCAACCACGAATTAGCTCGATTCGTATTGGCTTTACCTCAATACACTTTCAATGGATTTTCTCAGGATGCTAGAGCGTGTGCTCGTTCTAGTGTAGATCGTCAGAAATGGGACTTTTGAGTCATTTTATAGAAGAATAGGCTAGATTTTGGGTTTTCTTGGGAATATGAGAAGAGGGTACAAGAAGATGGTGTAGAAAAATACTACATCAACATATATAAAGGAATAAGATTTTCAACAAATTCCAGTTTAAACCAATGTATGTATGTATCCAGATCATTATTAACAAGAAAAACATATGTTTTAAGAATACATGCACATTAGAGTAAGGGAAAATTCCGAAAGCACACATCATGGTAAAAAATGCAACAAAGAAAGAGAGAGTTAGAGATCACAACCGAAGCATCATGTTGTAGGACTCCCCTTAGAGAAACAACGCCCCCCACTTTATCGACGCATAGGGTCTTGACATGCTGCTCCCAGAGTACGACAATTCCATGTTCGTTGACGGTGTGCATCATGCTTGAGCGTACTCAAAAGTCACCTCCGTAGACGAAGCCCGAGATCGTGAGAGGGAGAAGAGAGGCGGTGGGAATGAGAGTCGTGTGTTCGTAACCCTAATCCACGGCTTTGAGAGTGATACCTAAAGCCGTTGGGTGGTTACACAACGTGAGGGGATTAAGGGACACGTCCCATGGAATTTAAACGCGATTACACAAAACTGACACGATCTTCATTTCACGCAATGCCATGCCGCAGCCGCAACCAAAACTGCGGCCGCGGTCGTGCCTACACCCATGCCCGCCCCCGTGCCCTTCCCGACCCAACGCAGCAGACGGGCGCACGCGCGCGTGTGGTGGTCCGAAGTCCGCTCTAGTATGTTTTCAGACTGGTCTCAGGACTTCCCATGTAAAAACCATGTTCCAGTTTTGACACTCCACGATGTGTGACTAAACAACACCCCACAAGATTGAAACATTGAATTCCAGGAATTGAGATACATTAATAGAACTTTATATTGATCAAATTGCATCAAAACATCTCAATAAAATTAATTCCAACAATCTTCCACGAATTCTCTGTTGAAACACGAAGAACCAAAGATCTCGGGTTTCCACACTCTACTTTCAGTAAACGTATCTTCCGATTTGAACCTTTTACCTGAGTTATTCCCTTTCACCATCACATGAATAAAGTGAATTGAGTCTTGAACTTTTAATCTTTTGATGTAATGGTATCGAGTGGTAACAATAGAGTGAAGTTTATGGTAACAATCTTCTGATTTCGGTTCTATTAATGCCCATGAATCCTACCCTGTTTCATGAGTATAGTAACGATAAACACTCATCCTTTATCTGCGACCCACATAAATACTCATATAGGTGGCATTCTCCAAGGATGCATTGCTCACATCTTGATTATAAAAGCTTGAATCTATTAAAAGCATAGTTCTCAACCTTTTCTTGCAACTTTCAGGCACGACATTTCATGGATAGGACTCACATGCAAAGTATTGCATATTGAGTGCCAATCAGCTACCCTTACAGCTTGTTTTCCCATTGAACCTATTTTGTGGGATCTCAACTCATTTAGGTTGGGTTGCTACTGCGGGTAAACTCTTAGTGGGTTTCAGCCCCATCCGAATTTTGAATTTTGGACTAAATATCTATCAAGTCCCTTTATAAGTGGATCTGCCATGTTATCTTTGATACCAACATATTCCATGGCAATCACACCAGAAGACACCAAATCCCTAATAGACTTAAGTCTACCTTGGATATGTTTTCTAGTTTTCTGATTGTACTTTGAACTCTTTACCTTTGCAATAGCAGTCATGCTACTACAATGTAAAGAAATCGCTGGTATCGGCTTACCCACCATGTGCATCTCAGAGAGAAGTTCCCTAAACTATTCAACCTTTGTACCTTTGTGTCCAAAGCACACAACTCTGCCTCAAAAGTAGACCGAGTCAAGGTGGTCTATTTCACAGACCTCTGGGAGACTGCACTGCCCCCAAGGGTAAATACATACTCAGTTACACCGTTACTTCCGGAGTCCTCCATTTGACCAATCCAACTTACACCACTATATCCTTATAAGTCAGGAGGATATTTACCATAATGCAGTCCCATAAGTGCAGTACCCTTAAGGTACTTCAACACTCAATCTAAGACATCCCAATGAGTACGGTCAGGATATCTCGCATATCTACTCAACTTTGAATGAATATCAGGTCGAGAATAGTTCACAAGATACATCAATCTTCCTATAATGTGGGAATACCGTAGCTGTGCTACAGGTACTCCACTCTTGCTCTTGCAGAGGGGTTCGGATGAATCATAAGAAGTGCATATAGATTTACAGCTCTGATAGAAAAATTCTTCTAGAACTTTTTCAGTATAATGTGATTGAGACACAATTATCCCATTAATAGATCTAACCAGTTTGACCCCCAAAATCACATTTGCAACTCCTAAGTCCTTCATGTCAAACTTATTGCTCAAGAACCTCTTGGTTTCTTTTGATATCCTTATGTTTGATCCAAATATCAAAATATCATCAATATATAAGCACAAGACAACAAGCATATCACCTTTAATGATAGAGTGCACATATTTATCGTATTCATGAATAATAAAGTCATAAGATTGGATAGTCTTATCAAACTTTTCATGCCACTATTTTGGAGCTTCTTTTAGTCCATACAGGGACTTTACAAGCTTGCAGACCTTTCTTTCATTACCAGATACTACGAACCCCTTAAGTTGGTCCATAAAGATCTCTTCCTCAAGATCGCCATGTAAAAAGGCAGTCTTCACATCCATTTGATGAGTTGTGAGATTATGTACGGAGGTCAATACAATGAGCATCCGAATCGTAGTCATCCTAGTAACAAGAGAATATGTATCAAAAAAATCAATACCCTCCTTTTGCTTGAAACCTTACAAGTCTTGCTTTATATTTTTCTATGGATCCGTCCGGTCTAAATTTCCTTATGAATACGAATACCCATTTGCTTCCTATGGTGGAACACCCAGGAGGTAGATCGACCGACTACCACGTGCCATTTGAAATGATTGAATCCATTTCATATTTAATGGCATCCTTCCAATACCTTACTTCAGTAGAAGCCATGGCATCCTTGTATGCGGGAGGATCACCCTCGATTTGGTAGGAGACAAAGTCACTACCTAAATCCTTGGCAATCCTAGACCTCTTACTTCGTCTAGGTACAACATCCTCCAAAAGTTCATTGGGTTCAAAAGAGGTATCCCCCACATTTGACATCTTTTCTATTTGTTGCAAAATAGTTATGAATGTGGAGGCTACGTTGCTAGTCATATTTTCAGGAATTCTTTTTTTTTTCATTGAAAAAATATCCTTGAAAAAGGTAGCACCACGAAGTTCAACAATAGTATTAGTATCTATGCCCATGATCTCGGACGAATTACTAAGAATTGATAGGCATAACTATTTTCCAGATACCCAAGAAGACCACATCATCTGTTTTAGGTCCAATCTTCTTTCTCTTGTGTTCTGGGACTACCTTAGCCAAGCATCCCCACACCTTGAGATATTTTAGGCTTGCTGTCTTATTTCTCTAAAGTTCAAATGGACTCTTATCTTTATGCTTTAGGGGAACTCTATTCAGAGTATGGCAAGCCATATTCAAAGCTTCCCCCCACATGTAAGATGGTAGCCCAAAACTTTGTAAGAGTGCATTTACCATATCAGTTAGAGTCCTATTCTTCCATTCTGCTATTCCATTAAACTGTGATGAATATGGCCTCATGAACTATGCCAAATAATTTACATTGTTCATCAAATATGTTAGATGTGTATTCACCACCCCTATCTAACCTTAGACGTTTAATTATTTTATGGACTTGTGTTTTTGCTTCATTATTAAAGATAAAAAACTTTTCTAAGGCTTCATCCTTAGTTTCAAGTAGATAAACATAATAGTATCTACTGCTATTATTTATAAAGGTCATAAAATATTTTTTATTATCTGTAGTCATCACGATACCAAACTCACAAATATCTGAATGCACTAAGTCTGGAACTTTAGTTTCCGTATTCACAGAGTGTAAAGACTTTCTAGACAACTTAGCTTGAGCACATATTTCACATTTAGTGAGTTTGTCGATAGTATGATCAGGAATCATGTCAAGTTTTATCATTCTTTTCATAGAATTGAGATTCACATGTCCTAGTCTAGCATGCCATAAATCAGTAGATTCAATACTTGAAACAACATAAGTAGAAAAATCAAAATCAGAAATATTGTTAATCGAACTATCAATGTCATATCTAATTCTAAATAAAAGATCATGATCAGCCAAATATTCTTTACCAAAAAAATACCATGTCTCAGAAAAACTACTTTATTACATTTAAAGTCTAATTGAAACCCTCTCTAACCAATAAAGAACCAGACAAGACATTCTTCTTGATATCAGGAACGTGCAACACCTTACACAAAGTCCAAACTTGTCCGGTTGAGAATCTTGGCTCGACTCATCCAGACCCAAGCACCTTGTCTGCAGATCTGCTCCCCATCGTCACTGTTCCACCGATTGAAGCCACATAAGATGCAAAGCAGGTCCTGTCACTACAAAAGTGTACATTGCACCAGTATCAACAAGCCACTCATTAGGCTCGTTTACTATATAGAGTCCATGATTCACTGAGACATACCCCTCACCGGGCTCGCCTCCCTCAGTCAGCACGAGAGCCTAAGTAACAACATCCATAGATTTCTGTTGGGCTTTTAGAGAAGGACAATCCTTCTTCCAATGTCTAACCTGTCCACACTGCCATCACGTATTGCTCTTTGATATTTTCTAGATTTTTCCATTAGCTTTCAGTTTCTTATTTTTCCCTTTAGCATTATTTCCCTTTAAGGTTATCACATTGACCTTAGGGCTCACATCAACAAGCATCACATATTTTTATTTCCTATGATCCTCTTCAATAACTATTGAGACCATTAAATCATTCAGAGAAAATTTCCCTTTCCTGTACTTTAGGGACATCCCAAAATCTTTCAAGGACTTGGGATCTTTCTCAATGATCGACATGACCATAAATGTTTCAGTAAGTTTCATTTCTACCTCGGCTAACCCGTGGAGCAATAACAAAAACTCATGAGCATGTTCAGAAACCAATTTGCCCTCAGTCATCTAAAATTTCAAGAACTTAGATACTGAGTATTTTTCTATACCCAGATCTTATGCGTTGTATTTCTTATCTAGTTCCTCCCAAAGATCCTTAGCAGTCTTGGTGGATGCGTTATAGACATCGAACAAAATATTTGATAGTGCAATAAGAATGCACCCATGACACAGACATTCATATTCTTTCCACGCATCCGCCATCTTGACTGCATCTGGATCTGGATTCTGTCCAGATAACTTAGGACACTCAGTTTTGAGAACCGAAATCAGGCCAATCGTGGTCATCCAGATTTTCACGCATTGTTGCCAATGCTTGAAATTCTGGCTTCCAAATTTCTCTGGCATACTAGTAAAATCCACACGAGACTGAAACCTCAAATCAGACATTTTTCTTATAATGTTATAGATATGTCTTTCTAAGGTTGTAGAAAAATTTGACAACAACATACATACATGAATTGGATTTTCAACAGGTTTCCAGTTTAAACCAATGTATATATCTATACAGATCATTATTGACAAGAAAAATATCCGTTTTAAGAATGTATGCACATTAGAGCAAGGGAATATTCTGAAAGCACACATCATGGCAAACAATGCGACAAAGAAAGAGAGAGTTAGAGATCACAACTGAAGCGTCCTGCTGTAGGAATCCCCTTAGAGAGACAGTGTCCCCTACTTTACTGGTGCATATGGTCTTAACGTACCGCTTCCAGGGTATGACGGTTCCACGCTCGTTGACGTGCACACCATGCTTGAGCGTTCTCAAAAGTCATCTCCGTAGACGAAGTCTGGGATCACGAGAGGGAGAAGAGAGGCAATGGGAAGGAGAGCCGTGTGTTCATAACCTTAATCCATGGCTTTGAGAGTGACACTTAAAACTATCGGGGCGATTACACAATGTGCGGGGATTAAGGGATACATCCCTTGAAATTCAAATGCGGTTACACAAAACTGAACCAATCTTCATTTCACGCCACACCACGCCGCAGCCGCAGCCACGCCCGCGCCAATGCCCGAGCCCAGCCCGATCCTGCACAACATGGCGGGCATGCGTACGTGCATGTTTGGTGGTCTAAAGTCCTCTCTAGTCTATTTTCAGAATGGCCTCAAGACTTCCTATATAAAAAATAGGTGTCAATTTTGATACTCCTCGAAGTGGGACTAAACAACACCTTATATGATTGAAACATTGAATTCCAAGATTTGAGATACATTAATACAACTTGATATTGACCATCAAAATGCATCAAAACATCCCAACAAAGTTAATTCCAATAGATGGTTTGGTGGGTAGGCCTCTTTAGAAGAGGTAATAGGTGACAAGTACATAGGATTAGAAGACTTCTATTGTGGGAAGAGATGTTCTCTTTGGGATATTAAGAAGGACAAGGAATAACGGAAGTTACTGTTTTGATTTTAGTAGTAGGTGAAGTATTCTTTGTACATCAGAGGCATAAGGCGAAGGTTATGAGATGAGTAGGTACTATAGACACACAATAGACTAGAAAGCTGTGTTTGGTGTCTACAAGAGGGGATATAGGATCAACAATGTGATTTAAGAATGGAGAGGCATACACTGATGATGGGTATGAAGGGCCCATCGACCACCAGTGATGATGGGGCCTTCCTTCAAACAATGATTTCGCGATGAGATCCAAGGTGACTCTCGACCATCATGTCAAACACTCCCTCAATCGTGGCGTTAAATGAAAATCAAGATCTCCATCAAGACCTCATCCCCATGCGGAGTTCTACAAGAACATCAGATCACGCTTCCACTCCATTCCCAACTCCTCAACCCTCGGCTAGGGACCTCTTCCATGCAACCAAGAAGGAGGAGTAGCAAGAAGGCCAAGTTCATTAGCAATCGAGCTGACCCTCTCGAGCCTCGGATACAACACAATAGAGATCTAAGCAGTCTTGTGGTTCATCTTAGCTGGATATCACATCTTAGCAAAACTCTCCATCAACAGTCCTACCTCGATTTGTGCTTCAGTAGCTCGACCATCCTTGAGTTTCGACAGAGAAAGAGATGAACCAAACCTATGTGCATCATCGATCTTAGGTACCCCTTGATCTTGACTGTTAAAAGCCAATGCATCTTCCACCGTCCGATTATTTCCATCAAGCAACAAAACTGCGACATGTGGCTTGATTTGAGATCTCGATTCAATTGTCATCCTACACCAACTGTGGAGACACACGAGAAGTCTATAGCCCCACAATGGAAGCACAAGGAGAAGCATCTCTAAGCTGTTGGATGAGCTCCAAAGTCACGTGATCCCATCACGTGCGTAGCAAAGTGGGAGCAATCAACTAGTAGATATACTAAAGCCAAGCAATTTCATGGTTTATTGCCACATGGATAACCCCCCTTCATTCTTAGGCTCAGAGGTCCTGTGTGCCCTCTCTCTCTCTCTCATTCTCTCCCCGTGTGCACTTCCCCTCCCTCTCTCCCTACGATCTCTCTATATCCCTCTCCATTCTTTCTCTCCTTTTCTCCCTCCCTCTTTATCTTTATATTTTACAAAATATTTAAATAAATGCAATATTTTTTAAATCATAATAAAGTATGTAGTTTTATGAATTATAAAAATAAAATATAATAACAGTTTTGTAGTTTATTATGAATATGAATCAAAACAATATTTTTTTATAGAATTTTAAATGTTTGAAACATGCTCATGTGAATATATTAAAAATATAATATATGTGCTAACACAAATATTTATATACATCAAAAATATAATATTTGTGCTAACACAAATATTTGTATACATACTGTTGTCAGTACATCATTAAAAAAGTAATACATGATTCATAATCTATCATATCTATTTAAATTCACAATTATGATTCATGAATAATAGTAATAAATGTATCATAATATAATACGTAATAACATATGACTGCATAATAATAAATAGATTTAAATGATTCATAATAATACATAATTTATAATAAATATATTATAATATATGCATTAGTTATTTGATTTATGCTAACAAATACATTATTATGAACCATGAATACATCTTATCTTTATATTACTCTACTAAACTTGGGATTTCAACTTATCTTTATCCACGTGACCAAGGTTTGAGAAAGTGGTATGCGTATGCGTTCAGACAGGTCACCGAATATCGCTTAAGCGGTTGCGGGAGAATATGCGGGGTATAAGCGGTTCTACCCGATTTCCTACTTTTTTATTTAAAAATAAATAAATATATGTAAAAGTGACTAAAACAGAACTAAATTTATGTATAATTGTGATCCAACAGAACATCTAAGAAAAATAACTTTCATATAGAGGTCAATACTTCAAGTCTTCGATAAAAAAGTTAGCTCACATGATAATTAACAACAATCACCAAAATATGCAAGTATCTGAAAGAGCTGTGATTCAAAATAAATAACATTAGCAAAAGTACTAATTAAGATAGCATAAGAAAAATAAAATGTTCAAGTGACAATATTCTATTAAGTACAAAGCAATTCTAATCTAGTCATCATCAAATTCCACTGTAATATTGTCTTCATTTTCATCTTCACTCTCTTCATCTGATAAGAGTTCTTCTTCATTCAAACTTGGCAATGAGGTTGAACTAGTAGGATGCCTTTGGCTTCTTCTATGTTGAACCAAATCTTCAGCGCCAGTTGCATCAGCCACTAAGTTCCACGTCAGCCCGGTCCTTGGAAAACTTCATGATCTCCTTCATCATCTTCACCAATCCAATCTCGCAAATGGGTTCTATCATTTGTGGCAAATGGATCATTTCGTTTTTTCATATGGCGATCCCTCAACTTAGCGTTGAATCTGACATACACCAAATCATTTAATCGCTTGAATTCAAGCTTGTTCCTTTTCTGCGTATGGATCTACAAAATCACTATAAATATATCATCAACCACCCCATTAATGATGTGTAGCATGTGACATGTATGGCACCAATTTTTTAACTTTACCGTCTCAAAAGTGCTCCAATTCCTTTCACAGCCAGAGGAAGAAGCTGTCAATCTTAAAATTTTCATTGCCATTTCCTTCAATTGTGGCGTTTCCATGTCACGCAATTCCCACCAACGGGCTATTTCAAGAAAAAATAGTTAATGATTGTTAAACATATAAGTCTATTAATTCTAGTGAGAAATTATATCTAGATTGAAATCATCATCAATAATTGACCTTTGTCTGATAGCCAAAGATTTGCCAAATGATCCTTTTGCTCCTTCATATAAAGACAACTCCTTCCTGGTGATGATATCTTAGATCTCTAAATCAGGATAGAAAATATCCATACAATCCAAGAATCCCTTCAGAACAAAGCCTTCTCTCTGGATTTGAGCATTGTCCCTATAAAAAAAGTAGGGATTCAAATAATATGCAGCAAGGTGGAGGGGACTATCCAGTCTTCCTTTTGCCTTTGAATTAATGGCATCAACAAAACGTTTGTAAGATGCTTCGACATATTTGAAAATGCTCATGATCTCTTTTCTAGCATCTTGCAACTCACAGTATACAAAACCCATAACCGACCTCCTATCTCCATCAACAATCCGCAGAACATGTACCAAGGGAGAAAATATCTTCAATGTCAATGACGCTTGAGTCCAAAATGAAGGACTCAAAACTATGGCTGAAGCCATTTCATCCTTCTTGGTCTTGTATCATCTACAAGCTCTCCATTCATCAGAAGAAAACATAAGTCTCAACTTATCCTTCTTCTCCATCACAGATTGCAAAGTGAGATATGTGGTAGCAAATCTTGTTGTTCCTGGCCTCACTATCTCGCCCTTTTGCGTAAATTGTCTTATCAAGCTCATTGTTTTTGCATGACTGTATATGAATACAGTCAATGTCCTTGCCTTTGTGATGGCACTTTTCACTTTCGATTCTTTACCGATCTCTTCTAGCATGAGATCGATGCAATGTGCTGCACAAGAACTACCGAATATCCGTGGGTACTTTGTTCTCAAAATTCTGCCAGCAGCTATATTAGCAGATGCATTGTCTGTCACTACTTGGACTACATTGTCAGGCCCAACTTCCTCAATGGTCTTATCCACTAAGGAAGCAATGTACTCCATGGTATGAGAATCTGCAGACGAGTCAATAGAATTCAGAAAACTAGTTCCAAACATGCAATTGACACAAATATTCATTATGCTCCTTCCTCTCCTATCAGTCCATGCATCTGTCATAATGGAACACCCAGAAGTCTTCCAACTATCACGATGCATTTGCAAGAACTCTTTTGTTTCTTTAACTTGTTCCTTCAAAAGAATTTCTATTAGCTCATAGTACGTTGGAGGCTTGTACGACCTCCTATACTATCCAATTGCTTTACACATTCGAAGAAATGAGTCACTTTTGACAACATTAAAAGCAATGTCATTGTCATAGAAGTACTTTGCCACAAATGTATTCACACGTGCACGTTCCTCCTTAGCAAAGGGACACCTTGGGACAAGATGATGTATTGCCTTTAATGTGAGCCAAATGTTGCTTCATGCGATTGATCCCTCCTTTCACAACCTTCCGACACAACCAAAAAGTGACCATGCTCGGGCTACTCGGATTCTCTATAAAAGCATACTTCCGTCCCGGATCATTAGAACCAGGAGGAACAAAAAACTCCGACGTATCACTTCTTTGAATAAGAGGCTCGCTTTCAGTTCCATGCGTAGGAGAAGAACCGCTATCAGATGGTAGTCTAGAGGTCATAGTTGTCTGGCATTCAATCATAATTATAAGATAAAAATATCAATAAAAAGTTTAATATGCATATACAAATAAGATACAAATGATGGATGGGCATGATTGGATATGCCTACAAACACCGATATATTCAATCAACAAGAAAACTTCTAATAGATTCATAATGCTTATCAGGTGTCAACTAACATTCTTAACCGACACCATCTATTTGTTGTTCCAGAATGGTGAGGGTAGGAGAGATGTGCCCACACTGCTGGTGTAGACACTCTTTTTCTTTTTTAAACACAAGCATTATTAGTCTTGTTTGAAGATCAGTCTATATTAGAATAATGTTTGACCTAAAGCATTATTAGACCTACGAATAAAGTTTAATACACTTTCTGCATTGAAAATAAAATAACAAGATAGAAATTGTTGAAAAAAATGAAAATGCAAACCTTAACCTTGGCACAAGAACTGACGATAGTGGGATGCCTACGAGGCACTGCTCGTAGCCTGGTAGGCTGACGCAGTGGAGGAGTGGCTTGGCGGCGAAAGTGTTGGGAGGAAGTGAAGGAGTTGGCAGAGACGGAGTTGCTGTGAGGAGGCAATGAAGTAGGAGAGGGCGGAGGAGGATCTGTGAGGAGGCGGAAGAGATGTGAGGAGGCGGAGGAGTCGGGAGGAGTCATATGCATTGGTTGGAGGTGGATGCTCTCGAGGTTGGAGGAGTCGGGAGGAAAACCTAAGTCTGGACGCTAAACCTAAGTCGGGATGAGGCATAGGCCTAATCGGACTTATGGGGATCCGACAATGAAGGCTCATGTCATGAGCGATCGAACGGACTGCCTATGCGGCTGCACAACCCACATATACGGTCTGCTCATGCGCTTGGGGCGCATAGGGCTTCGATTCACGTATGAGGTGTGTCTATGGGTCCGCACACGCATATGCGGCCGCTCAGAGCGCATTCGTGAACACTGCACGTGACGATCTACTTGCTTGCCATATCCACTCATTCTTCTACATGCTTTTATGATTTCTCCCCAAATTGCTCTCGAAATTGGTCAAACGATTGCAGTACACATAAACTCTTTATCTCTCTCTCCCACTTCGGCAATGCACCACATGGGTGCGTTATTATCTCTTGCCAAACACCTTCATTTTCCGACTTCGACCAGCTATCAATATTGGCGTCTCCTTTTTCTTCCATATAGACATATGTTCTCCACTATTCTCTTAAGGAAGATGATCGATCCGATCCAACTTATTGACATGCATTATCCATGCATGAAGAAAGGTACTTTCTTCCATTTTTCTCTTTATTCATTGCAGCTGCATCATCTCCAACTTTTTCATCATCAAAATCGGTTGCCATGTTCTTCTACGCTCTCACGTGCATGCGATCGGTTGTAGCATCCTCTCCCTTTTTCTTTCTGAACTGTTGATGAGTTGTACTGCTAATCCTTTGCACGCTCTCTCTCCCCCTTGCCGAAGGTGAGGTTCTAACTTATTTCAAGATTTTTCTTCTGGTTATGAGGTAGCATTGGATGCCTTCCATTTCTTTGCAAAAAAAATCTTTTGTTTCCATTTTCTCTTCAAATCTATTATTGTTGGATTTGTTTACTTATCGTTTTCTCTTCCAATCAACTATTACCATTAAATGATGATCAACCTTCTTTGATGGATGCATTTGTAATTGTAAGGCGGCTTTTGATTCTGTACACTAATTTTTTGTGCTGCTTTCTCTTCCCCTTGACTATTCCTCTATTTGTTATATCATAGATTTTTCTTCCAATCGGGAATCACTATTGTGACTGACTGTCTTCGACGATCAATGCATTAGGTAACTGTGACAATTATAAGTATGTTCAAGTGTTTTGTCTTATTTCCATTTTGCATGCGATTGACCTAGAAAGTATTATGCTTGTTTCTCTTTTTGTGGTTACAAAGTTAATGAGATGGTTCTGTCCAAATTTCCAACAGTCATTTGATCGCGATATAAAAGTGAAGTATATGTTTGATTTAAGAGAAGGATGGGTCATGAGACTTTATTGTGTTTCTCAAAAAAAAGCTACCATTTTTCAGGAATTCAAGATAAGATCAAGTATTTAAAGTTGTGATTCTACCATTTACTAAAAAAATCAAGATAATATCAATTATTTAGAGTATATGAATCACAACTTCAAGATTCGAAAATCAACATTATCGCTCCGATTCGTCCCCAAATCTCCACCCAGCTCGTGCATGTTCGGCACACCGTAGTAATAAATCTTCTCCAACTTTCCTAACCAGCCTCCTGTAGCAACTCATTTTACCGATCATTATCGAAAATCATGCGCCAGAGAATCCAACGACAGCCAGCACGTTCCTTCCACCGATAACTCGCTCCCCAGAGTATCTTTGCATCCTACTAATAATCTAACATGTCAACAAATCCATGGAGATTTCATACTACAACACATGCCTTCATCACCCAACAAATCTTGTCCACCATCTCAACAATTAATATATGTCCATCTTCAATCCTATCAACCCCCCAAATCACACCATCCCATTCCCAACCGACATCCATGCCGAAGACCTTGGCCTCTCACCCTAACCCGACGCCATCTTGTGGGAGCGAAAACCATCAGCTTTGGGATGCATGGCTGTGATCTGGGCCATGTGTTTGGCTAGAAATGTTGCGATTTTTCACCAAGAGTGTTTTCCATGAAAATATGATGGCATTGTTGGAAACACAATCAACATGGTATGCAATAAACAATTATTATTCAGATGAAAATAAATCATTAATAATGCATCACAGATTAATAAGATTACAATCATTCATTTCCGATTCATATCACAATTACAAAAAAGCAGACATGAACAGATTAAAATATTGATGCATCATATTAGGGCAAAATGTAAGTATTTACGACATAAAATTAGGTCACAAAATCAATATTTTACAAATGAGCTCCAATTAATGAAATCACTTTTAGTGGATAGATAAATTTTTAACTTAAACTTTAAAAGTAAGTTTGGCGAAACTAAAATTTACATGGAGCGTGAATTCAGTTGAGAAGTTGGACTTTATGGCTTTTTTGGTTCGAGATCTGAGCATTTATTTAAGGTAAAATTTATTTTATTTTTTTTGTATATATATTGTACAAGTTCGAAGAATAATTAAGTCATAAGGAGTTAGCATGAATTTATTAACAATCAGGATAGTTTGGTTATTTATAAGTGATTTTGTAAACAACTTTAGCTCTATTTTTTCACGGTTATTATTTTGGATTATTTTGTGAGATTATTTACAAGATAAATATATATCATTAGTCCATTTTTATTGCAATTATTATTTTGTTAATTTATTTAATTAATGGTGTTTATTTAGTATTTTATTTAGGATTCACGCTAAGATTTAGATTTAAGATGATGAATCACAGATTCATCACCTCCTATACTTAAACTTTGGTAGTCCCTTAGCAAACACTTATTCGAAAAGTAAGTGAAGAATAGAATTATAGGTCGAATTCTTAACTTTAAAGTGATGACAAGACTCTTTGACCATGTCCCAAGTTTCGTGAACTACTTAAAGTCAAGTATCGTTCAACTGTCACCCAAAAGGAGCTTAAAGTACCTAGATTTCTAACTCTCTTATTATACAACATAGTTAACGGATATGACTTTTAGTGTTAATTATTGTATCAAGTTTACAATTGGTTTTTCACCTAAGGTCCAAGTCTATGAGGCTAACTTAGGGTCTAAACCTCAAACTCTAGTTTCAGAGCCAAGTCTCAATTCAATCCACCATCTCTTTTGTTGTTAGACTCAAAATATGAGCGTGAAAGGCCAATTATGGAACGAGTAGGATTGAGTCTTATTCTTCTCTCCTCTCTTTGGATAAGGGACTGCTCATGTATCATAAGCACAAACATGCATTTTTTGCTGTGTATCAACGCATCCGTTAAGAAGTTCGAATATGTTGCACTTGTTTTTCTTTGATGCACGGGGTTATGCCTTTTTTAGTATCTAATATACCTTATACACCTAGGCTTGTACATTCACGATGTATGACTCTTTTTCGTGCTCACATGTTTCTTATTTGGTGGCCTAATAGCCTTAGTAAGCAATATTGTGGTCTACTTCCTCTTGGTCCAAATGGATACTCAAAAGATTGGGAGCACTTCTAGTTTACTAAGCTCTTTTTATGGAATTTTTCTTGAGATTTTGAGCTTTTCTAGTATTTTTGATAAATATAAAGTGAGTACTAGTAACTCCTCAGCTCTTACCAAGTTGGCACATAATTGATCCATATTTTTTAAGGTTATAAGCACACACAAACACCTAGGACAAATCAAGTTAGTACATGTGATGCCCCATTCCTCTGGTTACCGATACTGACGGGATGGGAGCGTCATACCTACTGTCCAAATACGCCCATGATCTCTGATACTCAGAAATCATCTTATGCATATTATATCAACATTTGAAATATATATATAACAAAGGGATAATAATATAAATGGAAAGTAAAATACAATATCATTTCATTATCACTAACAATGTCCAACAAGTCCATGCCCATGAATGAGATACAATATATAGCCATAAACTGTGTAGCAGAGGCTATTCAATTATCTAATTACATTATCTCTAAAAAAGAACACAAAAAATACAGAGATAAATAATTTACTCTAAGTAAAAGGTATCCTGTCTGATGCAGATACAACGTAAAAAGTTCAAACTCCTCGAAGATCGCTACTACTGCAACTGCTGCTCAGCTACACCTGTTGATTTTACACGAGGGTAACATTATGAGCAATTGTCTAGTAATAAGCAAGACATGTGTACTTAACTCTATCTAGTGACATATGCATATATTGTAAAAAAATGGAGTATACCTAATTATTCTAATTTACAAAGGATTATATGATCACTAATTTATTTATTAATTTAATCATCATTTGAGGACTAACACGCTATTCTTGATATTTCCATCCGTTGACTAGAGTTCACAGTGGTATACAATTAAAATTACCGATACCCAATCATGAATCATTTCTCATATTATTTTAGCACACGCCACTACTAAAAAATTCCATATTAGCCACACATTTAAGCCACGATAATTTTATCATGACTAAAAATATTTGGCCACGGTAAATTACCATGGCTTATTATCAATGGTTTTGGTAAAAACTGTGGCCCAAAAAATTTGGCCACATTAATTATATCGTGACCAATAAATTAAGGCGATGTATATATTATCGTGGTCAAAATTTAAATATCACGTTAATTTTACTGTAGCCATTTTAAATGAAAAATTTAAGGAGGGTTTCCCCGCCTGCCTTCCTAAGCCCTAAAATTTCGTTTCCCTCCTTGACTCTCCCCACTCACACGTCACTAACCCTAACACCAAATCCCTTAACTCATTTCTCAATTCCCCTCCCCTTCTCCCAGCCGTCACCAACCCTCACCTGCTTTGGTTGTTGCCGCCAACTCCACCAAACTGCCTCTGTCACATACATCTCCCACGCGCATGCACCATCTCTTTCCCCATGCTGTTGCTGCCTCTTCGTCAACGTGCAGGTGCAGCCCCCCCACACGCGCACAAGGTTGGAGATGTATGTAAATGAAATTTCTCAATCTCGATTTTATGTTGTCTTAGATTATCGGATTACTTTGGTTTCCTCATGTGGAAATGAACTTTCCCCCAGTCATGAATCAACATGTCTGCGCTATGAATCATTTTCCCCAAATCTCCTGTTTATCTCTTCCATTTCCACATCACGGAAAAGCTATCGTTGATTGGAGAAAAACGAGTCCATGAGCTTAGTCGATGTCGATTCATGCAATTAAATAATGCTCTTTCATGCTAAAATTCCATCACTCATTTTTATAATAGTGTTTGATTTAGAATTTGAGTAGTTGTAAGGAGTCTATAATATTAGGGTTGGATACAGAATTTGAATCGTTGTTTGCCATTGTTCCATCTACATAAAGTAACTAAATCATGGGAAAAGATAAGCATCACGTTTGAAATCAGTGGTTGCATATACATTATAATAAACAAGAATATGATGGTTCTACAAATCTAATTATTATGCAGGTTTCCTTTCAAGCAAATATTCAGTCAAGTTTACGTTGCAACCATCAATTAACTTTAAAAATATCACAATTTTAATGCCAAAATTAACACTACGGCTGGGTATTTTTTAATATCATGGAAAAAAGTCCCACAGTTAAAACAAGATTTTACATAATAACCTAAATATTCCAGACTTGGTCTTCCAACAAAATACATTGATTGAATCATGTATATTCTCCCAACGAGGGAGAGAGATGAAGAAGAGTCACTTCTCGAATTCAAATGCACTTCATAACCAAATACAAGCAGAATCCACAGTTCAAAATCTAATTTTTCTCAAAATACCATGTTTTAGAGTATAATCGACATCAAATTAATTTCTTCTCACCAAAGCACAATACAAAAAAGAACACATATCTCAAATCCGTGTCACCATTCAAACGTACATACCCGTCAAGGGGAAAACATTAATTAGATATATTGAGAAGGGAAAAGATCATACCTGAATAAAGATGAAGGATTTGATGTCACTAACAAACCGATGGACAACAAGAAGATGGTGCGGGGGAAGGGGCTGAGGGGAGGGGGGCGATTAGGGTTTTAGGGATCAAAGTGGGGATTAGAAGCGGGAATTTTTTTGGGTGCTGAATTTTATTTAGAAGGAGGAATTTTTGGGGGTTCATATGTAAGCACAAGGGAGCGGGAATGTGGGACTTTTTCTTTAAGTGATGAGTTTGGCCACAAGAGTTTTACCATAATCAAAACTTATTTGCAACAATATTATAACCAAGACTAAATATTATTTTCCACGGTAATATAAACGTGGTGTAAGACTTTGGTCCACGATATTTACCGACGATGTTGTGTTTTAGCCACCGTAACTTTACTGTTTCTTAAAATTATTTGCGAGGGTAATATTAATCGTGGCCTTATTGTGTGGCTAATACATTGTTTTTTAGTAGTGAAACAATGGCAAACAACGATTCAAATTCTATATCCAACACTAATATTATAGACTCCTTACAACTACTCAAATTCTAAATCAAACACTATTATAAAAAGGAGTGATGGTAATTTTAGCATGAAAGAGTATTATTTAATTGCATGAACCGACATCGACTAAGCTCATGGAATCATTTTCCTCTAATCAACGATAGCTTTTCTGTGATGTGGAAATGGAAGATAACAAGAGATTTGTGGAAAATGATTTCATAGCGCAGACATGTTGATTCATGACGGGGGGAAAGTCCATTTCCACGTGAGGAAACCAAAGTAATCTGATAATATAAGATAACATAAAATCGAGATTGAGAAATTCCATTTACATACATCTCTAACCTTGTGCGCGTGTGGGGGGCTACACCTGCACGTTGAGGGAGAGGCAGCAATAGCGTGGGGAAAGAGATGATGCATGCGCGTGGGAGATGTACTGTGACAGAGGTAGTGTGGTGGAGTTGGCGGCAACAACCAAAGCAGGTGAGGTTGGTGATGGCTGGGAGAAGGGGAGGGGAATTGGAAAATGAGTTAAGGGATTCGGTGTTAGGATTAGTGACGTGTGAGTGGGGAGAGTCAAGGGCGGAAACGAAATTTTAGGGCTTATGATGGTAGGCGGGGAAACCCTCCTTAATTTTTCCAAATGGCTACAGTAAAATTACCATGGTATTTAAATTATGACCACGATAATATATCCATCGCCTTAATTTATTGGTCAGGGTATAATTAGTGTGGTCAAAATTTTTGGGCCACGATAATTTACCGTGGTCAAATAATTTTAACCATATTAAAATTATCGTGGCTTAAATGCATGGCTAATATGGGATTTTTTAGTAGTGACAAGACTTGGTTGACTAAGCGGTTGTCAGATATAAAAGTATATATCAAGAAGTTCATGATTTTTTAGACTGAGCATCTCATTATGATAGAGCACGTTTCAGATATGGATCTAACAAGGATTGTATTTATTACCCTTGTTGGAAGTGTATGAATAACAAGAGATATAAATGAAAGGAAGTATATGATCACATTATTTTGAATGGGTGGTGGCAAAGATATATTATTTAGAATTTACATGGAGAGGAGGAATGTCTACAAACAACATCAGAAATTACAGAAGTCGAAGAGCGACTGGAAGATATTATTACTCATATGGTAGCCGATGAAACTATTGAATTCAGAGGTAATTTGGACAATGATGAGAAGATTGAAAAAAGAAGAGATCAATTTCAAAAATCTTTTATGGAAGCTGAGGAACCTATTGCCAAAGGGTTGAAGATGTCTCGATTCAAGTTCATCTTAAGACTATTCAAATTGAAAGTTAAGCATCGAGTTACAACCGCCTTAATGTCAGATATGCTACAGTTTATTTCTAAGGTATTAGAGAATTCACCAAATTATCCGCAAAGTTGGTATGAGGCTAAGAAGAGTCTTCATACATTAGGATTGAATTGTGTGAAGATTGGCGCATGTCCAAATGATCGTATTTTATTTTGGCAAGAAAATAGCCTCCTCGAATTTTGTCCACATTATAAAAATTCTAGATACAAAGATGTTTGTGATTATGTAGCCAACAACAAGAGAAGACAGAAGTCGACAAGATTATGCGATATTTCCCTTTAATTCCTAGGTTGCAACGCCTCTATCAATCACAAAAAACTGGAAAATAGATGTCATGGCATAAGAAGATAAGAAAAGATGATTGTAATAGTCTTATGCGCCATCCAGCTGATACTGAGGAGTGGAAAAGATTTGATTCGATCCATCCAAATTTTGCAAGTGAGATGCGTAATGTTAGACTTGGGATTGCAAATGATGGTTTCAATACTTTCGGTAACATGAATAATAGCTACTCTATATGGGCAGTCGTCGTATTCACATACAATTTACCACCGTGGATGTGCATGAAATCTATGTCTACAATGATGCCATTATTAATACCTGGAAGTAAAGGTCCTGGAAATGCAATTGATGTATATCTACAACCATTACTTGAAGCGTTGAAGATTCTGTGGATCAATGGTGTTGAAATATATGATGCAAATAAAAATGAAACTTTTTGTATGCGAGCAACAGTTCTATGGATCATTAATGATTTTACCGCATATGCAAATTTATCTGGGTGGAGTACAAAAGGATATACCACATGTCCTATTTGTATGGATTGAACACATAGTTTATGTCTGAGTGGCAGTTTAAAATAATGTTACATGGGTCATTGTCGTTTTCTTCCAGAAACAAATAAATGGAGGGATCATCGGTTCAATAAGAAGTTTGATGGTAATTCAGCCGGGAAATGTTTGAACTTGGGAAGCATTAGTTACAGTGGATCAGAAATATGGAATCAACAACAATGTTTGGAGGAAATTCTACTTGGACATCCCTTTTAACAATTTAGAATAGGTGGTTGGAGGAAAAAGAGCATATTCTTTAAAGAATTACCATATTGGAAAGATTTGAAAAGTAGACACAATTTAGATGTCATGCATATTGAAAAGAATGTCATGGACAATATTCTATGCATTTTAAATTTATCAGGCACATCTAAGGATACTCTTAGAAGTAGATAAGATCTTCAACAATTGCGTACCAAAAGTGACTTGCATCCAATTGAGGTCGGAGAAAAGTACATTTGAATTACCAAATGCAGGCTATACACTACCACTTGAAAATGAGAAACTATTTTAATTTTTTTGAAAGCGACTCGAGTTCCTGAAGGTTATGCAACAAATTTATCAAAATGTGTTAATATAGCTGAGAGAAAAATTTTCGGCCAAAAGAGTCATGATAATCACATATATATGCAAGTGTTTATCCCATTATCTCTACGTGGAAGTCTACTTGATAATGTAGTAGAACCATTGATGGAGCTCAGTTTTTATTTCAAAGCTGTTTGTTCTAAAGTTCTTGATCCTACTATTTTAGTAAGGTGGGAGATTGATATTGTAGAAATGTTATACAAGTTGGAGCAGATTTTTCCACCATCATTCTTTGATGTGATGGTTCACTTAGTAGTCCACTTGTCCAACGAGGCTCGAATTGCAGGATCGGTACTATACAGATGGATGTATCCAGTAGAGACATTTCTTAAGAAGTTAAAAGATCATGTATTTAATATGGCGCACCGAGAAAGTTCCATAATATGGCTATCTTTTTAAATAATATGTTGATTTTTCATCGTTATATCTTGATGATGAAAATGATATCTTCAACTCTGTCAAAGAAAGTAAAGATGACATAGATGTTAACAATGATGATGATGGTATTTTATCTATTCTTTCAGATTATGGAAAGTCAACAAGTGATACAACTCGAAAGTTTTTAGATGTTGATGAGATGAATTTGGCTCATATTACATATTAATACAGATTAAACAAATTGATATGTTTTTCGAAGATTACAATGATATGTTTCAAAATCTTGAACGGCGAAAGTCTATCTATGCACATAATTTCTTACAATGGTTTAGGTCTAACTTAACCAGCTCAAAGATTGTCAAGATAGTAGATGGACTCCTGAGTTGCAAACTTTAGCTGAAAGACCATTTTCATTTGTCCACACATATACTACTTATATAGTTAATGATAAGTTTCGAATCAAATCTGTTGACTTACATAGAAGAACACATATGTGTGGTGTAATTGTGAAATCTCATCTTCAATCAGGCTTGGATGGCTACTATGGAGAGGTAATTGAAATCATTGACATCAGTTTCACACACGATAAGCGAGTTGTTATTTTCAAATGTATTTGGTTTGATGTATTCAATAAAGATAGAGGTTTTGTAAAAAATAAAGACGGTTATATTAGTTTATATCGAAGTCGTATATTGGAGACAGAGGAACCGTTTGCACTTGCAAGTTAGGTTGAACAAGTTTGTTTTGTTGACGATATTGAAAGACATGGATGGATAATTCCGATTAGAACAATACCGCAACCCTATTACAATATGCATGAAAAAGATATAAATGATTCCGATGAGGAAAGTGAAGCATATCAAGAAGAAAATTTAAGCTACTAAAGATAATAATATATGAAATTATTGTTTCTATGTCTAATTATTATTGCTTTCCTTGCTACAATATATGAGATATGCTTTGCAGACTCTTTTCAGTATAATGTTGGGATTGTTGTAATGTAGATGCCTCCCCGTCGACGGGCAATTGGTCGTAGAGTACATGATCACAGCACACAAGATGAGCAACATTCACCCTCGCCACCTACAAGACCATCAGTGGTAAATCTTAATATTTAATTATTCACTTTAATAAGAACTCTTGCATAAATTATTGTCTTACATGTTGTAACAAAGGTGCTCTCCCATCGACGGACGATCGATGATATTGTACATGATCGCAACACACCAGATGTACATCGTTCACCATCTCTTCCTTCAAGGTCGTCATTTGCATTGGTAATGTTGTGTTATTAAAGGTTGTATGAACATGAGCATAAAAATCGATATATTGTTCATCAATTAATTCACTACATTATGGTAGTTTATTTTGATTTTTATGCTTGGTGGTTATTTAATAATAATTATTATTGTAGAATCTTGCATATTTTACCCATTCTATGCTCTAAAATTCATATTAAATTAAACATTGCTCAGAAAATTACTGCAGATTCACCGATAGTACAATAAATTTTGTTTGCATTGTGCTCTAAGAAGAATTGCATTTGCAAGCATCAGTTGCTCTGTAAAAATTATTTTGTGTGTTTCAATAGCTATTTTCTAATAGGTGTTACATCTCACATTTTTAGGGTTTAGGATTTTTCTGAGATAAACCTATCATGACAAATCTTCTATAGTTTTATTCTCTAGAAATAAATAGATTTAATATTTATTATAATTAATTATTATAAGTCACATCATTTGTAGTAATTAATTCACTAAATAATATTATTGCATTAGAAAATTCCAAAAAATGTAATGCATTAATTACATCATATTTCGTATCTCGACCAAGTTGCATAATTTTTGGACTCCATTTATCTAAAAATTGCATTTTGGCCCTTAAAATTGGCTCGCATTTGCATTCTAAAATTACATTAAAAACACAAAAAAATGCCTAAAAAATCGTGCATCGAATGGATAGAAATAGAACTAGGTTGTTCCTTTGCCTTCTTGAGTTCTACCTTGGGACTTGCTCAGGTTAAATTAACATAAAAACCACCTCGTAGTAATTAAATTAATTAAATAATGGTTTATTTCTTGATTGATTCTGATTGCCGACTACAATACAAACGACACATTTATATTCATGCTCTAATTCATACAAATTAAAGAGGGTATTTTCGGACTCTTCAAGACCCTCAAGTGAACAATCACTCGGGCAATGGGTCTCATGAAGTAGTAGTGTCTAGGAGAGTCCAAATTATTACATATAAATGTCTCTCTCTCACTTTTAGTTATAAAATAAAATAAAAATAAAAAGAGACCGTCTTCCAAAATTCATCCAAGTATTCATTTGATGCTCTCTCTTACCAGTTAAGTCATAAAGATGACTCCACCTTGCTTGGGTGACCAGGTCCTTTTAGGAAATCTTCCATCTCGTAGCGATCCCTTGCAACAAAGTTAAACAAGGACGAGTGTTAGACAATACACAAATAGTATTAAATAAAATAGAAAATGAAATAAAGAGGCAAATAGACAAGAGTAAATTAGAAAAAAAAATAAAAAAATACAATCTATTCGGTGTTGCTTCCCGGTAATGTTGCCATTTGTTGATACACTCCTTGCGAGGGTCTAAAAAATATCCGCACTAGAAGAGTAGAGAAGATGAAGTATCGCTGAGGCAACCACCCACCAAGAGCAGATCAGACAACAATTAACCCACAAATGAATCTAGCAA
This sequence comes from Ottelia alismoides, assembly GCA_037367405.1. Lineage (NCBI taxonomy): Eukaryota > Viridiplantae > Streptophyta > Magnoliopsida > Alismatales > Hydrocharitaceae > Ottelia > Ottelia alismoides. The sequence goes on from JAZKJV010000134.1 coordinate 975,168, forward strand.
TGTAAAGAAAAAATGTGGTGTTAAAATTTATTATAATTATACAAACTGTGTATAGTATGCAAGCATGTGTAGAGGTCGAATGTAGAGCAAGCTGTATATTGGCAATAATATACAAAACTTGTTCGTCTTCTTATCTTTCTATTCTCTTTTCGTGTGGGTTTTATTTTTTTTCTATTTTTTGGATTTTAATTTATTTTTTTGTGTTTTCAAGTTCTATTTTTTATTTTCTATTTATATTTTCTGATTTTTAAGTTTATTTTTCGTTTATATATATATATATATTATAGGCTTATATAGAACTATATATACAACACAAGGTAATATAATTAAAAATACTATTAAAAATAATCAAAATTTAGTAAATAAAAGGTTTTGGGTTTTACATAATTTTTCACTATTTTTGTGATTTTTATATATTTTTGTTAATTTTTATGGAATTCTAAAATAAAAATATCTCAAAATAGGGAATGAATAAATAAATATGCTTAATTGATTTGAAGACTAAAAATAACAAATAAAGTCCAAAATTCTTCAAATCAATTTTAATGTATAAAAAATAATATAAAGAACATTTAGAAATAGAAATACCTATTTTTGGATTTTTGGTGATTTTTTTATATTTTTATTATATTTTGGAGCTTTTAATTTTTAGTCTTTTGCTTTTTTGATTTTTAAGGATTTTTTATATGGAGGCACAAAATAGTAAACTACATAAATATTTTTTTGGAATTTCTCAAAATGATTTTACATTTTTTTGGAAATTTTAAGTCAAGCAAGAGCAAAATGTATTCTTTTTGATTTTTTAATGAATGCGTAAAATGCATAAAATTCAAAAATAAAATATAGAGTGAAAGTACATGCTAGCATGCATCTAAACCTATCTTTACATAATTTTTGGAGCACGGATGCTATTTTTAATAAATGAAATACAAACATAAAAATACATGTACTAATAAGGGTATTTTTGTAATTAAAATTACAGTCAGGGGTTACAATGTAAATAACCTAAAATATACACCTAATATTTACATTTTGTAGACTATAATGAAATAAAGAAAATTGTAAGGGCGTACATGCAAAATGCTCCACGCACGTAGGGTGGCACATGAGCTGAGTTGTATTGGACCCAATCATAAATACATGGAATCTTGAGGTTGTTGCAATTATTACGAAAATATTGAACTGTTTTAATTATTTACAAGACTATACAAAAAGGTGTCGAAATAGAGGGGAAGGATATGAATTTTACCCCCCTAAAGTGCTTTATCATGTGGCTCCTAGTGGATGACTTAAACACATGGCACCATGAGGTTGTAAGATGACGGTTCGATCTTGGACGTCTGGGATTAGATCTCAGGAGGAGATCCAACGGTGGAGTCTCATAGTGATCGGACGTCTCTTGTAGAATCTAGCAACAACCTCTTCATCGAAAGATATGCAAGGATGGTGGAAGAACGACGAAGAACTCATCGAGAGAGAGCTTTGATTGAGCGAAGCGTGCATTTCCGACCTCCCCCAATGCCGTCGAAGGTCTCATTCTACTCTTATTGCTGCTCCGCACCTCCTAGAGGTCTCGAATGGGTCCATGGGCGTCTATTGGCACCTAGAGGTTGATGGCACTTCGGCGAGGACCTGACGGTGCTCCAGATGCGAATAGGGCTCAGACACCATCTTTAAGACCTGCACAAGAACATAAAACAAAGGCGACACAAAGGGAAGGGGCTTGGCCATTATTTGGTGGTCGATTGAGGTGGAGATGACATGGGCGATGAGGTCCGGTGAAAGGTAGAGGACTTGGACCTTGGTTCGTGGACCTGAGTTCGTAAATAAGCCAAATCTATATTAATGTCTGATCAACATAAATAATTATATTATACGGAGATCTTACAGTCATCATATGTAGCATGCATGTAATTATGATGCAAGGTGTCCGTATAATATTGTATTTATATTAGATTTCATTAGTTTGGAGGTCCGGAATAAATTTAGGAATATATTTATATATTAAAATGATATATGATTTATGGATGTCAAAATGATATCCATGTAGGTATCCATTTAGAAATCGATATGGATACAAATGTCAAAATCTATATTAAACCAACACAATAGGAGATTGGATGTAGATATATCCAAAATTTTAACTAAGTTATTTTTAAACATACTACCTCTGTGTGTGTGTGTTTGTGTATGTATATGTGTGTATTTTTTTATGTTAAGATGTGTTCTTCCCATGATTGATATTATCAACAATGTACTTGTTACGATGGTAACTATAAATGTCTTTTATGCTATAATTTCTAATATCGTTAGTACACTACAAGCACATGGTATGCACTAGTGACAATAATGGCAGGAATAATATTTAGTCATGATGATACAAGAATGCAAGCAAGAGACTCAGTGGATGCGCGACCCCGCAAGTAATGTAACCCTAAAAACTAAGGTAAATTGCACAAAAGGGCTCTAACTATACATCAATTCTCAAGAAGGGGCATCATTTTTCAAATCTAATAAAGAGTGGTCTGATCTTGTTTTTCCCCCTCAAATACAAGCTTATATTGACGATAAAACCCCAAATTTAAAGGTCCGAGCATCTTTTGGTTACATTTGAAAGATTATGTCTCTAATTGGATATTAACGAATAGTTGAGGTCCTTTTTTGTAGTTTACCCAAAAAATATAACTTTTTTCGGAACGCTTTTAATACGGACGGACCTCTTGTGCAACATTGGTTTTAAAATCCCATTTGAGTAAGAAGATTGTTCTAATATTTTAGAAGTTCTCACTGCGAAAGCAATCTCTTTTTTAATGAACATGAATATTCTTTCATAGAATGTGAGATGATACCTCGATAGCAAACCCTCGATGAATAGGGTCCTACGATTAATAAAGAAGCATATCTTAGATATCGTTTTTCTTCCAGAGACTAAACCAGATTCTCCAAGTATGTGTCCGGATATCTCAAAGTCTCCATAGTTAGCTCTATGTCTCCAAGTCAAAAAAAAAAAAAAAAAACAACGCTTGTGAAAACGTGTGGATGCATTGTTACACGGTGAAGATTGCAACTTTCCATGAATTTCTCACTTTTCACTCAACGAACATGACTAATAACCTTTCTTTCATATGGATGGCCATAAACCATCTGATGGAAGGAACTTATCAGTAGTACTTGGCACAACAAATATCAATGTTGATTCCGCCACCTTTGAGAAGGAGGCTATCATAACATAACCAACCTATATTTCTGTTGCTTTCAGAGGCGTGAGAGTTGTGCACATGTCAGTGAAATGAAACACCGAGAGCTAAGAAAAATTAACTTAGAATGCACATGCCCTTCTTTCCTAAAACCCCTTCCACCTAAACCTCTAATCCCCCATACTCCATATTTCCCTATATTTCCCTTTGTTCTTTTCTAGAGAAATAGGACACCACTGTTGCCAATCTCTGAATGCTTCGCAACAACAAGAGGAAGAAGATAGTCGCTGCAAGGGGAAGGCTTTGTTGTTACGCTCTGAAATTAATTATGCGTGTGGAAATTAATTATGCGTGTGGATCATAGGTACACACGAGATTCCTGCACGTAGGTAATGATTCCTTAACCTTCTTTTCATGATCTTGTTCGTGTTTTTCGTGATATTGGAGATTGTTGCTTTCGAAGACGAATGACCGTTTCCAATCCTCCATCAGATCATCTTTTGTTGTTGGCATATCGTTATTCTTCCTATTTTGTTTATAGATAAAATAGACTTCATATATTGTTTTATATAAGGTTACTGCTAAAATCGAAAAGAAATTATAAATCTCCTAACGAAAATGCATGATGTCCGTAGATTGGAGTAAGATATCTCTTATTATTGTTTTTTTTAACCATCAAGACATATTTTAGCATGGAGGATGATGTTGTACTCCACCACGATAGAATTATTCCAGTAAAGTAGAGATGATGATTGATGTGTTAAGAATACTAGTGTATTAGCCCTAGTGTATTAGCCCAAGTGACATGATTGATGTGTTAAGAATACTAGTGTATTAGCCCTAGTGTATTAGCCCAAGTGACAAGTTGAAAGAGATAATTATTTTTCTTATTTCGAAAGGGAATCCATAGGGCTCTTTATATAGGTAGAGAGGCCTAGTGTTACAATGCACTTGGTATATGAGATGACTAATCTACGCATAGGGTTTATGGGTAGAGTGTTTTACAACATGACTAATCTACCCCTAAGGTTTGTGGGTAGAGTGCTTCTCAACACTCCCCTTCAAGCTGGAGCATATATATCAATCATGCTCAGTTTGTTACAACATTTTTCAAATTGTATGCGAGCAAGTGGCTTGATGAATATATTTTCCGTTTCATCCGAGGAAGGTACGCTCTAAGTACGAAGTAGCCCTTTTGTATCAAATCTCTAGTATAGTGGCAGTCAATTTCCACATGTTTGGTGCATTCGTGGAACATAGGATTGTTGGCTATGTGTGTTGTTGTTTGATTGTCGCATCTAAGTTCCATGATCTTTCCGGGAGTGATACGAAGATCAGTAAGTACAGATTGGACCCATACAAGTTCTGCTGTAGCTTGAGCCATGGCTCGGTATTCACTTTCAGCACTCGAGTGAGAGACCATAGCTTGTTTCTTGCTTCTCCACGTGATTAAATTTCCTGCAAGATAAGTGCAGAACCCTGTATTAGACTTTCTATCGATCAAGCTTCCTCCATAGTCTGCGTCTGAATACGCCATAAGGTCAAAGCTATTGCCTTTGGTGAATAGTAGTCCTCTTCCTGGAGATGATTTGATGTACCTTAAGACCATCATGCATGCATCATAGTGGGCTGAGGTAGGTGAGTCCATGAACTGGCTAAGTTTTCCGACAACAAGAGAGATATCTGGTCGGGTGATGGTAAGATATAGTAGCTTACCTACTAGACGTCTGTATCGACTACTATCCTCAACATCACCTGCCTCGTAGATGCGTCCCTTAGGATCCATGGGTATCTGAGCTGGCTTGAATCCTAGCATCCCTGTTTCTTGAAGGAGGCCAGTAGCGTACTTTCGTTGAGACATAACAATTTCTCTCTTGGATCTTGCTATTCCAATCCCTAGGAAATATCTTACAGGTCCCAAGTCCTTGATCACAAATTATTCTTCCAGTTGTTTTTGAACTTCTATAATACCATCATGGTCATCTCCTGTGAGGATAATGTCATTGACATATACCAGCATAGCCACAGTTCCTTTTCCATTCTTTCGTAAGAATAAGGAATGATCTGCTGAAGATCAGATGAGGCCCAGAGTCTCTAATGCTTCTGATAATTTTTGAAACCATGCGCGAGAACTTTGCTTCAGACCATATATGGCCTTGCGTAGCAAACAAACTTTCTGACACTCCCCTTGAATCTCGAACCCATGTGGTTGTTGCATATACACAATTTCTTGAAGGTCCCCATAAAGGAACGCATTTTTCACATCTAGTTGATGTAAGGGCCAATCAAGTTGTACAACTACTGCCATGAGAATTCTTATGGTGGATAAACGAGCAACTGACGAGAAGGTATCAAAGAAATCAACACCATAAGTTCTTTAATTAACCTCCTTCCGATTGCCTTACTTGATCGTTTCGAGTTTGGCCCTCTTATACAGTGTAGCACAGTTCTCCAGTTTGCAGATAGATCTATTAAGAGGCTGAAGGGGTTATTAAACGATGTTGTCGTCACAATTCATGGGTTGAAACTCCTTGTAGACTTCGCTGCGTTGGATAAGGAGATCCCTGAATGCGTAACCGGTACCACCATCATTTTAGGACGACTTTTCTTGGCCACAACCAAGGCAATGTCCAACAATGATAACAAGAAGGTATACTTTCAGTTGAGGGAGAGAGTACATAAATAGATACGATTGAGGAACTGCGAGCAAGAGATTCAACATGTTCCGAACAGATGACATATTCTAAGCTAAATGTACACCATGAGTGTGATTTTGTGATTACATATGATGAAGATGTTTGTACAGATCCTATTTCACGAGCACTTGTCACATCTTCAGAATATGCAGAATTACATATGCCAGTAGAAGAGAGTTTAGAGAGCACTCATGACATAAGATACCTTAAAGGTTGATGATTATGATCGGGCTCAAGCACTGATATTGATTGGTAGGATTTTTATGATTATTTACCATGTCTGATGTCCACAGAGCCCACAACTAGGGTGGAGATTGAGCCAGTATAGTTGACAGACACGCCAACAGGGTCGTCTTCATCAGATTCAGTGATTCTGCAAGAATTCTCACACATAGATTTGGTAGCCTTCACCCAGGCTTTTTAGAGACCGGATCTGCCAGCTCCCACATGCTCGAAACTGAAGAACTTGCAACATAGTATGAAGTACAGATTCCTTACGGGTTAACAAAAAATGTTCCCGATCTTAATCTCATTGGATTTGACTGATGACCAAGAATCTCGCTTGATGGAGGTTCCTAAAAGAAAATGCAATGTAATCGGATGGACAATAGCCGATATCCAGGAGATAAATCCAACTCTGTGCTCCCACCACATATATCTCGAGGATGATGCCAAGCCATCGCGTGAGTTTTAGCGTAGGTTGAACCCGAATCTTCATGATGTAGTCATGAAGGAAATATCTAAGTGGTGGATCATAGATTTTATCTACCCCATCTCCGACTCCAAATTAGTTAGTCTGTTACATGTGGTACTCAAGAAGGCGGGTATCACTACAGATGTGAATGAGTCCGGAGATGAGATAGCGCTCGAGTACCCATTTCTTAGTGAGTTTATGTGGACTACAGATAATTTAATCATGCCACTAAGAAGGATCACTTCCCACTTCCATTTATTGATCGGATTATCGAGAGGTTAGCTGGGAAGAGTGATTATTGTTTTCTTGACGGGTACGCGAGATATAATCAGATGGCCATAGCACCCGAAGACCATGAGAAAACAACGTTCACCTATCCATTGGGAATGTATGCCTGTAGATGGATGACCTTTGGATTATGTAATGCCCCGGCTAAATTCCAAAGGTGCATGCTTTCCATTTTCTCAAATATAGTGGGCGACTGTTTGGAGGTCTTCATGGACGAATTTTCAGTCTATGATGATGGGTTCGATGTTGTCTTGCTTGCCTAAACTGAGTACTTCAACGCTGTATAGAGGTCCACCTAGTCTTATCTTAGGAGAAGATCCATTTCATGATGACTCAAGGGATGGTCCTTGGTCACATCATCTCCAACAAAGGTATGGTGGTTGATTCGGCCAAGGTGGATATCATCAAGAAGCTCACTTCACCGTCTAATTTGAGACAGTTGCGTCTTTTTTGGGGCATGTTGGTTTCTACTGACGATTCGTAGAGGACTTCAGTCGCATTGTCTGACTTCTTACTAATCTACTCATAAAAGACAATGAGTTCCTTGTAGATGATAAGTTTTTTCGTCATTTGATACTTTCAAGGGCTTAGTTGTGCAGGCTCCTGTCCTTCAACCACTTGATTGGTATCTTCCATTTGAGATCATGATGGATGCTTATGATTTTGCTGTAGGGGTTGTGCTCGGAGAGAGGGAGGATAATTTTCCACTTTCCATACACTATGCTAGCCGGACATTGGATGTCGCTCAACAAAACTACACTATGACTGAGAAGGAGATATTAGCCATAGTATTTGCTTTGGATAATTTTTGATCTTATATTTTCAGATCTAGAGTGACTATCTACATAGATCATTGATAAAGCTAAAAATCGATTTCGCGGCTTTTCGTTTTTATGAAGAAGCACGGTCGATGTAGCCAAAAAGCCGCAAAACAAATCTCGATTTTCAACTTATGAAACAAATTCGGTTTTCTTTTCGGAAAACCGTCACTAAATATTTAACCAGTCAAGTGTTCCTGGGTCGAACTCAAGGAGGCAGAATAGATTCCTTCGATTTTTATTTCGTAATTTTATTTTTAATCTCTTCTCGAAGTTATCAAGTCAAAACACTTTTTTTATTGATTTTTATTTTTATTATTTTCTTGATTTTAATCTTTTCAAATTTTTATTTAATTTTCAAAAAGGGATATTTTTCAAAAATCTTTATTTATTATATAATATGTGGATTTTATATAGGTGATAGAATATAGTATGGTGATCGGGGTCGAGCCGCGTGCTCGAACAGCACAAGAAAACAAAACAAAACGAAGTGAGATTCGTCAAAATTAAAACATGTCGAAAACACGACAAAATCTCACGAAAACTTTATACGAGGTAGATAGGGTAGTTGCGTAACTACCCTAAAGAAATCGTCGAAAAAGAAGGTCACACGAAGTTAAAATAATCCCTACAGCCCAGGGGCATAAGCGCAAGAAAAAGCTATTCAAAATGTCTTCAAAAAGGTCCTCAGGGAATGTTCTGTAGAAAAATATACAAATGTTTACATTTAGGTCCCTGTGGAGGGACCTAAATGCAAATATCAGAAATATGGGGGGCGGAAATGAATTCTGGAAAACTTTTTGGGTTTATGAAGCAATTTCTCTACCGGTTCGCAATCGGCGGTCCAGATTAAAAGACGTGCGCGCCGATCGGACGTCTCTGTGGCTGCCACGTGTCACCAGCCTGTACCTCCTCTGTTCTTGAAGTTGTTACGCTCGCTGGTGAAGAGGTCTTCTTCTCCGACTTTTCACGGCCAACTGGTGACGTCTTTGGCTCTCCAGCGGGGCCAGAAGGGTGGCACCTCCACCCCTCGAGCTCGCCCGCGGTAAGGTGGTGGCTGAGGCTGCTCGGAGCGGCGGTGGCGCGGTGAAGAAGACGACGGTCTCGTCCACCTGGAGACTATTCAGTGCTGGCGATCCATATTTGGAGATGTATTCTGATGACGATTGAAGGCTTCTAGGTCAGAGAAATGGCTCGCGATGATGTAGAACCTGCAAATGAAAGATTTGTATGCTCGATTCGTGTTGAATCGGCCAATGGATGATAGATCACAAGCTCAAAACATAGCGGAAATTTCAGGTTTCCAGAAGATATACAAAATGCGTGAAGATGATGATGATTTGATGAAGAATTTCGAGGTGATTTGAATCGAAACGAAGATGAAACTTTGATGCGCGCCTAAGCTAGATGATTAATCTACCTAAAGACGTAATTAGCGTCGCTAATCGACGCACGCAGATCGAGGCGAAAATCGAAGAAGGTGAAGGAAGACGTCTGGGAAAAGTCTAGGTTTATTACCTGGACGGAGTGCTCGACGGCGACCTTTGACCAGAGCTGTACGCGGCGAAGCGCGGCGATGCCCGGCCTTGGAACCTTCTCCGACGTCTCCTCCTCCTCGCTGGCGTCTCCACGGTGCTGTCACCACCTTCAGTTGGCCGAGACGAGGCTTGGAAGATGGGGGTCGGTTAGCCTGGAGCTGGGGCTCAAGCAGTTGGAAGAGTTAGTTATTAATAGCGGACCTTGAGGGCTTTATATAGGGAGATTGCTTGGGCTCCAAGCCGAGATCAAAGGGTGACGATGGAGTAGGTAGTTAGGAGGGTAGATCTGAAGGTTGAGATTGGCTAGAAGGTTCGAGAGTCGCGCGGGAAAAATGGTTGAAGGTGGCCGGTCGAGCAGGTGGGTGGAACAACTTCTTGGAGGAAGAAAGCCCAGGTGCTAACAAGTGTCAGCACCTAGTTGGTCTAGAGTGTAAAAATTCTTTATAAATTAGATGATAAATATTAAATGAAGGTATTTTAAATATGTATAAATACAAGAAATGTATATAAATTTATTCTCTAATTTATGGCATAAGTACGTTTAATAAATAATAAATATTATTTAAAATATATATATTATATTAATAAATATGTATTTATAAATAGGTTTTAGATTTTTAATTTAATAAATAAATAAATAAAAATTAATTTTATATTTTCTTAATTATTAAAATATTAAATAAGGTTTATACTAATTTTTATGGATTTTAATAAATTACTTTGCATATTTTAATAAATATGGTTAGTATCTAAGTAGGTCATTTATACCTATATTTTGGGGTTTTTGATTTTATTAAAATAATAAATTGTCTCCAAAAATTATGAAATAATTTACGGTGAAACTAAAAGATCATAAAATAATTTAAAAATTATAAAATTAAGAAAATGATAAATAATGTGTGTTACAGAAAATAAATAGCCCAGAATCCCCGTTGTCTTTTGGTCCCAAAACCGACTTTTTGCAAACGGACTCCGAATTCGATGAAACCACCTTTATTAATTAGATAATATTATTTTATGAACTTTAAAGGTAAGTAGAGTAAAATTTGAGTTCATGTGAGGAAGTTATGATGTTCGGAAGTTGAGATTTTGACAATTTACAGGCTGGATTTCTTGGCATATATATAGGGTAATATTTTTAACTTATTTTTATATTTTTATATACATTTTTAGAAATAATTAGGAGAAGAGTTTGGTGAAAAATATGTTCATATGAAATAGTTAAAAATCTTTGAAATTTTGTATTTATTATATAAATAGTGAAAGGTGTATATGTGTGTGTTAACTTATTTTTTAGGTTTTCTTTCCTTATCTCCCCCTACTTTTTTAGGTTTTCTTTCCTTATCTCCCCCTACTTATTGGTTTGTCGACCAATCCATGCTGACTTGGTCTCGGGAGTTGGGCTATAAATATATCTTACAGCTATATTTATATTTAAGTCATATTGTATATATATATACATATATTCAATCTGCCTTTTCTTTATTTTCTTTGTTCTTTATTTATTTACATGATTTTAGTGGTTAAAAGTGAATATTTACACATGAATGGTGATTTGTTAAAAGATGAGAATTAATTGGATATTTACATGTATTTGTTAAGGGTTTTAAGACAAAATACGACAAAAAAGTTAATGAATCATGGATTCATCAATCATACCGCCATCTGGTACCTAATGGCCAAGAAGGATACAAATCCAAATTGACTAGATGGATCCTTCTGTTGGAACTGCGAGCCCACGACGAGCCATTATGCAAGAAATGTTATTGCGAATATCACTCCCTGATCTGAATGAAGAATAAATAATTTGCATGATAGGTCCCTTAGTACAATTAGGGCTATGTACCATAGCCATCTTAATAATCATACAGTTGTTGATTAAATAATTGAATCATAGAGGCTAGTGCTTGGATGAATATCTAAAGAGTTAGATTGAGGACCCATCAAGCACCGTTAAATAATTGTTAAGAGATGATCTCCATCATGAGTAGGAGATGGAAATCCTTCCTCATTTAGGTTGAGATCTAACCGACCTCTTGATGCAGGTCCTCTGCATAGGAATAGATATTCGGAGGTGTTAGATAAGTTAGGTCAAAGAGTTGACTTAACGAGATCGAGATAACCAAAGTCCTATATCGTATGCTGTCACAATATAGGCATGCATCCTCTGACCGGAGACAGATGTGTTACTATATGTCTGAGTATGTACATTTGGAATACCAATAGGTTGATGACCTAATCAACATCTATACACTGGCCCGCTGGTGTGCATGTAAGGGCATATGAGTAATACAATCTCTCAAAGGGATCATACAGGTTCAGTTACTGAACCGGAAGACGTGAGCTCGCTCATGAGATATTAGGAAGAATCAAATTCCGTGCACGGTCGTCTCGCTTTGGAAGCTTGACTGAATTTTTAGGTTTGATATATACTTTTGGAAAGTATATGATCAAGACCTAGGTATGATATATGCTTTTGGAAAGTATATGATCGATACCAATTCCCAATGATCGAATGAGAAACTTATTTTGGTTTTTATTCTGAGTCTTCAGTATGCAGGATGTACAGGTATTGGGAATACCTGAGGGTAATGTGATCATAAACGATTGTATAACCATGACACTTCCATTCCTAGGGAGTGATAAAATGGGTCTGGATTTTAGTGACTCCTCTCAGTAGAGAAGTAATATGATCTTGGTCCAAATGTTGAACATTGATCTGAATGTGATTCAGATGCAATGAGAAGATTAGATTTACGGTCTTGATTTCATCAAGCATCTATGGGAGGCCCGTGATCTGGATTTGAGATATGATCTCAATATCCAAGTCACTATATGTGGAACAATACAATCACCCTGTCCTTATCTCCAAGTATTCGCGGAGAAAGCACATTATCCTTGAAAGAGTTCATGGTTAATTTCATTGTTGATATGTGTATCCGAGCATTGAGAAAATTGATAATTAAATGTGATTTAATTATCATGAGTAATATGAATTTGATTCATATTATAAGGAGAGTTATCTAAAATAATTAAATGTGAGTTAATTATCAAAACATGAATAATGTGAATATGATTCATATTATTTGAGAACAAGAGAATAGAGATCTAAGATGATTAAATGTGATTTAATTATCATGGATATGAAAAATATAGATAGCAATATCCATATTAGTGATATATATTATAAATGTGACTTATAATATATAATAGAGAGTTATTTGTAATTTACATTTGTTAATTAAATGTTAATATGATTTGGATTCACATTGGGCATTATATTGAAAATATAATTCACATTTTATTTTGGGCTGTGAATGTGATTCACAAATTTCCAATGGCATGATTGCAATGTTCACAAAATAAATTGGATTTATTTTTGTGAAATAATTTGCAACAAAAGTTGTTGCAAATATTGGAAAGAATCATGAGATAATGTAATCTCATGTAATATAGAAAGGAGAGTTACCTTCCTCATATAGAGGGTGGACGACTACAATTCCACCGTGGAATATGGTAGCCATCCACTCCTATTATGGAACGGGGTTCGCCTCCTTCCTATTTCTCCAATGATGATTGATTTAATGTAAATCAAATTATATTGAGTATATATTTGATTTTATTAAATTAATTATTGTTGTATTTTTAACAACAAGATCATGACCATTAAAAGAAATAAAAATCAATGTAAGCCATTGGATTTGTGTTGTCCCATGGATTGAGATCCATGGACCCTAAAATATTTTAAAAGGAGAGGCATCCCTTGCTCTTCTAGGTTACAAGTGAGACATCAACTCTCTCTATCTCTCTCTACACACCTACTCTCTCTATCTCTCTCATGTGGCTGTCCACCATGGATGCCCTAGAGAGATTCTCCATCACTACAACGTCGTCGTTATGCTGCCCGATGGTTTGCTCGTGGATCTCCGTCTACTTCGACGTGCCTTGCTTGTGAAGAAGACGTCATATCTCATTTATCGAGATCAGGAGATCAATGGCTTGGATATTCAACATGGATTGCAAGAATCACGTGTTTCATCAACACACTCGCAATCGTCTCCTCCGTCGGATTGGACTTGAGACAGGAGGTCTCTTCGTTTAGAGACTCGATCGCAACCACGCTTCAAGAGGTAATCCTATTACTTTTTTGTGGTTTAGATGAAATGATCTGAGAAGTGTTCTTGGATTATGTAGTTTCGTCACATGAAAATTTTAATTTCCGCTGCATCGAGCATCTAGTGCGACTAGTCGTTTCCGATCGCATACGATGTGATCCTCACGATTCCGTGATATGCTTAAGGATCTCACCATATCCTTCAATTGGTATCAGATCCAGGTTGAAGCTTTTGGATGCGATCCATGAACCGACGACGACTTGGGTTCATTAGGGTTTGCGAAAGTTTTCTTGCATTTCATTTTCGCATCTATGCTTTGCGATTATTTTCGGCACTGTTTAAATTGTTTAAACACAAAAATAATAATTGTCTTTTGTTACCCATTAAATAAGGAAACCGTAATATCTGAGTTTACGTAATTTGGATTCCGTGTGCTCGAGATATGATCATTTTAGTGAACATGTATCCACTGTTTCGGGGACTGCGGATCATGACGTAATTAAGATGTTAATTACGGATTTGAAACGCCTTGAAATGCATGAAAATCACTTAAGTTCTGTTGAAAATCAAATTAGAAAACTTTAGAAACTTATTTTGCTTAATTTGGATTTAAATTGATTAAAATATGGTATTTTTAGTAAGTGAGGGTCACTGCTGAAAATTATTTGCTAATCAAGAACCTAGTGATTGTCATTTAATCAATTAGTGAAACTAAATTGTTTAATTTCCTAGAATAATTGTGCATAAATATTTGTAAAATATTTGATGATAATTATTTCTTAAATGACATTACCTTAACCAATATTTGATTAGATGTGATCTAGATCACAAATTGGTTTCTTGATCTACATGATCTACATTCCAACAAACATGTTGCTTGAATAGGATTTGGGATTTGTTTAGCAAATCTCATTATAATTTTAATCAAAATTGTTTTGATTATTATTATATGGTATAATTTCGGTTGAAGAATCGATGACGATATCAAGTACAAAGTGATCTATTTTGCATTATCCTACCAAGTGGATATGGTGTCCAGTCAGGGAGCGTTGGGGTAGCAGGTTGCACCATCTGCGGTCTGTCCCACTCCCGTCGGTACGTACCATGACATCGAGTATGGTTGGTATAATACTTAAGAAATCATGATGTATTTCTAATTATTAAAATTTGAAATAATACGTATTTGAGATAATACCATAATTCAAGTAACAATTAGGGTTGTTTGTTTGATATTAATTGGATCATTAATTTAATATGATTAGATTAACTGGAATCCAATTAAAATTAAGATACTCTATTATAAATAGATGTCTTATTCCCCTTGGAAGAATTAATTGTAATGAATATGATTCATAATGATTAATCAGAATTTGAATATGATATGGAGGATCACATCAGTGACATCCATGGTCTCCCGTTAAGGTGAAGGGTTCCGTCGCTAGATATTGTATGTAGGAGATGCCTGTCCGAAGTGACAGCTCCTGCATACAATCCATTTGGATCAGGCTCTTCGCTTCTGGAAAGAGTAAGGACGTATGCGTAGTGACCCCAATATCGGGTCCTCATATTATTGGGACGATATTGGATTGCGCATAGCGAGTTGTACTCCTGATGACGGTTGGTTCAATTAATGACAGTCAACATCGCCTTAGGGGTGGTGGGTTCGGGTCTTAAAGACCGAATTGGGAAATGCAAGTTGAACTTGTAAGGTGGAATGTGTTCCCGCTTCTTTTTATCGGAGTCACAGGTTCTCATATTATTGGGATGTGGCAAAGATAAGGAAGGAGATCCCGGATCTTGCTGAGATATAATGGTAAGTATATCTCTTACATTGAAAGTGATTAAGGCAATGAACTTTCAGTGTTGACAAGGCAAGACAACTTTGATATAAAAATTCCAAATCAAAGTAAAATATGTATATATATAAATATATATACACTGTATATATATATATATATAAATATATATACACTTATGCAAATTTCTTATTTCAGATAATCCTTCATTAAACACTCAATACTATACTCAATAATAACCAGTATGATATCATGGATTGGACCCATGATTCAGATATTGTACTTGCAGTTGGACACATAATGTATGTGTTGCAATGTGCAAGTCTCTTCACAATAATGAGGGATGATAATTAAATAGATAATAGGACTACAACTCTGGATTTGTATGTCTCTATAGTCTTGATCTCTCATCAAATGTACTTTGGAAGTGATATGTTGATGATGTTCTGGCATACATATGTGCTATCGACATTTAATCATGAATGACATGGTTCTCTACATCATGCAGAATGGTGGCTCCATAAGAGATGATGTATTCAAAATGTTTGAATACCTACCTGAACCAATGTTTTAAGAGTCTAGATGGATGTAGACATGATGAGTGTCATCATTCTATTGTCTATACTCCAGTCATTCATGAAGCTTCATAATATTTATATTGTATGAATTTAATGAAGCATGTATAAATGTTGAAATACTCTTACTTTGAATTCTTTTGAATTTAACATAAGAAATCCTTAGTCTTAAGCAATGGTTGTTTATAGATATAGAGAGCGCAGTGGAAGCATGGGTCAGACCCAAGATGAGAAGGATAGTCAAAGAGATGACCGTACTTCTATGACTTCCATATGACATCCATATAGTTGGATAAATGACAATACTGTAATAAATTGATGTGTTGATAGTATGACTATCAAGTCTGTCTAGAATCCTTATAGAATGACTCAGATAGAGCATCAAAATAATCTACATAAATCATTGAAATTGACCTTATTATTTTATAAGATAAATTCCAATAATTGTATCTCAATCTTCTAAGGACACTTGCAATTGGTTGCATATATATATTAGAAGATTTGAAAGTTGATCTTAAGGTTTAATGGTCATCCATGTTGGAATTGATGCAATTGTTGAAACAATTTCCATTGGCTCAATAGACTTGATAATTTCAGTGGG
This sequence comes from Ottelia alismoides, assembly GCA_037367405.1. Lineage (NCBI taxonomy): Eukaryota > Viridiplantae > Streptophyta > Magnoliopsida > Alismatales > Hydrocharitaceae > Ottelia > Ottelia alismoides. Next base: position 991,486 of record JAZKJV010000134.1, read on the forward strand.
AGAGCCCTTGGTCTTAGAGAATATCTCTATGACCTAGACATTAGAATACACTTATTATTTGTTTGTAAATGTTGGAAATAAACATGAGTTCTGGAATGGACCTATCATAAAGAGTTATGATGGATATATTTCAGAAAGTAATCTGAATTAAAAAAATAATGAATGGTTCATTAACATTTCTAATAATGAAATTAAATCTTTAAAGATCAATAAGAGGATAAAGATCATTTGACAATGATCTGGCATCAAGCTTTGGACGTTTGCCTGTTGATTTGATCAATAGACAAGTAAGAATGAAACTTTAGAATGTCTAAAATTTCAAAACTTACATACTTATGAATATTGTATTCAAAAGTAAAATATGTCAAATACACCCTTCCTTGGGAAAGGAGTAAGATGTCAAGGTATTCAGGATCTCATACATATTAATGTATGCGGATCATCTATATCATAGTAAACATTATGGATATGTGATATCTATTGATGATTATGTATGATATGAGATTTCTTCTCTTCACCTAAGAAACCTTTGAAATGTTCAAAGATTTCGTAATTTTGGTTTAGAACCAAAATTTGAAGGAAGATAAAATGAATTTGATATAATCTAGGTAGCCTGCACCTGTTAGATAAATTCAAAGAATACCTTATGGAGATATGAATATCATTTCTATTTCAATCCTCCTAACACACCTTAACTCAATATAGTTATAGGGAGATACAATTGGATCATGTGTGACATGATCTTATCAATGATGAGTTTTAGCATAATTATCCCTTAATTTCCAGGTATATATGTGTAGTAGAGACTACAATGTATATCATTAATAAGGTTCCATGCATATAAGCTGAAATCTAGCACTAGAGAGTACTACTTCATTAGAAAAATAAAGGATGGTATTGGATACCTACTTTATGACCTTGGGATTCTTAAAAGATCTCATCTCTGAGAATGTGATGCTTAGAAGATGTCTCTCTTGAGAATCAATATGAAAATAAAGTAGAGGAACTCATTTAATCTTGAGATGATAATGAGGCTTCTGAAATCGGAAACTAAAAGGATAATAAAAGATGAAATACTAATACCTCTTCAAATGAGTTTGAGGATGTATTCCATTTGTCAATTAAATATGACATGATCCAACTTCATATTATGAAGCTTTTGAAGATCAAGACATGGAAAGATGGATGTTAGCAATAAAGTCTAAAGTAGACTTCATGTACAAGTGTTGTATATGGACCCTCGAGGATCCAACTATAAGTTTAGACCCATTAAGGTGTAAATGGATCTTCAAGAGAAAGGGAACCTGATGAAAAGGTAGAGACCTTTAAAGCACGGTTCGTATCCACATGATACACAACAAAGAGAAGACATCGCTTGCGATGAGACTTGCTCTTCAGTGAACATGCTTAAACCCATTAGAATATTGCTAACTATAGCTACACAAATTAACTTTGACATCTACAAGATGAAAGTCAATATTTCATTCCTCTATGAATACCTCTCTGAGGATATTCACATGAAGTAGTCCCAGGGCTTCATGGTTGAGGAAAGCAAGATGTGCAAGCTAAAGAAATACATCTATGGACCCAAATAAGCTTCTTGTAGCTGGAACATAAGATTTGATGAAATTATAAATGTTATGATTTCAGATAGAATCTAGATGAGCCATGTGAAGCTTAGTGGGAGTACCTTTGTGTTAATCATGCTAAATGTAGATGATATCCTAATGATATAAGGATAATAATAAGTGTTTTATAATATGATTGTTCCATAACTTAAGATATGATCTCAAGGATACCTCTTGGATCTTAGTTCTGAAGTTGTTCAGAAGAAAAGAGAAGAGGATATTGGGACTGTCACATTTGTAGTACACCTTGGACATATTCCATTCTTAGAAATTCCAAGAAAGGCTTCCATCCCTTAAGATATGGTACTGACCAATCTAAAGGGATAGCACCTCAAAGAGTTGAGGAAGTGAATGCTATAACTGCTTGCTATTGTGCATCAGTTACGAGAAGCTGAACGTATGCTAGATGTGTACAAAAACCAGATATTTTCCATATAGTGGGAGTAGTAAAATGTTGCTAATCCTACTATGATGATAAAACACTTGATTGCAGTAATAACAAAAATCTTCAAATATGACAAGACTTTTGAGATAGTGATCTCTAAGTCTTATTTTCAAGAAATTAAGACTTAACTGTAGATACCTTTGGAGATAAATATCTTCAGGAATAAAGGTATTCTGATAAGGATTATGAAAATACTGGTTATAACAATTATTAAGCTATAGTGACAAGGACACTACAATAGCTTTAACAAGATTGAGTATTGGTTGCATAAGATGCACCATTCGTATTGGATGCGAGCACTGTTATTAGGAGATATGCAAGTGTCGTAAAAGGACTTGGCATAATCTCTTGGGAACAGAGTGACTGATCATCTTACCTAGCTAATTTTTAAATAGCCTATGATTGTCACATGAGTGCGGGTTTCAATGATTACCCCATTAAAGGCTCTTTGGGCTAGTGGAAGATTGTTGGACATGCAAGCCCACGACGAGCCATTATGAAATAAATGTTATTGCGAATATCATTCCCTGATCTGAAATGAAGAATAAATAATTTGCATAATAGGTCCCTTAGTACAATTAGGATTATGTACCATGGTCATCTTAATAATCATACAACTGTTGATTCAATAATTGAATCATAGAGGCTGGTGTTTGGATGAATATCTAAAGAGTTAGATTGAGGACTCGTCAAGCACCATCAAATGATTGTTAAGAGATTATCTCCAGCCTGAGTAGGAGATGGCAATCCTTTCTCATTTAGGATGATATCTAATCGACCTCTTGATGCAGGTCCTCTGCATAGGAATAGAGATTCGGAGGTGTTAGATAAGTTAGGTCAAAGAGTTTACTTAACGAGATCGAGATAACCAAAGTCCTATATCGTATGCTGTCACGATACAGGCATGCATCCTCTGACTGGAGACAGATGTGTTACTATATCTTCGAGTATGTACATTTGGCATACCAATAGGTTGATGACCTAATCAAGGTCAATACACCGCGCGCTGGTGTGCATGTAATGGCATATGAGTAATATGATCCCTCAAAGAGATCATACAGGTTCAGTTACTGAACTGGAAGACATGAGCTCACTCATTAGATATTGGGAAGAATCAAATTCTGTACATGGTCGTCTCACTTTGGAAGCTTGAATAAATTTGTAGGTTTAATATATACTTTTGGAAAGTATATGATCAAGACCTAGGTATGATATATGCTTTTGGAAAGTATAAGATTGATACCAACTCCCAATGATCGAATGAGAAACTTACTGAAACAAAAACCCTGAAGTAGACAGTGTAAAGTTGATATAATACTTCGGTTTTTATTCTGAGTCTTTCAGTATGCAGGATGTACAGGTATTGGGAATACCTGAGGGTGATGTGATCATAAACATTTGTATAACCAGACGCTTCCATTCCTAGGGAGTGATGAAAGAGGTTTGGATTTTAGTGACTCCTCTCAGTAGAGAAGTAATCTGATCTTGGTCCAAATGTTGTACATTGATCTAAATGTGATTCAGATGCAATGAGAAGATTAGATTTGTGGTCTTGATTTCATCACGCATCTATGGGAGGACCGCAATCTGGATTTGAGATATGATCTCAATATCCAAGTCACTATATATGGAACAATACAATCGCCATGTCCTTATCTCCAAGTATTCGCGGAGAAAGCGCATTATCCTTGAAAGAGTTCATGGATAATTTCATTGTTGATATGTTTATCCGAGCATTGAGAAAATTGACAATTAAATATGATTTAATTATCATGAGTAATATGAATTTGATTCATATTATAAGGAGAGTTATCTAAGATAATTAAATGTGATTTAATTATCAAAATATGAATAGTGTGAACATATTATTTGAGAACAAGAGAATAGAGATCTAAGATGATTAAATGTGATTTAATTATCATGGATATGAATAATGTGGATAACAAAATCCATATTAGTGATATATATTATAAATTTGATTTATAATATATAATAGAGAGTTATTTATAATTTACATTTGTTAAATAAATTTTAATGTGAATTAGATTCACATTGGACATTATATTGAAAATGTAATTCACATTTTATTTTGGGTTGTGTATGAGATTCACAAATTTCCAATGACATGATTGCAATGTTCAAAAAATAAATTGGATTTATTTTTGTGAAATAATTTGCAACAAAAGTTGTTTCAAATATTGGAGAGAATCATGAGATAATGTAATCTCATGTAATATAGAAAGGAGAGCCACCTTCCTCATATAGAGGGTGGACGGCTACAATTCCACCATGGAATATGGTAGCTGTCCACTCCTATTATGGAAGGAGGCTTGCCTCCTTCCTATTTCTCCAATGATGATTGATTTAATGTAAATCAAATTATATTGAGTATATATTTGATTTTATTAAATTAATTATTGTTGTATTTTTAACAACAAGATCATGACCATTAAAAGAAACACAAATCAATGTAAGCCATTGGATTTGTGTTGTCCCATGAAATGAGATCCATGGATCCCAAAATATTATAAAAGGAGAGGCATCCCTTGCTCTTCTAGGATACAAGTGAGACATCAACTCTCTCTCTCTCTACACGCCTACTCTCTCTGTCTCTCTCATGTGGTCGTCCACCATGGATGCCCTAGAGAGATTCTTCGTCACCGCAGCGTCGTCGTTATGCTTCCCGATGGTTTGCTCGTGGATCTCCGTCTACTTCGGCGTGCCTTGCTCTTGAAGAAGACATCGTATCTCGTTTGTCGAGATCAGGAGATCAGTGGCTTGGATATTCAACATGGATTGCGAGAAGTACGTGTTTCATCAACACGCTCGCAAGCGTCTCCTCCGTCGGATCGGACTTGAGACAAGAGGTCTCTTCGTTTAGAGACTTGATCGCAACCACACTTCTAGAGGTAATCTTATCACTTGTTTGTGATTTAGACGAAATGATCCGATAAATGATCTTGGATCCTGCGGTTTCGTCACATGAAAATTTTAATTTCCACTACATTGAGCATCTAGTGCGACTAGTCGCTTCCGATCGCATATGATGCTATCCTCAGCTTTCGTGATGCACTTAAGGATCTCACCATATCCTTCACCTTCTACTCCAGGATCTTTATATTGAGATTAAGGATAAGCTTAGAGTCAAGAATGTGGTGGCGGATCACCTCTCCCGATTAGAGCATCTTGAGGATTCTGATATGACCACACCTATCACTGAGACATTCTCAGACGAGGTGATTCTTGTTGTCACCTCTCTTCCAGGGCACAATGACATTGTGAACTATCTTGCTACCAAGAAAGTCCCACAAGGTTGGCCCATGCAGCGACTCGAGACCTTCCTTGCAAAGGCCAAGTCATACCATTGGGAGGATCCCACCCTTTACCATGAAGGGGGGAATAGTGTTTGGCATCGGTGTATTCCTCAAGAGGGGCACCATAGCATCCTCTCCTATTTCTACAATCTTGAAGCAGGAGGACATCACTCTAGGAGATGGAAATCGTAGAAGATTCTCTAATCCGGCCTCTAGTGACCAACCTTCTTGAAGGATTCAGATGAATTCATAAAGAGGTGTACTGACTGTCAGATGATGGGCACCTGTGGATAGAGAGATATGATGTCGATGCAATCCATTAACTTCTGTGAGGTTTTTGATTCATGGGGCATCGATTTCAAGGGTCTATTCCCTAAAATTCAGGGATTCGAGTACATTTTGATGGTTGTAGATTATGTGAGTTGCTAGGTTGAGGCCATCCCCGTCCAAGCCATAGATGTAAAGATAGTTTGCAAATGTTTGAGGAAAAATATCATATCACAGTTCGGGGGACCTAAAGTATTGATTTCTGATGGGGGACTCATTTTATCAAGGACAAGGTAAGGGTTCTTGCTAAGGAGTTTGGCATAGACTACAGAATTGCCACTCCATATCATCCACAGATGAATGGTCTTGCTGAGGTTTCAAATAGGGAGATAAAAACTGTACTGCAGAAGGTAGTCCGCCTAAAATTAAAGGATTGGTCACAACTTTTGGAGTTGATCTTGTGGGCCAATAAGACTTCCTTCAAAACCCCTTTAGGAACATCTCCATTCAGACTCATTAACGGAAAGCCATGTCACTTACCTGTTGAGATCAAACATAAGTCACTTTGGGCAGTCACTGAGATACTTTTGGATCTTAAGAGTATAGGAGATCAGAGGATTGCATAATTGGCATCTTTGGAGGAATTGAGATATACAACCTTCTCAGTAGCCTAAAATACAAGGACAGGGTGAAGATATGGCATGATACTCACATCAGCCATAAGCAGTTTGTGTCGAACCAGAGAGTATGGCTATTTGATGCTAGGTTGAGATTACTTCCAGGGAAATTACATAGTAAATGGAAGGGACCATGCCTAGTTAGAATGGTGCATGACAACGGTATTCTTAATATATCCCAGTTGTTTCTGAGTCCATCTTTCGAGTCAATGGTCAGCGCCTGAAGCCTTACCTTGATCATGATCTAGTCACTGTTGAAGTTGCCCCTATTCATTTTGTATGAGATGTGTTCCTTGACTCACATCACCTGCATCTCATACCTGATTTTCACTTCTACTCCGTATCTGTATCAATCGATATTGTCTATATCATTTATTCATTTTATTTAGTACCCAAGATTCATCTTATGATTTTGTTATACTTAGGATGTACTTTATCTTAAGTATAGGGGGGTGTTAGACCTATAATTATACATTCTTCTCATTACCTCTATTTTTGCCTATACTTAGGGATATCTTACCATGAGTATAGAGGAGGTAATGTTTGTACATTATATTCCTTGATTTTAATCTTTGTGCTCAGTCTTCTATACTTAGGATTAATTGATCCTAAGTATAGGGTGGATCACCGACCTATATTCATCTTATTATTTTATTCATTAGAGTCATTGTAGTTTATCATTCTTTTCACTTCTCTATACTCAGCATGAGTTATGTATTCCTTTATCACTCTTTGATCACCTTGACGACATAGTTCGAGCTAAGTATACGGGGTGTCGTATATATTGTATACATACTTTAGCCATAACTCGTACTTTGTGTGTGATAATAATATAGCCATAAAATAGGAACAAAAATGTTTTGAAAAAATGTTTTCAAAAATGTTTGCGAAAATTCTTTACAAAAATTGTTTGTAAAAATCTTAAAAATATTATTTTTTGTACAAATTTTGTAAAAATATTTGTAAAAATGTTTTGATTGAAAAATATTTTTAAATTTTTTTATGTATCAAAATTAGATATACTGTATAAAATTTTTGAAAAATATGTGAAAATAAAATGTTTGCAAAAATAGTCTGTAAAATTATTTGTAAATGTTTGTAAAAATAGTTTTGAAAATCCTTTGGAAAAAGTTTGCAAAATTATTTGAAAAAAGTTTGCAAAAATGTTTTTGAAAAAAAAATGTCACATGGGAAATAACTTATGGGGCATAAAAACTACTTGTATATATGTATACATATTCTACCCTAATTCTTTGTATATACATATCCTCAATAAAGCTTGTTTGAGATTTTAGTTAAATATGTATACATCTTTGTAAAGACCTTTTTCACTTCTCCAAAAATCTCTAAATATTTGAAAATTCAAACAAACCATAAAAACTTGCATATTCTGAAAATTCCCCACAAAAAATACTTGCACGTGCATTCATCAGAATCATGGTTGACATTTGAACTAGTCTGGAATAAAATTGAAGAATGGAGATTGGTTAAGACCTTAATCCACTTAACTTTAGAGGAACCTTATAGGATTTGGGGTTAAGACTTTTCAGGTCCATAGCGAATTAGTTCTTTGAGTCCACTAGGCTATGTTAACATGTCATCTTGATTGACCTAAACAAAACATTTAGCAATACACATATGACTCTCAGAGATCATGCTTTGACTTGGAAACACATCTTACACATAGCTCAACACGAATAAGGTGGTGAGGAGGCAGAATCCTTTGGCTTCGAGTAGCATACGGATGTAGTAAAACTAGAAGGAACCACTCATCCTCATCTAGGGAGGGAAGTGCACCTCAACCTAGTCTAGTAGCATTGAGGACTAAAGACAAGAGACTCTGGGTTGCAATAAAGCTTCAATAGAGGAATAGTCTACTGGCTCAAGAAGAAAAAACTCCTTATGTACATGCTACACCTTAAAAATATGTATATATATATATATGTGTGTGTGTGTGTGTGTATGTGTGTGTGTGTGTCATAAAAAATGTGAAAAACTACAAAAACTCTAAAAAAGGGACATGCCCAATTGAAAATAAAATGACTGCCGGAATGTATATAGTTGAATAAGCAAAGCTTATGTATTCTGCCATCTCATCTCATGCAATCTTGTAGATGGAGACTTAGCTACATTGTCTAAGCTCCAAGGGATACGTGACTATACTAGTCACGGTCCATTCTCTCCTTTCCCCTTTTTCTTGAGCTGGTTGTACTTGAACTTAGAATAGAATACCCCGCTCCTCGAGGAAAGAGTTACTAGGCTGGGGGATTATAGTTACCTTGTTGAGGGAGGTTGTTTCTTTACCGTTTTTGAGTTGTTGAGCTATATATCAATTATATGGTCCAAGGAAAGATTCATAATCATCAGATTTTACGTATGTAGACTTGTTTTAACATGGTTGTTGAGGAGACCTGATCGTAGAATTGTGGAACTTGAGGGTTGTTAAGTTTTAAACCCGTTTCCCAATAAGGTTCCACCAAATTAATAATCCAAAGGTCTGATCGAGCTCCTTACTCTAATTTTATGAAGATAAGTTTAATAATCAACTTTGACTCTTCCCTTTTCTTTTCTTTCTGTTTTCACTTCTTCTTCTTCAAATAAGTGTTTGCTAACAGACTAGCGAAGGAAAGTATAGGGGGATGATGAGTATATGATTCTCACACTTTATTCTTTTTATTTTAGCCATCTTTTAGCAAAAACATTTGTAAATATGTATAAATCTAAAAAATTGACAGTGTATATACTCTTGTAAATATTGTACAATTAACACCTTTTTTAAAAAAATAAAAGAATAAAGAAGAAAATGAAAAGAAAACGAGAAGAAGGATGTAATTATGTAATAAGTACAGACTGATCCAAACCTCGAGTGAAGGTCAATTATTGACGTGATCGACAAGGAATAAAGTAGGGGGAGATAGGGTCCCTTGTATATGTTGTATATTCTTCACCATTCATTCTTTATACATATCATTCCTATATTTTATTCTTTAATAAGAAGATCTAAAAACAAATTATTTTCTCAATAAACTTGTAAATAAAAATGCTTTCTAAGTAATAGAAATATTTGCAACATGATTTGATTTACATAGTATAAATAATACCACTTTTAAAAAGCCACAAAATAAAAATTTAACAGATCAATTCCAGTTCGATATGAACTCCAATTCTTTCAAAATTACCTTTATTGGACACAATTAAATTATCTTTAAAATGATGGTTGTTTCTTAATTTTTGGAGTTGTGGCATGAAAGTTGTCTTTTTGGGTGTATTGTATAGTCATATAGTAACTATACCTGTAAATATATTTACTTAATTATTTTAATATATAATTTTTATATATTATATTTTTAATTACTTGTGAATATTTCTAATAATATTATAAAAATAAAATAAAAATCATAAAATACAAAATAAATTAAAAAGAAAATATAAATCTCATTGTACAACAGTCATGCATGTATATATTATAAAAATTACTTATTTATTTAATTTATGAAAATTTATTTTATACTCATGAAATTATTTTGTAAATAAATAAAACATAAAACAAAATATATGTATATAAAAATAATAAAATAAAATTAAAGAATAAAATATATAGGTATATTATAGTTGTATATGGTACATTATAATGTATATACTACATACATAAATTCCTAAAAATAATGAAAAATCATATAAAAAGAGTTTGAAAAATAATAAACAATTTTATTTTATTTATTTTTTATTTTAAATTCATTTACAATTTTTTATTTAAGAGTCTTCCAGTTTGCTGATAGATCTATTCAGAGGCTGAAGGGGTTATTAAAGGATGTTGTCATCACAATTCAGCGGTTGAAATCCTCATAGACTTCGTTGTGTTGGATATGGAGATCCTTGAATGCGTAACCGGTACCACCATCATTTTAGAACGACTTTTCTTGTCCACAACCAAGTCATTGTCCAATCATGATAGCAGGAAGGTATACTTTCAATTGAGGGAGAGAGTACATAAATAGATACGATTGAGGAACTGCGAGCCAGAGATTCAGCATGTTCCGAACAGATGACAGATTCTAAGCTAGATGTACACCATGAGTGTGATTTTGTGATTACATATGATGAAGATGTTTGTACAGATCCTATTTCACGAGCACTTGTCACATCTTCAGAATATGCAGAATTACATATGCCAGTAGAAGAGAGTTTAGAGAGCACTCATGATATAAGATACCTTAAAGGTTGATGATTATGATCTGGCTCAAGCACTGATATTGATTGGTAGGATTTTGATGATTATTTACCATGTCTGATGTCCACAGAGCCCACAACTAGGGTGGAGATTGAGCCAATATAGTTGACAGATACACCAACAGGGTCGTCTTCATCAGATTCAATGATTCTGCAAGAGTTCTCATACGTAGATTTGGTAGCCTTCACCCAGGATTTTTAGAGACCGGATCTGCCAACTCCTACGTGCCCGAAACTGAAGAACTTGCCACATATTATGACGTACAGATTCCTTATGGGTGAACCAGAAATGTTCACAGTCTTAATCTCATCGGATTTGACTGATGACCAAGAATCTCGCTTGATGGAGGTTCTTAAAAGAAAATGCAATGCAATCGGATGGACAATAGTTGATCTCCAGGAGATAAATCCAACTATGTTCTCCCACCACATATATCTCGAGGATGATGCCAAGTCATCGCGTGAGGTTTAGCGTAGGTTGAACCCGAATCTTCAGATGTAGTCATGAAGGAAATATCTAAGTGGTGGATCATAGATTTTATCTACACCATCTTCAACTCCAATTGGTTAGTCTGTTACATGTGGTACTCAAGAAGGCAGGTATCACTACAGATGTGAATGAGTCCGGAGATGAGATAGCGCTTGAGTACCCATTTCTTAGTGAGTCTATGTGGACTACAGATAATTTAATCATGCCACTAAGAAGGATCACTTCCCACTTCCATTTATTGATCGGATTTTCGAGAGGTTAGCTGGGAAGAGTCATTATTGTTTTCTTGACGGGTACACGAGATATAATCAAGTGGCCATAGCGCCCGAAGACCATGAGAAAACGACGTTCACCTATCCATTGGGAACGTATGCCTTTACATGGATGACCTTTGGATTATGTAATGCCCCGGCTAAATTCCAAAGGTGCATTCTTTCCATTTTCTCAATTATGGTGGGCGACTGTTTGGAGGTCTTCATGGATGACTTTTCAGTCTATGATGATGGGTTCGATGTTGTCTTGCTTGCCTAGACTGAGTACTTCAGCGTTGTATAGAGGTCCACCTAGTCTTATCTTAGGAGAATATCCATTTCATGATGACTCAAGGGATGGTCCTTGGTCACATCATCACCAACAAGGGCATGGAGGTTGATTCGACCAAGGTGGATATCATCAAGAAGCTCACTTCACCGTCTAATTTGAGATAGTTGCGTCTTTTTTGGGGCATGTTGGTTTCTACCGACGGTTCATAGAGGACTTCAGTCGCATTGTCTGATTGCTTACTGATCTACTCATAAAAGACAATGAGTTCCTTGTAGATGATAAGTGTTTTTCATCATTTGATACTTTCAAGGGCTTAGTTGTGCAGGCTCCTGTCCTTCAACCACTTGATTGGTCTCTTTCATTTGAGATCATGATGGATGCTTCTGATTTTGTTGTAGGGGTTGTGCTTGGAGAGAGGAGGGATAATTTTATACTTTCTTATAATATGCTAGCCGGACATTGGATGTCGCTCAACAAAACTACACTGTGAATGAGAAGGAGATACTAGCCATAGTATTTGTTTTGGATAAGTTTCGATCTTATATTTTTCAGATCTTGAGTGACTATCTGCACAGATCATACTGCCATCTGGTACCGAATGGCCAAGAAGGATGCCAAATCCAAATTGACTAGATGGACCTTCTACTCCAGGAATTTTATATTGAGATTAAAGATAAACCTAGAGTCAATAATGTGGTGGCGGATCACCTCTCCCGATTAGAGCATCTTGAGGATTCTGATATGACCACACCTATCACTGAGAAATTCCCAGACGAGGTGAGTCTTGTTATCACCTCACTTCCATGGTACAATACATTGTGAACTATCTTGCTGCCAAGAAAGTCCCACAAGGTTGGCCCATGCAGCGACTTGAGACCTTCCTTGCGGAGGCCAAGTCATAACATTGGGAGGATCCCACCCTTTACCATGAAGGGGGGAATAGTATTCGGCATCGGTGTATTCCTTAGGAGGAGCACCATAGCATCCTCTCATATTGCTACAAGCTTGAAGCAGGAGGACATCACTTTGGGAGACGGAAATCATAGAAGATTCTCTAATCCGGCCTCTGGTGACCAACCTTCTTCAAGGATTCAGATGAATTCATAAAGAGATGTACTGACTGTCAGCGGATGGGTACCTGTGGACAGAGAGATATGATGTCGATGCAACCCATTCACTTCTGTGAGGTTTTTGATTCATGGGGCATCAATTTCATGGGTCTATTCCCTAAGAGTCAGGGATTCAAGTACATTTTGTTGGTTGTAGATTATGTGAGTTGTTAGGTTGAGGCCATCCCCGTCCAAGCCATAGATGTAAAGACAGTTTGCAAATGTTTGAGGAAAAATATCATATCACAATTTGGGGGATCTAAAGTATTGATTTCTGATGGGGGGACTCATTTTATCAACGACAAGGTAAGGTCCCTGATGAACGTGAAATCTGCCTCTATAATAATCGTGAATTATCATAGTATAGGAGGCAAATTCGGTCGATCAAAATACCACAATCTTTGAATGTTGTGGAATATTTTTACTTGGCAAGTTTACCAAGGTCGAACATAGGGAACGGTGATTCTTAGTTGCGTGGTCTTAAATCGAATAAAATAATTAACTAATGCTAGTTAATTTCTATGTCAAATGATGAAAAGACAAAATGACAATGCAATGTTAAAGTCACAGAGAAAGATATTGAGCGCAGGATCTGTGATGAAGATTTTAATTCAAATAAATTGATCAGTTCTCTCAAAAATAGTCACAGATCAAATACATGCAGGTAAGATTCCAAATAAGCCTGAAATCAAGAATAGTCCTCGATTTATCTCAATATTCTCTCTGATTAAATTCTGAAATAATTCTAGTTCAATCACCCTATTTATTGTCAAATAAGCTGAATCTCCTGCAAAGTTAGATCCTCAAAAATATCCAAAATAGTACAAAGTGATCAAGTAATTTTCAGGTCCTAACACTTAATCCCCTGCAAATAACAGCAATGATCTTCTCAGTTCAGAAAGGAACAAATAAATCAAGACGAAGCCTACATATATCAGCAGAGATCCTCAAATGATAATTCTCAATAAACAAACTCAGATCTGTTCACAAGATATGCTAAATGGTAGAGCATGAAAGGAGCTTCAAAATGACATATTATATGCTAAAAACGGAGTTCGTATGAGAAAGATATGCTAAAATGAAATTGTAGGGACTAAAATGTAAATAAAATAAAATTTTCCTTTCAAAAAGGTCCCTAGAGGGGCTTATCTGTAATTTCTAAAAGTCAGCGGGACCCTTTTGTAATTTACCCACAAGAGGGGGTATTTTTGCAATATCTCAAACTTCCAGGGTGTCCGTGCAATTTTTCCACGTGCATGTGCGTTGCACGTGCGCCCTGAGGCTCGGACGCGATGGCTGAGGCTCGGACTGTCGAGCCTGTGGTTTGGGCCAAGGTGCAGGCTCGGGCGGTTGAGGCGGAGGTTCGGGCACCGGGGCTCAGGCTCGGGAGTTTTTTCCCGGATAGGGCATCGCCCTGTCCGTATTTCCCGGTCAGGGCATCCTTGCAAAAGTTTTCCCACTCAAGGCATGATTCGGCGAACGGTTTGCCGATCGGCGAACCGTTTGCCGATCATACAGAAAAAAATAATATATAATATTATTCCGGAATACTTTTCTATTTTATATTATACAAAATAATATATAAAAATATTTGGAATTGCCAATCGGCAAACCATTTGCCGATTGGCAATTCCAAATATTTTATATATTATTTTGTATAATATAAAATAGAAAAGTATTACGAAATATGATTGATCGGCAAATGGTTCACCGATCGGCGAACCGTTCGCCGAATCATACCTTGATCGGGAAATTTTTTTCTGTGATGCCCTGACTAGGAAATACGGACAGGGCGATGCCCTGTCCGGGAAAAAGCTCCAGGCTCGGAGGCCCGAGACTACGTGGCGGTCTGGTGGCGCTTCGGGGAACCCGAGCCTCGAGGTTGGGGCCGAGGCTCGGGGGAGAGGACGTGGCAAGATCATGGCAGTTGGATCAAGGGATGACCCTTGATCTAACGCCAGCTGTAGGGTGCGAACGACTGGGGCGGAGGTGACGATGGCGAGGCCACACGACGGAGGCGGTGGCGTCGAGCTGGCCTCCGCGGTGGAGGGCTCTGGCGTGAGGCAGGCGACGGTGAAGCTCGATCGGTGGAGAGCGGAGGAGCAGAGGCTCCGTCAAGGGCGGTCGACGAGTGACCGACTGATGCGAGAGATGCGGAAGCCTTGGCGGCGAAGCGCAAGGTGATGCTCGAAACGTGGAGGCGAAGGTGGTGTTCGGCGACCCTGCATAGTTAGTCCAAAAAAAGGAGGGGGGAGTTTTGTGCTTGGTGTTGGGTACCAGAGCTAATCTCCGACCTTTGTGAGGTCGGAGGTGCGGCGGAGCTGGGATTGGAAGATGGGGATGAGTGATGGATACCTGGAGTGGCCGGGCTCAACGGCCAAGAATGATGCCGGAGCGAGGTGCGGAGCCGATGGCGCAAGGTGGAGGGCCTTGGATCACGCCTAAGTTAGGCCGCTGTCACCGGCGAGAGGGAGAATAATGGTGAAGGTGGAGGGCATGATGCTTTATAGGGGCTGGCAGAGCCAGGCGTTACGCAGGTGAGACGTGGGCGGCCGGAGGTGGGCGACGACGGTTATGGAGGAGGTGGAGTGGTAGGGGCGAGCGGCTGGAGGGAAGGGGAGGGGGCGATCACGTACCGCGCATGTGCGTACAGAAGGAGAAGGCAGCACGTGCGTGGCACGTGCTCCTGAAGAGATGAGGGCTGGTGGGATGCCACGTGGCATGCCATGGAGCTGCCACGTGGCACCCAAAAAATTTCAACTTTAACGATGGAGAAGAAGTAGAAAAAGACCTCGGATCAAAAAATTTTCTTCACAAAAATTGTTCATCTCGACGAGATCTACAACTTTTATGAAGAAATCAGGAGCAAAAGAGGTCACTTGTGTGAAGTGGTATTTTTGGTGGTTCTCCATGTGTATTAAAAATCGATTTTTGGGGTTTTGTAATTTTTTTGGTGATTTTAGAGAGGATAAAAATATAGAAAATATACAATAAAATAAAAGAAAATTATTTACACATTAATCTATTTTTTTGGATTTTTAGTAAATTAGAAATTAGGGAAATAAAATAGAAGTCAGAAACACACAACGTTTGCACAGACTAACAACGGACACTTGGACTCGGTCAGTTTCTTTGATTTCAGTTTAAATATGGATATGGATTTTTATGTCGCTTAATAAAACTTTCATCAAAGAATATAAATTAAGAAGAAATTAAATTAAAAGGGTTAATTATGTACATAAAAACGGAGGTCAAAAATAGCAAAAAGTCAAAATGCGCAAAAGAGGCCCAAAACCCAACTTTCACATATGAGCTCCGAATTTTACGAAATTGGTCTTCTTTTGAAGGTATTTGAAAATGGAGTACTTTAAAAGTAAGTAGACCAAAATCGGACACTGTATGTGGGAGATACACTCATTTTAGTCTGTCAGATGTGAAATTAGACTTTAGGATTATTTGATACTTATTTGAGTTAGTAATATTTTTTGTATTTTTTATTTAATGAAGTTAGTAATATCTACACAATTGAGGTGGTTTTGGGTCAATCAGAGTTTAGGATCAATTATTTATAAATGTGAGAAGTTAGCGACTTTTTGGACTAATTTACACTTGGGATTTTTATGCAATTATGCATGATGAAATGCAGATATTATTTACACATGTATGAATGCTAATGATGCTTTGTTAATGATTAAATGCATGTGAATGTTGGGGAATAGAGCCTAAATGACCAATCTTAGCATGATGAAAACGGGATTCATCATACCCCTATACTTAAACCATGCTCGTCCCCGAGCATGAATGAATGACTTAGTTGAATACATCCCTGACTGTGCATGTGAATTTTCAAGGCTTAATTAATAGAAGACCCTTAATTTGCATGATCCTAAAATTCTGGGCTCAACCAAGCTTTAATCAAAAGGAACCCAACTTCTCTAATTTTCAGACTCTCTGTTTGTACATATAGTATAAGCATATGATTCTTAGTGTACTGCATTCATGAGAATCAAGTCGAGACAACACCCAAAGTTCCAATCCAAGACACTCTCCTCTAGACCTAATGCTCAACACTAGGGAATAAGTCTATTCTTACTTCAGTCAACCGTCTCATTAGTTTGTCAGACTTAAAAGTGTAGATGGACGGCCAGATGATGGAGGGCATAGGATTTTGTCTGATTTTCTCTCCCTAACATTGGAATAAGGTGCCTCTCGAGTGCCTTATTACTCAACACAAGTATATTTTTTTTTTTTGATCAATGTCTCCGTCAAAAGAATTGGAGTCGACTGCACTTGTTTTTCTGGGAGTACACCGGGGTGTGTCTCTTTTGAGTATCTAAGATACCTTCGACACCCAGACTTGTAGCATTTACGATGCAGAGCCCTTTTTTGGTGTCAACCCGACTCCTTGGTCCTAATTAGCACTTGGTCCAAGTGGACACTTTTAAAATGTTTGGGAGCGCTCGCCATTGGTGGATGCTCTTTTAGAATTTGACTTTAGATGATAGAGCTTTTCTTTGATATTTCTTTTTCTTTTCTTTTGTTGGCTAGCTCCACTGCTTTTACCAAAAGTTGGCACACACTGATCAATAATTTTCATTAAGTTTCAACACACCCTGGCACTTAGGTCAATATCAAAAAAATAGCAGTATGTCAGCATAAAGAAATAAGTCATAATTCTTTGGAAAATGGGACTTAATTTCGGGGTTTTCTGTAGACCACTTTGGTCCGTTGCTCTCATTTCTTTCCTTTTGCAGAGCATAACCTTCGGCCTCTTTGGGTCTCTTTTAAGAATTTAGGTAGCATTATTGGGCTTCTACCACGGCTTTTTGGTGGAGAAGGGTTATTTGGTGGTCTTCTTTTCTTGCTTTTGCTTCGCACATCTTTTGCATGATTGGCGGATTTTGGCATTTGTATTGTGATATGCCTTTTTGTGGTGTTTTTGTTTTGGGTTTGGCATCAAAAGGTAGCATCGGCTTAATATTGACTTTGGAGGCACGATACTAGCTTATTTGCTGACATACTTAGACTAGAGAGATTATGTTGCCCCTGAGTCAAGTTCCTTCACTGGCTATAGATAAGGTTCAGGCATTGGCACAACCAAGAGGATAACTCCTCACCTCAACTAGATTGTAATTGTATCTCGTAAAATAAACTCAATCAAGCTAAGTGCAATGTGTAGTTGCTTAATATCCACTGAAGAGTTTAAGAGTGCTACTAGTTGCTCAGGTGATCTAGTTAGATACAGAAGTTCATTCACCAGTAGAGTTAGTGGAACTGAGAGAATAAAGTCCATATGAACCTGAAGAAATCTTAAAAACTCATGCCTAGTGAAATTTTGATGAAGTTAAGTGGATTAAGGTCAACTCAACCTTAGTCTATGATCTATGCAATGAAGAGTTGATTTCTCAATAGATAGGATAAAACTAGGAAGGACATATTTTTGGTGGTTTTCTTGTTTTTTTTGAAAATATATTTTTAGGGAAAATTTTGCATAATTTTTGAAGATTTTTTGATGTTTTGAAAAGTATGCAATTTTGAAAACTATGCAGACACCCCCTCATACTAATCAGAAACCATGTCCTCATGGTGAAGACAAAGTGTAATAGGAGGATCAGAAGGGGTGAGTGATTGTGAAAAGTATTTTTATTTTTTTGTTGTTTTTTTTGAAGTGTGGGGGTGGATCCCCATACTTATCTAATGCAATGCAATAAAGAGAAGGATACAAAGAAAAGGAAAAGATACCTATGGGTGTGGACCCACAAAATGTTGTTGGTTTAACGTCCCAACTCGATGATTCAGCTTATCGAGTATCCAGTGTTGCGTGTGAGTGCAGAAGTTGTATTCAGAAAACCCCTATGAAACCATTGGTTCAACATGAATATCCTGACAAAGATGTGGGAGTATGGTTGATGGGTTTAATAGATGTGTGATATCATTAACATAGTGAAGAAAGTAATTGGCTGGTGAACAGGAATGAGAGATGAAGCTGTCTGATCTTGGACTAGATGTAGTGGGAGGGGAATAGTGAATTGGTGATGGGCTCATGGATCAGAAGTTGGTTTGATGGGTTGAAGTCAAGCTCCAAGTGACCAATAATTGATTCTTCCATCAAAGAAGGTTGAGTGGTTATAAGCACGTGATCCTCCAACATATATTGTGATAAATCATCATTGTACCTCAAATAATTATCATGGCAATTTTTGGTGGTATCTATTGTCAATTTCATTTCAGTTCTTTGCTTGAGCCATGAGGGTGATTCTCTCCCAGAAATATGATTTGGGTATTCAAAGGTCAGGAGCAGGGGTGTGTTGGCAATTGAATTAGGAGGTATGACAATAGAGGTCGGATTTGGCAAAGGATATGTCGCATGAATGATTGGATGATTGTCTTCGAATGTTTTGAGTAGTTCCTCATTTTCATTCCAAAAAGGATCGGAGAATAAAAATTCATTCTGATCAGATTCTGACTCAGTAGTAGAAGATGTATTCTTATAGTCATCAACTGAATTGAGTGGATCTTCTTTCTCAATGATGAAGGCAATGGAGTTGGAAATCTCATCTTTGAAGGGATCACCATAAAGGATCTTTAACATATAATCATGTGTTGGTTGGAAGAGAGTCTTGGTGCATGAAGAAGTCAATTCATTATCTACTATGTCCTCATATTCAAACTCTGAGTTTGGACTTTTTTCATTAATCGTAAAATCACATCCAGAATCAACATCAAACATCAAATCTTCCCCGATTTCTTCGCTGGAGTCAATACCAATACTATCCTCAAATTCAACTATTATCTCAGACCAATCGATATCATTAGTAGATTGAGATTCATAACCTTCATAATAGTCTAAGGAAAGATCGATGCCATCATTAATACATGTATTCATCAAGAATGGGTCATGATCGAGTTGTATTAGGGGTGTGATCTCAATTTCAAAAATACCTTTATTATACTCTCCAAAATCATTCTGATCAATATTATTCATGAATGCCGAAATTATATCACATTCCTCCTCAATTTCATCCATAGAGTCATATTCCATTAGATGCCCCTCAAGATCACAAAATGAAGTATCATGCTCAAAGTTTTCGAGTCTTTCCAAGAGACAACATTCATCTTTTAAATCATTGGGCATCTCAATTAATACATGGTCTGACACAGGAGGAGCGAAGATGGAGATATCATAAAATTTCGCCAATCTGGGTTTGAGTAGACATGGAGATGGCACTATTTCATTAATAAAATCTTCTTCTATACATCTCACATCTAGTTCATCAAAAGGAAGTATCTTTGTTGGGTTCACTGATTTTGGGATCCATTTTTCTTCCTCCCTTGAGTGTCTGAAATCGTCAATTTTCTTTTCTTGATGTTTTTCAAAATATTGTTGAGATATATTGCATTCATCCGTCAAACTATTTAGTCTATTCATCAAGTGAGCACGAATTTCCAGAAGTTGTTTACTGACATTCTCATGCATCCTATTACACTCATCCATAAGTGCTCCCTGATTTTGTTGGATTTGGATAGCTAATTCATGAAAAGTATGTTGAGATTCACTTTCATGGGTCGGTGATAGGGGTAAGGAGATTGAGTGATTTCTTAAAGAATCGGAGATTAGTCCAGTATTCAAAATGGATGAGTGTTCTGCATGTGAAAGTGGTTTGGAAGAGACAAAGGAAGGGCGTGCAGGAGAAGGTAATGCAAGAAATTCCTCTAATATAAGGTCATCATGGGGTGGTTTTGACGTTTGATTGGATGACTCATTCTTTTTGTGTTACTGATCTTCTTGGTATTTTTGCACTAGATACATCATTTCATCAATCTCACGCTCAATCGGTAATAAAATAGGTGGATCAATGGGTCGAGAAGATCGTTTCCTATCCTCCAAATAATTCAGTGTGATATCCCGATTCAGCTTTATTTTCTCATGCGTCTCATTGAGCATAACTTGAATTTTTTCTATGAATAAAAATTCTCAAGTACAGAGAAGTACACAGCAGAGTAAAACAAGACAATTTGTTGATTCACCAACTCTACACAAAAATTACCGCGGAAGCGGTTATCTTTTCGATTTTAGTTGAATGATTCAACAAAAGTTTATAAAGAAATTAGGGTCCTTAAAGATGAGATGGGTGTGGAAGATTGTGAGAAATCGATGTCCTAATCCGGCTGGGGGATCCAGGGTGCGGTACTCAGATCGTGAGATCTGCTCTTCTCGCAAGAACCTGTGCCCAACGCGTCGAGGAGTTACATTTCTCTCTGCAATCCCACGTAGCACCAGAGATTTTTGTCTCTATCCAAGGATTCTATGTGCTCGTGATTTTTGTGTCATACATGTGCATCCAAACAAGCATTCAGGAATTTTTCCCGCTTTCTGCTCGGGCCACTGCGGTGGCCTTTCAAGCTTATCTTTTTAATATGATCAAACACGATTTTGGTGATCTTTGAATTAGATTATCAGAGGAAGAGGACCACAGAGATGATGCAATCAAGAACTCTTTTTTAATTTTTTCAGTTTAATTCGATGCACAGACAAATGCATGAAATACAAATCTTAGAATGCCTAAGTGAAAAAGAAAGCTCAAAGTGCCTACACTTCTAGCGCTAAATCCGTAATGTTTTGTCCTGCTGATGGCGAGCTTTTCCGAGAAAGGGGGGAGGGATATTTTTTTTACTTAGAACAAGTTACAAGATTGCAAAAAATGCACGGATTCTTCTTCTTTTTTCTTTTTTTCTTTTTTCGATGTTCAAGTACCTGAAATAAAAAAAATTGCACGGATTAGAATATTGAAAACAAGTTGAAAGTGAAGAAAAAAATTGTAAATGTTGCCTAGTCCCCGGCAACGGCGCCAAAATGTTGGTGGCTCTATCTATGAGAATAAAGAATGAGACTTTTACACTAACCCCCTCCCCTTTTCTTTCCAACAAAATGTAAAGTGAAATGTGTTGGATGTTGTTACATTTAATGTTATATAAGTATTCCCAATAATTCTTCATTCTCTCTGATAACAACAAATCTGAATTTTATAGATGATAATTAATCTCAATTTAGAATATAATCTTTAAATGTGAATAGAGATTTGTGAGGATATTTTCTTCAGATGATTTATTGATTTTATGTGCTTATGTGTATATGATGCAAATTGTGTGAATTTGGAGTTTACATATCAAAGATTAATATTGTACTTCACATAATTTGAGCATGTTATACTAGTATATAATGCAATCATCAATAGGGGACGGTTGTAACCATCCCCATTAACCTTTGAAATGCAAAATTGCGTCCCGTGAGCTATCCTCAACAGGGGGGACGTTTCTGTAGCACTGTAGGGGACGGTTATAACCGCCCCCAATACCCCCTGACTGGAAAAAAAATACTAGATTGATGGTATTTTGTTCACGCTCCCTCTGTGAAATAAAATAACACATTCCATAAACTCAAAATTCAAGATGTAAATAAGACACTTTATAGTTACAAAGAAATTGTTTTTCAATTCTACATAGTCTTAGGCACTACTAGAAATATTACAATAAAATGTTCAAGAAAATACTAAAATTTACTACAAGGATTGTTATCTACTCAGATCCGTCACTCTCATCGCTCTCCTC
Source organism: Ottelia alismoides (assembly GCA_037367405.1). NCBI lineage: Eukaryota > Viridiplantae > Streptophyta > Magnoliopsida > Alismatales > Hydrocharitaceae > Ottelia > Ottelia alismoides. Next base: position 1,013,798 of record JAZKJV010000134.1, read on the forward strand.
TTCACTCTCCTCATCGCTCCGAGACGTGTAGGTTGTACAGGTGGCGTGACTTGACTTTGAAGACGACTTATATAGGACATGACATTTGACATGTCCAAACGCATCTTCGTCATCTCTTCATCTTGTGCAGACATCTTTGCCTTTACTTCCCGCAACTCCGTCTCCATCTCTCTTTCTCTCTGGCTCCCTTGCGAGGAAGACTGCAAACCACTTGCACCACCCATTCCGTACCATGTACGGATCGTTTCTCCACGTCCTCCGCAACGGATGCGTCCACTGTGTTCCGGACCAGTGGCTTGACGGAAGGCATCATCGGTCGACAACGGGGGAGTGCTCGTCCCCGTGCTGTCTAGCGAGGAGGTGGTAGAGAGCCTAATCATTTCTTCCTATATGTATAAAATTATTAAATATTGTCCATATAATAACTTAAGTCATTATATAAAAATAAAAATGAATAAGTCTCTTCCATCGTCTGAAATACTACGATGGACACTCTTTAGGATAGCTCGTCCATTTTGTAGAAAAATCCAAAGTTTGTTTGGATCTTCTGTCCATAACTCACCATCATTATTTCGTTCGAACCGATCGAATCTAATACTCTTGCCATCACCCATATACATGTCACAAAATGTGATACATTCTTCACATAAATATCCCTCGGCAATGCAACCTTCAGGTGTAGCTTTATTAAACACCATATTCTTTAATTTCCGTAGGTATCTTTCAATTGGGTAAATCCATCGATACTGCACAGGACCACATACAGGGACGGAGACAAGGGGGGCGGGAGGGGGCTTGGCCACCCCAAGTCTCCCAATTAAATCTTTGTGTATATATATTATTATAATAGAATATAATTTATATGTGAAATAATTAACTATAGAAAAAAATAAGTTGTATATAATGGCCCCCCCCATCTCCCATTTACAAGTAGTATAGATGTAAATACATCTGTATCTAATACGACATCTTATCAATATCATACAAATTCTGACATCCGTATCCGCATCAGTTTTCAAATGGATACAAATATCGATATTACAGCCATATCAACAAAATTTTATATCTAAATCGATATATCCATATAAGGGTCTAATAGGGTTGCTCCCTCAGGGTAGCCAACTGGTTGCCACTGCATCATTTTTCGGCATTTGATTTTTTCCAAAAAATGCCATCATGTATTTTCATCACTATATCCCTATAATATGTCATCAAATTTCGTCAGAAACAAAAACTCATATGTCCTCCATCTAAAACAGGTCGATTACAATAATTATAATACTGTTAAAATTATATGTTCTACATGAAGGCACAAGAGTCTCTACTTTTGACGAATTTGAATGATATATTAGAAGGATATAATGATGAAATACATGACGGTATTTTTCAAAAAAACTAAATTTCATCGAAAAATGGGGTGGAAGCAGCCAATTAGCTATCCAACATGACGATATCATTAAGATAACATATAGAGTATAAAGACTAATATCATTCTACAAAAGATACCAACATGACGATATAAATGGTCAGTTATGGAAAAACGTACAAGTATTTCCGTATATATCTACATAATTATTGATGTCGATGTTGATATCAACGAATATGAATAATGTATTACCATATCTTGAAAATTATAAGATATAAAATCCACTTCAACATTTACAATATCACAAGAAAAAATAAAACTTTGACAAAAGAGATATATTCAGTGAAAACAAAACTGCCCCTGCCATCTCTGCCTCTTCTCCCTCCGCCGGCACAACTCCCTCGCTGTCATCATCGTCCTCTCCGCCAGCGGCATGTTCGCCCTCGAGGACCTCTCCTTCTTTCTCTTCTCCCTCTCCTATGCTCTCTTCCTCTCCCGCGTCGTCTTCCCCCCACCGCCCTCCGGATCCGAAACCGCCCTCACCGTATATGCCTCCGCAGGCGGCGTCGTCGGCCTGCTCCTCCCGATCATGTACATCTTCCACGGGATCCTGGAGGGGGACAAGGGGTGATCAAAGCGGCGACCCGGATGTATTCCTGCTGCTAGGACAGATGTTCGCGGAGGGGGCGGCGGAGGCCGGGGCTCCTCAACGCCCGTGAGGGTCTTCATGCCGATGTTCTACAACGCGAAGAGGCTGATCACAATCTCGGAGTGGGTGCGGAGCGAGGTGGTGAAGGCGGCGGAGGAGGAGTACGGCAGTGCAAGGATGTTGCACATCGAGCAGTGGTTGGCGCTGCTGAATCTGACCTTCTAGTCGGTGAACCTGTTCGGGATCTTGGTGTCGGTCGCCCCCGCCCCGTGTCGCTCCTGCCCCCTACGCCTCCCCCTCCCCCGTGCCTCCCCCTTACGCCCTCCTCCTCCGCCTGTCTGGTTGTAACGGGAGAGCTTTCAATTTTTGTTAAATTAAGATAAATTTTTAACTAATTGATTCATAAAAATTTATCAAAAAGTTCCATAAAATTCACCGTTTGATTCGTAATATCCGTGAAAATGCAAAAATTTTAGAGATTCGATGGATGCATGAAGGTGTCACTAAGAGAGAAATTATGAAGAGAAAGGAAGAAGAACAAATGGAGGAGGAAGAAGATGAAGAAGTCTGGACAATAATACCCCTCTTAACTGCACCAAGGTTTGAAAAAAACATGGTTAAGTCAACTCATTGACGATCAATCTGACAGAAGGGCACAAGTGATAACGGAGAAAAAGTGAGGGGTACAACTGATATTAGCAAAAAGATGGGGGCATAACTGAAATTACGATATCTCATAGGTGCACAAGTGATAACCCTTTTAATAATTACAATGAGAAATAGTAACAAAGATAACTTATATATAGTCTCAATAATTTTGACCCTCCCCAAGTAGAAATTTCTGGCTTCGTCCCTGACCACATATTCGAGCTTCGCTAGAAAGATGGATAATTAGATGTACCATTATATCGAAAAATATAGGTGGAAAGAGCTGCTCCAGCTTACATAAAGTGATAACAATATCTGTCTCTAGTCTAAATAACACTTCAGGATCTAAAGTCTTCGAACATAGGACTTTAAAAAACTGTCTGAGTTCAATTAGTGGCTGCAAAACATCAGGATGAACAACTCCTCTGATCGCCAACGGGAAATGAACTTGCATCAATACATGACAATCATGACTTTTTAATGCCGATATCTTTCTTTCCACTAGATTCATACATCTGCTAATTTGAGAAGAGAATCCATCAGATAATCTAATTGATTTAATAAAATTGAGTATCTTATCTTTATTAGCACTGGATAAAGTATACACCCGCGAATTATTACTTTAGAATTCTCTGACTCTTTCGGATGTAATTCGGGTCGGATACCCAACTGTATTAGATCACGTCTGGCTCGCAAACTGTCTTTGGCAGTACTAGAAATATTTAAAATTCCAAGAATATTTTCCATAACATTCTTCTCTATATGCATCACGTCCAAGTTATGACAGACCTGTAAAGTATGCCAATAGGGTAGCTCCTGAAAGAATATACTTTGTTTTCGCCATCCACCGGTTGCCTTCCTCTTAAAAAATCGACCTAGAGAGTAGTTGCCCAATTTTTTTTGTTCCATCCACATTGCGCTTCCTGATCGGCGATTCAAACTTAACCGACGTCTAAACGACTGTCCATCAAACTTGTAATTATTTTCACTTCTTAACCATCTATGACTTACCGATAAGAAACGACGATGTCCCAAATAACAATGTTTCATACTCGTATTTATCCATGTCGAATGTGTTTTATCCATACAAACCTGACATGCGAGTTTACCTTTCGTACTCCATCCAAATAAATTTGTATATGCTGGAAAGTCATTAATTGTCCACAATAAAGAAGCACACACTGTAAATAACTCTTTCTTTACCGCGTCATACGTACTCACTCCAAAATTCCACAGAATCTTTACTTCATCAATCAACAGTTGCATATATGTATCTATCGCATTACCTAGCCCCTCTGGACCAGGTATCAATAACGACATCATCATAAAAGAAGATGTCATTGACATCCATGGTGGTAGATTATATGTAACAAGTATCACGAATTAGCCCCTCCTGATCGTATTTCTCCTGAGATGGGCCAAATAGAGTAACTCGTACTCACATTTCCGAATGGATTAAAGCCGTCGGAAGCAAGACCCAATCGTACATTTCTTACTTCTTCAGAAAATGATGGATACATTTCATTAAATTTTCTCCACTCCTCTGTATCTGATGGATGTCGCATAACACCAGTTACATCTTTCTTTTTGATATTACTGTGCCATATCATCATTCTAGTTGTTCTTTCGTATGAATATAATCGCTATAATCGGGGAATCAAAGGAAAGAACTGTAGAATCTTCTCTGGTTTTTTCCTATTCGAATCATGACCCATATTCTTATATCTGCTACTTTTGCAGTCAGGACATGTATCTAAGTTTGAATAATCCTTCCAATATAAAATGCGGTCGTTCGGACATGCGTCAATTTTCTCGTATTTTAGTCCAAGTGCGCGAAATCTTGACTTAGCGTCCTTCCAGTCCTTTGGAAAATTTTCTGGATTATTTAATAATGTCCTAATCAACTGTAAGACATCTGTCATCGTAACCGTTGTACATCGATTCTTCACTTTTATCTTAAACATCTCCAGAAGAAAACGTACTCGAGATATTTTGACTCCTGAGCATAATGGCTTCTCTGCATCTTGTATTTTTTCAAGTAAGGTATCCAGAAACGAATCCATCATTTCATCGGTGTCATGTCCTTGAATATTATCTACCATCTCAAACATAGCATCACGGTCATGTGTTTCAGAGATATCTCTTTCAGCATCACCTTGGACATTACTATCTTCTTCTAAAATAACTCCTTCACCATGATATGTCCAATTCGTATAATGAAGCCAAAAATCATTTAATATCAAATGCTCATAAACTATGGTTCGATTTTGGGTCAAAGTGTTTTTGCATCTTATGCAAGGACAATGTATCCTATCTCCTTCACCTCCTACAATATGATAGTGCGATTCATATCGAAAAGCTCCGTCTAAGAATCCGATAACTCCTTTGTTATATGTCCGATAGTCATCGAATCTTTTGTTCATCCAATTTTGTCCATTGCCTAAAGGTAAGATCCAAAGTTAATTACAAGAATGTATGGTAAGTTCCAATAATGTATGTTAGGTTATATTTTTTTATCATCTAAACTAAACTATTAAGCAATTAACTACTATGTTTTTGATCTAACTATGTTTTTGATCTAACTATTAAGCAATTAACTACTATATTTAAAAAATCTATACAATCATAAGCAAGCACAATATATTAATAAATTACTAAAAAATAAATAAATAACTTACAACCAAATAAGAGGACGAAATCAAAGTGGAGGGAGGTAGGCGACCGGGCGGAGGACGATGGGCGGACGGCGACGGGTGGCGGTGAGGTGGGGCCTGAGGAGGAAGGCGAGAGGGCAGAGGAGGAGGGCGAGAGGGTGAGGGGGCGGAGAGGGCGAGAGGGCGGAGGCGGAGGGCGAGAGGCCGAGGGGGTGGAGAGGGTGGAGGAGGAGGGCGACAGGACAAGGGGGAGGAGGACGAGAGGGCGGAGGCGGAGGACGAGAGGGTGGAAGACGAGAGGGCGGAGGAGGAGGCGACGGGCGACGCTGGTGCGGAGGACAAGGATGAGATCGAGTGAGGAATGAGGAATGGATTCGCCGGAGTGGGTATATGACCATTGGGGACGGTCGTTCAACCGTCCCTTATAAGAATAATCGAGGACGGTTATAAGTGAACCGTCCCCTTTGGTTGCAGATATTTGCAGCGCGTGCGCCAATTAAATGGGTTTTAGGGATGGTTACGTCACCGTCCCATAAAACCAACTATATGGGACGGTTACAACCGTCCCTTATATTTTCGTATAAGCGACGACCACAGTGGAGTAACGGGGACGGTTATGACCGTCCCCTAAAGTTCCCAGGAAGATAAAAACCAACCTGGGGCTCTGCTAGTAAGGGACGGTTATATAACCTTCCCTAAAGGTCATATTAACGGCGACGGTCGCTGATGACCATCACTATTACTATACAGAAGGGACGGTCAGCATACAACCGTCCCCTACAGTTGTATAGGGGACGGTTGCTCCATGACCGTCCCCAATAACCGTCCCCAAAGGCCGTCCAGTTTGTAATGTATCATTTTTATTTTTGCTAATATCATTCTCTGTACATATATGTATGGTTCACCTGCCAACATTTAAATCCATAGATAATGACATATCTTATGGATGCTTTGAAATACTTACCTTTGATTAAGGAATTTTCTTATCACATAAAAAAGTAGAGGCTACTCTCCACTTTAACCAACCTGCTTTTATTCTATAAGTAACATCTCCATCGATTTCTCCATCATCTTGTGAAGTAGATCTCAAGTATCTAAAAGAACCTTTCTTATGAATGTTGTCTTCTCCCATTGTCATGATCCTATTTTCCCAGTCGTCAGATCCTCCCAGTTATCGAATCTGGTTACTCAACAATAGCTTTATCCAATAATAACAACTAACATTCAAAAACAGACTACAATAAAATGTTACATGCAGCGCATCTTACATTTCTATTCCATTCAAACATGTCCCATTGTTTTCTTATACACGTACATCAAGTTGAAGGAAAAGAACTAAAAAAACCACTAACTACCTTAAATTAGAAGATACTATTGTTAAATGGTGGATTGATTGATTAGGATCCTTATGATGGCTCAACGATGCATGTTGGGTTTCCAAAGATCGTAGAATAAAGACTAGTGAGTGTTATATAACAAAGAAGAGAAAAGTAAACAAGTAGTGTATTTTAGCAAAATGTATTATATCATAAAGTTTCATCTCTTCTCATTACATTAAGTCTTATTCCTCTTAGTCTACATTGGGGATTAGTACCGGTGTTTACCTCACTTCGGATGAACTCCGAAGCTATGGACACTTCGGTATTGAAGATTGTATTGATCTGGTGAGTTTACATCACCGAACATCTCCTCAACCAATCATCCAATACTAAGCTGACAAATTTCTTTTTATTGTATTATCCAAGGTTCTAAACCCTCAACTTGTCAAATAAGGAAGCACACCGTCCTCGAGGACCAGGTACCTTAAAACCACTTGCTAACATTTGATCATCTATACCAGTGGCCTTAAATACGTGTTATAATTACACACTTACTATTAAACTACATGTACCTCCACATGGTATGGTTGCATCTTCAGTCAGTCAATTTGTCTAATGTCATCCGAGTACCATGCATTGCAAATAATTTATATTACACGTTCAACACATAGGAGCAATTGTGTACCACCTAGATATGGCTTGCCAATACGTATGTTCTTCTAACAAACCTACAAATTGAATATCTGACCTATAGTATATACTCCAAGTCATCCTTATGAAAAAATGTAACTGGATCCACTTTAAGCCATAAAATTTTCACCTAATATCGGTATGATATTGCATGTACAGTTTATGCGTCTTAGGCCTCTCAAGAAAACCAGGATGATTGTTCAATTTCCTGATGGATCAATAAAGAGGTTGAAGGGTATTATTGAGAACGTCGTCATTCTGATTCAGGGCATGAGTTCCCATGGAGACCTCCACCCCAGTGGAGCATCCTCCAATCATCTTGGGACGACCCCTTCTTGCCTCTACGAGAGCCGTTATAGACTATGGATCTGGAAAGATTCGAACCTGTTCTGATGTTAGGAGCGATGTGTTGATCACGACACCTACCACCGACCAGAGACCCACATTCCACGAGACTGTGCCTATGTTAGCTGACCCTGAGGCCTATGACCTATCTGCTTATATTAGAGAGGTTTTCTTTATGATCGATGATGAGACCCGAGAATTCCTCTCTAAGGAGGAAGACTCGGAAAGCATAGACCTTGGAGTTTCCTCTTCATGTGATTAGCGATGCGTTAATGATATTTGCGTGATTTACACGATTAACACATTTGAGCGGAGGGCACATATTGATGAGACTAAGACCAAATTTGATCTTGTTGCCTTTATTTAGGAATCCGTGCCTTTTAATGAGAATGATGATCTGGTTGAGACTGTTGAGGACGAACATGACTCGACTACTTCCAATGATGAGTTCGTTCCTTTTGGTTTGACCTAGGAGAAACCTCGCAAGACGACCTTGATTTTACTTCTTCCGATGATGAGTTTATCCCATTTCACTTCGATATCAGTGAGACACTAGTGAATAGGATTTTTCGTGGGTCTAGATATGTCTCCCACAAGGCGAAGACACAGTCATTGTGACGACCCACACGAAAGACAACTTCAAATAACAATTAACCCTCAACAAATAATCAAGCACAGAAATATGGATATGGAGTTAAAATTTATTACAACTCTACAACAAAGATGTGTATAGTGTGCAAGCATGTAGAGTGTCGAACACAGGGAGCAAGCAGGATAAATATGGCAAAAATGCACAAAATGTGACTGTGAGGTTATTTATTTATATTTTATTTTTTTGTTGGTTTTTAATTTTGTATTTTTAATTTATTTTTTATTTAAATTTTCTATTTTATATTTTATTTTTATATTTTTATTTTTTTTATATTTGTTTTTCTTTTGATTTATATATAAAGTTATATATAGGATATATATACAATAAAGACTAGGATAGATATAAATAATAGCAAAAGTAGATAAATTAGGGAAAAATATATTTTTGGGATTTAAATAATTTTTTACTATTTTTGTAATTTCTAGGAATTTTTGCTAATTTTTATATATTTGTAAAGTCAAAAATACCCTAAATCAATGTTGAATTAAATACTTGAAATTAAAATAGAGATGAAAAATATCAAATAGTATCAAAATTCTACAAATTATTTTATAAAGATAATAAATAAGTAAAATTCAAAAATGGAAAACAGAATTTTTTAAAATTTTAAGGATTTTTTATATTTTTATAAAGGTTTAAAGGGATTTTTCTATTTTTTAGTTTTCTTTTTATAATTTTTAAGTATTTTTGGTACGAAAGTTAAAGATACATAAATACACAAAATATATTTTTTGGAGAATTTTTAAAAAATGTTTTTGTATTTTTGGTGTTTTATACTGTAGATGAGGCTAAAATGTGGTATTTTTATTTTTTTATAAATATATAAAAGTGCTAAATGCTAAAATGATGCTATGGTGTGGAAGCAAGAAAAAAAGGAAGAAACAAATAATTTTGCGTGAACTTAGGAAGACATTATCTATTTTCAATAAATCAAACAAACACACAAATACAAGGCCTGACAGGGGTATATCTGTAAATAAATCAAAGCACAGGTCTGTTCATGAAATTTCACCCAAAATACACAACTGTAGTTTAAAGTTAAGTACTAAAAAATATGCTTCTAGGCAAAATCCACAAACCTCACGTGTATGAGCACGTGAGATGTGCTGGCAACGAACCATATATCAAATACAAGAAAGTCTAGGGTCCTTTACGCAAGTGTTCCAAAAAGTTTAACTAATTAAAATATTTACAAGACTAACTAGTGAATACACAAAATAGGGGGTGTGGATGATATTTACCCCCTAACAAGCGCCATCGAGCGGCTGAGCACTCCCACTTGAACATGTGTCGTCATCAAGGCCCGTGATACCCTTTCGTGGATCAACAGCCAAGATCAGAACCTGCTCGAAGATCCAATGGTTGAAGTCTTGCAGACTTGACAACAGTTGGAAGGTCTGGTAGAGGCGCCTAATCCGACGACGCTCGACGATAATGGACGAACCGCGGAAGAACTTGTCGGTAGCAAGTTTGAAATTGATGCAGCTCCAGTTTCCGACCACCCCGAGCATCGCTAATGTCTTCCTTATGCCCTTGCCCCTCTTGAGAAGCCTCCCTATGACCCAAAAAGTTTGGGGAAGGTGAAATAACCCCCTGGAGCTCGCACTTCTTCGGACCATCTGGAGCGGGTCTTCCTTCGGCAAAAATGACCCGCGGAAGGGTCTTTCCATACCTGTGACAATTCACACAAAATGGCAGGGCGAAGGGGCGGGTTCTAGGACTTTATTGGAGAAATGTTGCCATAGTAATGGGTGATTTTGGCGAAAGCGAAGGTGCACGGATCTTGAGAGCTCCCACGAGGGGTTTGGATCCTAAATCTAAGCTGACTACTTGATTAAAAGATGAAATAAAGGGGGGAAAAGATAGCCTAAGACTACAGCTATCTAAATAACAGAGAAAATAGAACCTCGAGTGACCAAGGGACGCGAGATGGACCTTCACGTCGATGGCCGGCAGAAGTGGCTGGGTAGGGGTCCTTGCTTCTTCCTTGCTGCGAAGAGCGGGAAGCTCCTCCTATCACAAGGAGCTCCACCTAGGTACTCTCCGAGGAGTCCTAACAAAAGAAAAACCAAACCAAGCTCACAAAAATGATAGAGGTGGAAATATATACAACAGGTGATGGGGTGATCATCGAGGCAAGATACAGATCAGACGAGGAAGATATGCGAGGGGATATGGTGTCGGCGTAGAAGGTGGACGTACAAGGAAAAACTTTCATGAAGGGTCCACATCCCCTCGATCGATGTATCGAGGGCGGGTAAATCGAGAAGGGGGCTCCTCACGATTGTCAGAACGAGCGGGGGTCAAGTGCAAGCAGTTGACCCAAGGTCAACATGCCAAGGGCACTGGTTGGTCCACATGTTGGTTGGTCCACATGGACCAACCAGAAAAAACATGCCTAAAAATAATTGGAAATTCAATAATAATTAGATTTTTTAATTTTAGATCTTAACTTAAAAAATTTTAATTATTTTCTAAATTATTTTATTATGATTTTTATTTTTTAATTTTAGATCTTAACTTATTTTTTAACTATTTTCTAAATTATTTTATTATGATTTTTATTTATTGCTTTTAGCTTTTTTTATTAAGAGTTACTTTTCAGGGGTCTAATATAGGTATATTCATCTATGTTTTTAAGTCTTTTATTTTTATTTTGTATATTTGATTTTATTAATTTAATTTATTATTTTAGATATTTATATATCATTTTTATATACTTATATTTTTATATATTTTATATTTCTCATATATTATGTAGACTTAATTAAATAGGTATATTGATTATATACGTATAGATATAGGTAATTCATCTATGTATTTTATTTAAATATTTTATTTTAATATTTTCTTGATGTTTTTATTATAATTTTAATATGTACATATTTATAAATAATATGTATAAAATAATAAAAAAATAAAATTATAAAAATAATGAAAATATTTTAATTGGGTAAGCTATACAATAGGGGTCCAAAACATAACTTTCACACCTTAACTCCAAAAAATATGAAACTACCTTCATTAAATAGCTTATTAAAAGTTATATACAATTAAAGGTGATTTTGATATATTTTGATTTTTTATTTGAGAGATATGGGTCTGGGAAGTTGGAATTTTGGAAATTTATTATAAGCATAACTTTTTCTCTGTGTATTATTTTTATATGAAATTAATTTTGTATTTTTCTATATTTTATTATCTACAACTTTGTAACAATTTTTTTATTTGCATTATAAATATTAGAACTAAAAATAGGTACCAAAAATGAATAAAAAATGAATGAATAAAAGGGAATTTTATTGTATTTTGGACCCTTATCTACCCTACTTTATTCCTTGTCGACCTAGTCATCGAGATGCCCAGGTCTCGGGTTTCGAGTCATAAAATATCTTCAATATTTTACTCTTTTTCTTATCTCTATTCTATAATTTTGGCATTAAAAACATTATTTTATATAGTATTTATAGAATAATGCATGGATGCTAAATTATGCAAATTAAGGGGTATTTACACACATTTACTAGGGTTTTTAAGGCCAAAATAATATAATAAAGATGATGAAATGGAGATTCATCATTCCCAGCTCAAGAGGAGGGGGTGAAGAGAACAATGGACGGTAGCCAGTGTAGCTACTATCCTAGGATGCAGGACCAATGTAGTCAACTCATCCATCTGTAGGCTCACATGATATGACTTTGAAGCTCAAGCTTTCTTATTGACTATACAAATATATACACTCCGGCATGGTATTTTATTTTCAATCAGGCATGCCCACTTTTTGGAGTTTTTTTCTCTTTTTTTTGAAATATTATATACAACAACATTTACATAAGGAGTTTTTCCTCTTGAGCCAGTAGACTATCCCCCCTTTGAAGCATTATTGCAACTCACACTCTCCTGTCTTTAGAGTTCATTGTCACTGGATTGTTGGGGTGCACTTCCCTCCCTTGACGAGGACAAATGTTTCCACTTGTGTGCGTCTCATACCAGTAATCTAATCTCCTCACCACTCTAACTGAGTAGAGCCAAATGAAAGATGTAGGTGTCCAAGTTAGGCCATTATCAACAAGAGCCGCGCATGTGCTCCGAAATACTCTAGTTAGACAGTCAAGAAACCATTGAACCTAGTCTCCTGATCCTCAAAAAATTAAGTCAACTAGACCTAAAGTACCTCAACTCCAGTTCCAATAGGGTTTCTGTTAATTAGGTAGATTTGATGTCCAACCAAGCTCCAATCTTCGGATTTTACTTAGACTTGTCAAATTATTAAACTCAATTCGAAAATGCGAATGCTATGAAAATGCTATGTAGAAAATAATTTTTTGATGTAATTTTCAAATATTTTGAAATTTTTGTGGATTTTTAAAAAAAGATGACGCCTATGTATTTTTTGGTGTTTTTAAAAAAATTGCTAATATTTTTGGTATTTTTAGTTTTACAAATGTTTTTGAGATTTTTTGAAAACAAAAAATTTTGGCTAAAAATAGATACAAATATTTACATGGGGATGCATCTTATATTTACAAGAATTTAGGATTTTCTAAGAATTTACAAGGAATAAGTGGTCATTTTTATAGATATCTATATATAAAGAACTTTAGTGTGATTTAAATATTCCTCAAACTTTATTTGAAAATCATTTCACAAAAAAATTTGAAACTATAGTCCAAGATAGTTTTTACAAATACTTTTTACAAACATTTACACACATTTGAAAATCATTTTGCAAAGATTTTTCAAACAGTATATATATATATATATATAGTTTTTTCAAAATATTTTTGCAACCATTTCCCAAACATTTGCAAATCATTTTTCAAATATTTTTATTTAACACAAAGAAAATAAATTTTTCAAAACAACACCATTTTATAAAGGTTGAAAATATTCAACAAAATGTTTCCCAAATAGTTTTCAAAATATTTTTCAAAAAAATCAAATTGTTTTTCAAACATTTTGTAAAAAACATTTCTTCCTTATTTATTCATCAGTAAATAATCAACATCTTTATATTAAGTGTTTTAAATGGATTCAATAGTATTTTTAGTAAGATTTTTAGCCATAATTATTAATATTAAAAATACAAAAGTACAGGTTATGGCTAAGGTATATACGAAGTGTATACAACCCCCCTATACTTAGTTTGAGCTATGTCCTCATAGATCAGAGAGAAAAGAAAAGACATAACTCCTGCTGAGTATAGAAAAGTCTAAATAATAAATGAAATGAAGTAATGAATGAATAGGAAGTTAACCGTCCCTCCTATACTTAGGATCAAATAATCCTAAGTATAGCAGGCTATACACAAAGCATGGAGGGTCAAGGGTGGGAATGGACAGATCGTGCTCAGAGTGTCTCCCCCTATACTTAGGGGAAGATATCTCTAAGTATAGACAAGAATAGGAGATAATGAAGAGGATCAAAGAATGAAAGAACTCAGGGTGTACACCCTCCTATACTTAAGAACAAAATATGTCCTAAGTATAGAAGACTGACAAAAAGGGACGACACCTTTTTGGTAGAAAAAGAAAAAAGAAAAGCAAAAAAAGAAAAGAAGAAAAGAGATCTGAAGATGGGAGAAGATAGAAGAGGATGTACACATCACTCCCCCTATACTTAGGGTAAAAGACACTCTAAGTATAGGCAATAACAGGAGTGATGAAACGAAAAGATGAAAGAACACTCGGCTCGTCCACCACCCCTATACTTAGGACAAAGTACATCCTAAGTAAGGCAAATACGAGAATGGGGTGGATGAGAGAAATGGGATATGAACAGAGGGAAATGAAAGTGAATATACAACATAGTGGATATACAGAGGTCAAGAAGGTAGAAAGCAAACCTTGTTGCGAGACCGCTGAGGAATGGATCTGATAAGATGCAGGTTGATATTGGGGTCCACAGTGGACAGAAGCCGATCGGGATCAACCTAGTGAAGATCCTTAGTGGCACTAGGGTGTAATGACATAAATGGGTTAATGAAAATAGTGTGTCCAAGTATGGCCTTGGGTTTCTCGCTGATATCGAAGTGAAACAGGATGAACTCATCATTAGAAGAAGTAGAGTCAAGGTCGTCCTGCGAGGTCTCTCCTAGGTCAAAACCAAAAGGAACAAACTCATAAGTGGGAGTAGTTGAATCATGTTTGTCCTCAAAAGGCTCAATCGGATCATCATGTTCATCAAAAGGCCTGAATTCTTGAATAAAAGCAACAAGATCAAATTCGATCTTAGTCTCATCAATATCTGCCCTCCACTCAATAGTGGTAATCATGTAAATCCTGCGGATGTCATCAACGCATCGCCAATCACATGAAGAGGAAACACTAAGGTCTATGCTTTCTGAGTCTTCCTCCTTGGAGAGGAATTCTTGGGTCTCATCATCGATCATAAAGAAAGCCTCTCTGATATCAATAGATATGTCATAGGCCTCGGGGTCGGCTAACACAAGCACACTCTCATGGGATGTGGGTCTCTGGTCGGTGGTAGGTGTCATAATCAACACATCGCTCCCGATATCAGAACGAAAGTAAATCTCTCCTGATCCGTAGTCTATAACAGCTCTTGCAGAGGCAAGAAAGGGTCGTCCCAAGATGATTGGAGGATGCTCTACAGGGGTGGAGGTCTCCATGGGAAATATGACAAAATCTGTAGTGACACTCATGCCCTGAATATAAATGATGACATTCTAAAGAATACCATTTGGCCTCTTTATTGATCCATTAGCAAATTGAATAATCATCCTGGTTTTCGTGAGAGGCCCAAGATGAATAACCTTTGTGAGGATGTCTGCAAGTTGAAGTTCAGTGGAGATGTGTGGAGTGTTGATTCACCCTCCTCGTACTGCATCACGAATAAAATGGCAATCAATTTCAATGTGTTTTGCCCGCTCATGAAAAATTGGATTGGTGGCGATATATGTGGCAGACTTGTTGTCGAAGTATTAAGGGTACAAGAGTGGCGACCGACATGCCAAGTTCTGTTAGGAAAGAAACAAGCCATGTGATCTCACATGTGTCCTGAGCCATTGCCCTGTATTCTGCTTCCTCACAAGATCTGGAGACTATTGTCTACTTCTTTCTTCGCCAACTGACAAGGGTATCCCCAACAATCATGGTGTATCCTGTAGTGGATCGGCAGTCTTCGAGAGATTTACCATAGTCAGATATGTTTAGGCGGAGATATTAGTATGCCCATTCACCCCATAGAAGTGCCCACGTCTGGGAGATTCCTGCAAATATTGAAGGATCAAAAGAACATCATACCAGTGACTGTAAAGAGGCTTCTCCATATGCTGACTGGATCTGCTCATAGCATATGATATATCTGACCAAGTAACAGTGAGATAGAGTAATTTTTCCACTAAGCTTCTATATCGTGTTGCATACTCAAAAGCTGGATCTGTAAATGCTGAATATTTTATCACTTCTACAGGGATGCCAGGTGGCTTGCATCAAAGAAGTCCTGCCTTAGTCAGAATATTGAGGCAATACTTTCTCTGTGAAAGATGGAGCCCCTCTATAGTGTGTATTATTTTGATGCCAAGAAAATAACAAAGTTGGCCGAGATCTTTCGTGACAAAGACCTTCTGAAGGAAGGTTTTTAACTCCTGAATACCATCTACATCATCTCCTGTGATAACCATATTAATAACTTAGACAACAAGGATGATCATACCAGTAGACCCTCGTCTAACAAAGACAACATAGTCAGATGTTGTCCAAAAAACCAAGTGTGTTGATCTCCATAGTGAGCATGTCAAACCATGCCCTTAGGCTCTACTTCAGGCCATAAATGGCCTTGGATAGTTGACATACGTGCTCTCCCTCGATTACATACCCCATCGGTTGCATCATGTAGACCTCCTCCTCAAGATCACCATAAAGAAAGGCGTTCTTCACATCAAGTTGATAAATGGACCAAGCCTTGTTAGCAACAACAGAGAGAATGGTACGTATCGACCCCATTCTGGCAACAGGCGAGAAGGTCTCAAAATAATCAACTCCAAAAGTTTGTGTGAAACCTTTGGCAACAAGTCTGGCTTTCAACCTGTCAATAGAACCATCATGCGACTGTTTGTTCGTGAAGACCCATCGACAAGCCACAGGATGAACTCCCAGGGGGAACGACACAAGATCCCACGTGCCCCGGGAGGTAAGTGCATCCATCTCCTCATCCACGGTATGTTGCCAACCATGATCCTACATTGCACTAAGATGATCTCTTGGAAAAGAATAACATTCATAGCATTTGCAAATCTCTTATCACAGCTAGATAAAACCATCTATAGAAGTAAAATATGACATGAGGTGATATGTGCATTGCCTTTTTTGCTTGTGTAGAACTATAGGAAGATCCCCAGGTACATCCAGTACAACAGTGGTGGGAGCACTCGAAGTGGTCATATCATCCTGCATAAAAGGAACAGACAAAGGTACATGCACTGGTCTAAAAGGGATAGAGGTATGCTGGCGAGTATAGACGATTGGTGGAGGAGGGAGGTTCAGAGGAATGTCACTCACAGTCTGTGTGAAATAACTTGTTTGCTCAAATAAGATGACATAATCGGACACATAGTATCGACATCCAACAGGATCATAGCAGCGGTAGCATTTCTGTGTACGAGAGTACCCAAGAAAGACGCATTTGATGGCATGAGAGGATAATTTGTCAGTTGCATGTGAGTTCTGAACAAAGGTAGTACAATCAAAAATTCATAGAGGTATGGGAAAAGAAGAGTCGGTAGGGTAAAGTAAGGAAAATGGAGTTGCCCCTTTGAGAACATATGAAGGAACACGGTTGATGAGATACACTGCAATAAGGATATCATCTCCCCAATATTTTTTAGGAACACTCATTTGACTAAGAAGAGATCTGGCAACATTTAGCAAATGTCGGAATTTCCTCTAAGCTATACCATTTTGTTGTGAGGTATATGGACACGATGTTTGGTGAACACTTCCCTGGTAGACAAAGAAAGAGGTCAAGTCATGTTGGACTAACTCAAGAGCATTGTCAGTATGAATGATCTTAACAATGCTAGAAAAATAAGTGTTAACATATTAAAAGAAAATTTTGACAATTTCATTAATCTCCGAACGCTCCTTTATTAGATATACCTAAGAAGATCGACTATAATCGTCAACAAAAACTATAAAATAAAAATGATCACTTAATGTGCGGATCGGACAAGGTCGCAAAACATCACTATGAACAAGATGAAAAGTAGTAGTACTAGAGACTCGAGACGAACATGAAACGAAGCTCGATGGTATTTCTGAAACTCACATGCCTTGCACTGAAAGGGCTTTAGAGCAGAGAGTTCAAGAAACATCATGGAGATGGCCTTGACAGAGGGATGCCCAAGGCGCATATTCCATAGGAGCGGATCTTTGGAGATGGACGCATCACCAACAAAATTGGAGTCCGAGGGTATGTCAAGATAATATAGGTCATTCTTCTCATGAGCCCCGCCAAAAATCTTCCTCGTCCGAATATTGAAAATAACAACAAGATTCATTAAATATCACACAATAATGAAGCTCAACACAAAGCTTGTGAACTAACAACAAGCTAAGAGGAAAATCCGAGCACAGTGAACCCCTGAAAGTCGGAGCTTGGAAGAGAATTCATAGTTCCGACAGTAGTAATATGTGATTGAGTCCCATTAGCGACTCGAACTGACTTCACATAGGTAGATGGTATGGAAGAGGTGAGCATACGACCTTCTCCAGTGAGATGAGTAGAGGCACCAGAATCAATAATTTAAGCTGGAGTAGGAGTGATAGCAGAGTTGGCTATTGTACCTGAAGGAGTAGCCAGAGCAACAGTTGTAGTGTTACTAGTGGTGGTAGGCCATGGAGTCTGAAAAATCTGCATTTGGCAAGAGTGATCTACATCATTATGATGAACAATCTTGCCACTGGAGGTAGGTGATGCCTCTTCCACATCATAGGCATCCTCATAAGCATTATTGACGTGATAAGGAGGTACGCCAAACCTCTACCAACATCGTTCAATCGGGTGGTTCCACCTACCACAGTGAGTGCATGAGGCAGTAGAGCCTCTCCCACGACCACGACCAAAATCACAGCCTCATCCAGATTCCCGTCCACTGCTACGACGACCGTGTCCTCCTCGCAATCCATATTTGCCTCCTCACCCAGATGTGGCGATGTGTGCAAAGTTCTCTGTTGAAGGTAAGACATCAACGGATGTCTCGAGCTCCTCAAGTCGGTCAAAGATGCCCTTCATTGTTAGAAATGTGTCTAATATAAGAAATTGCTCTGCATGGTATCTAGAATGCAGGCCGTCAATGAAGCGGTATACCTGCCAGTGAAAATGCTCTTGTATCTGTTTGGTACAACATGAGTGCTAAAATATTGTAAGCTCCTCATACAGGCTAGAGAGATGCATGTAGTACTCGATGAGGGTTGAATCACCCTGAGATGTTGACCATATTCTATTGTAAATGTCTGCAAGGCATGACTTCATCTTCTTTTGGGAGTATGCTTGCTTGAGATCCTCTCACATTTCTTTGGTCGTATTTTTATAAAGAAGATTTGAGGCAGTGTGAGCCTCAACACTATTGGTCATCCAATTTATAATCAAATAGTTGTCAGTCTGCCAGTTGTCGTACTCTTTATCCTTTTTATCTAGAGGATCTTTAGTCAAAATGTAGAGTTTCCTCTGACCACCAATGAACACCATAAAAGATCCAGACCAGATCATGTAATTTTTTGTGCTCTTGAGTTTGATAGTAGTGCCTTGTACCATAATATCTGTGGCCAAGGGCTTTGTCTCGGTAGAAGAAGGCTCCATGGTGGTCTTAAAATAGAAAGAAGATCCTGTGATCAACTAAGAATGCATATACGAGCTAAAATGCCCTAGAACTCATGTTTGCCCTTGAAGAAGGGCTAAAACCCTCAATGGACAGCAGATCTGGATTCTTGGCAGCAGTCTGTGATGAGTTCTGGATCTCCAAAGAGTTCTGCAATACCCGTGGAGGGTAGTTGTGGGGATGACGACCTTCGAAGGAGGTCCTGAAAGCGTAGGGTAGTGCTAGCGGGAGGGTTGTGTGCCCCCTGGTGGCACCGATAAGTGCTGGAGATGCTCCTTTGTAGTCGAGCTGCTGCACTGGAGGTAATTGGAGGGCCTTGTGTGGGACCTTATTTCAGGGAGTAGGGCCCGCATAGGCTTTTGCAAGGTTTGAAGGTGACAATGGGGATTTTAGGTCAAAACCCTAGTCTAGGACTGTTGCTCCGATACCATGTGGAAAAGAGAGACAAATAGGATGTGTATTCCATAAGGGTTGGGGTCTCTTATATAGAGAGAAAACCCTAGAGAGTACAAGAGGAAAAATACATAAATACCCTTGAGAGGTTACGGAACTTGAAGGGTTAAAGGCTATGGAACCTGAAGGGTTACAAACATAATTGTATTATAATAATTCTAACAATCCACATGCTTCTAGGGTTCTTGACGATACCCGAATACATTTGGTTCAACCCAAACGACGATGGCATTCTGATCTTTTCCCGCAAGTTCTAAGATTTCTGAAACCCTAATTCTTCATAAAGGCGACAGATATGCGACGATGGGATCTGAAGACCCAGGTGGAGAATGCATCTCCGATCGCTGCCACCTCCTCTCAGGACCCTCATTTAGAGAAAAGCCTCTCTAGTTTACACGATCTCGCACCGCATCTCGAGGACACCACCACCCAAAGTCCAATGGCGCCTCCATTCTACACTACAAGCCCCAACAGCCCAGACAGAGCTCCATAATGCATGTGTACCTCCAAATGGAGCTCGGAGAAGCTGCATTGCTCCAGGCGGAGCCCTCCCCTTTTACAGGTGATGCACAAGACCTCCAGCAAGCAGCGATGCCGCCAAACACCGCTATGTGCTCCCAGGTAGTGCACCTTGGCGATGCATCTCCTCGCACACACCTTCCAAGCGGTGGTGGAGCTTGTATCCATCTCCGCACAGTGCTCCGATCAGTTTTTGACAATTATGGGAGAAAGGGGGAGTATTGTGTAGAGGTACATGTCGGATTCAGATATCAAATTATTCATATTCCAGACCAACCAGATGTCAGAAGACTCTACGGATCATATTTCAGAATTGATGATCAAATTTCATGTTTTCAGTTTGATGTGCACATGTTTTCCATCATTTGTGGGGTCCCCATCTCTATTGTTTGGTTTCATAGCTTTCGTGTGATCCATAGGGACTCCAAAGTAGAGATCTCATTCCATATGCCATGTGGGATAGTGTTTTCATGTGGTTTCATAGGGACTTTAGAGTATAGATCCCATTATCTGAGCTCGTATGGGAGAGACCCAGTTCTTCGATGAGGAGACTTTTTAGAAGAGGATGCCTCCACGGCTTTTCAGTTCCACCCTTCAGATATAGAGCAATTGTCCACATAATTCAGTATTCTACATGTAGCGGGCTAGAGTACTCCGACGATGAGACCCATTCAGTTTCTTTGACTCTGACAGGCACGGTACAGAGCACATATTCTTCGAGGAGGAGACTCAGTTCGACTCATACACCAACCCATTTGTTCATCCTCACCTACACGACATAAGAAGCAACGTCCTTGACAACAATTGACAGTTGTGTTTGCGTTGAGTTGATATTGTATGTAATGCCTTGTATTATGATTTCAATAATTTCTTTCTATTTGTCCAAGTTGAGTATTGCATGCTCCAGCTTGAGGGAAAGTGTTGGCGTATATGCATCACTTGTGTAGATGGGTAAATGGATCCCTCCAGGATCCATTTATTACATCCAGTGTTTAGTCTCACATCTACCAGTGATGGGACGAGGGTTTGGGGAGGCTATATAAGAAGCCCCATACCTCCTGTATCAGATGAGAAAGTACAATGAACACATCAGCCTTTTGAGGCGTTCTCCCATGGTTTCATCCCGCTCCTTGGGGAGTATGGTTTCATGTAAAAATCTGTGCATTTGTGTTTATCTTTATATAATTCTTGCTTTGTTTATCAATTCGCTTTCGCACTCTTTATTTTCTAACAATATTGTTTGTTATGTAATTTTATGTAATTTCCCATTTGGTTATTTGCCCTCTAGGGTTTCTCCTCTATATAAAGGGATCTTATGGCCTTAAAATAAAAAGTTATTCATTTCTTCCACATGGTTTTAGAAGGATGCTCCATGATCATAGTTTGGTATCTTCCTGATACATTAGGCCCCACACATCGACCTCTTCTTCTCTCCGAAACTCATGCACGATGCTCCCATCTCATCTTAGGATTAGTACGGCCCTTATCAGTCCACCTCAAGACTCACACCTGCTGCAACATGGTTCTCATGCTCTTGTGGGGCCCCCTGTGGGGTTTGGTATCATCTTGAGGCCCATTGTCAGTAGTGTTACCATGAAGCAACACCTAGGCAACACTCCAGCAACTACGCATCATCGCTTCCTCATCTTTATTAATCTTGTGCTCATATTTGGATATGATGTGGACATAATTTTTGTCAAATTTTCGGAAATGAAATTTAGAAGAACAATGGGAAATTATGGCTTGAAGAAATCAATGTGCGATTTTCTTTTTCTATTTTTCCTTGACTCATATTGCTAAATATTTATAAAAAGAAACATACCATTATGTACCATACTGTTTGTGTTCCAACTTAGTATTTTTGTGGATTTTTTTCAGATATGATCCACAAGAGTATAGAATTCACACTTCTGGTTCGTTATTTTTAAAATTGTGAACATCCATTCCACTGCCTTTTTTATTTTTATTTATTCTTATATTTTGAAAAATTCTAAAAAAAAGTTAGTATCCAATTTTACAGTAAATTTACATATTTTTGACAAAAATAATTATTGAAATTATAAAGTAGAAATACAAAAATTTAGAAAAACTACCAAAATCTTTAAAAAAACATACATTATTAAAAAAAACAAAGGAATCCTTATAGAATATACTTTTGAGGAAATTATTTCTAAAATTTTAGGAGCTAATTTGGACTCAACTCTAATTTTATTACTTAGATAGAGTATAAGATGACCAAAATACACAAGGATTGTCGTGATAGCGGCCTTCACAAGAACAAGTCTCTCTCCCCAAGAGAGAATAGATGCCTTCCACTCAGATAATTTCCTCTCCATCTTTCCTATAACTAGGAGGCATACCCGCGCTTCGCTACAGGGTGTCTAAATTCGTAATAATACTGATAAAATATGTAAAGCAGCAATTAATAATTTATCTCGTAACTTGTACAGAAGATTGATTTAAATATAAAAGAGAATATTGTACATAAAATTAAATAATCAGAATATTACTAATTCATATATAATGATGTATACAATTTCACTATGATTATTGTCATTGTATATATTAGCAGATACATGGGGGCAAAGTACGACATAATTCTATACAAAATTTTAATGTTAATAATTTTATTGTCAATCTACCGTGATCAAGCAAACAACCTAAAAAATCAATTTAGTGATGATGGTGGCAGGAAAACTTTAATATGTAGCATTATTTATCATCCTCTATCTTTATTGAAGCCTTGTATAATACACTATTAAAATAATTTCAATAAATGCAAGTTCTCTTTTCCCTAGCAGTTGGCACTAACATCTAAGACCTTCAGGATGTACGAACCTAAGATAAGCATGTAAATCTTACATTTTGCCTTGTACTGTTTTACCATCACATGACTGATGGTTATTACAATGCATCGCAATGTCCACAACCATGGTACAAAACATGAATAGGATTCTCTCTTCCATATTCCATATTGTGCTCAGCCACAACTCAAAGGCCATTGGAGTCATTGTGGTGCTTGTAAAATGCATGAGGGAGAAATTAATATACACGATGTTGACAATTTTATTGGGGATTTTTACATCGAAGCCATCATAGTCTTCCCATCTTTACACCACAACCCTTGGATAGGGGCATGCATGTCAATATTTAGCCAGCTTCGTTATTACTTGAAAAGTTGTGTGGTGAGGATGTCTCCTCATGCTTTTTATGGATTATCCTTATTTATAGAGTTCTTCTCCTACCTCTGTATAGAGACACATTTGGGTTTTCGATTTTTTTGGGTAAATTATAGCAAGATCCAAAAATGTTGGGTAAATATCAAAGCAGATCCTAATGTAAAAGGTATCATCTTAATTATGCGTTGTTGATGATACCATTTTTCAGAAAAAAAAACGACAAAATTACAACATAACATGTGATCCATTAGTAGCTATATAGATAATGGGCATACGAATATTGTAAGTTTTAGGTAGAATATAAATAAAATTGTAGCCAATAAAGGAATCCGAATAATCATAAATCTGGATATAATAGTATTGCCACAGGTAAATTACATACAACAATACACAGTTAACAAAGAAATAAGAAAAATCGTTATTAGTACTAAAGCCTTTCACTCCATTAAATCAAACATACAGAAGAAGATTTTATCACAAAATGAAAATTATAGGGCATGTTGGGAAAAAAACCACTATGTGGTATGAAAACTTTTTAATACTATGTAATAA
This sequence comes from Ottelia alismoides, assembly GCA_037367405.1. Classification (NCBI taxonomy): domain Eukaryota; kingdom Viridiplantae; phylum Streptophyta; class Magnoliopsida; order Alismatales; family Hydrocharitaceae; genus Ottelia; species Ottelia alismoides. The sequence continues at coordinate 1,037,664 of JAZKJV010000134.1, forward strand.
AACAACTAAAACAAATTTCGTAATAAATAATTACATAATACAAAGAATATACTGCTGGCAAAGGAATAAGAAAAATTATTAATGCACGATATTGAAAAAATTTACCCCCATTAAACCAAACAAAAGCAAGAAGAGAAAAGAATAACAAAAATATATTCCATGATAAATCGAAAACAACAACAATACACAATATCTCTTACACGATATCTCTTACGCAATATTAGATCGAAAACAATAATGATTCAAAGTTGCTAAATAACATAACCAAATGGAAAACAACAACTACTCCTTTTCCTTTTGATTTCAAAAGAATCTCATACTTGTATAGCTAGAAAAAGAATCCTAATAATGATAAATCATCACGATAATAAATTCTTCAACTAAGCAACACATGTCCGGAACCTCAGTGGAAATTTGCAAACAGAATATATCAAAAATCATTGGAAGCATGCAAGAACAAATGAACCACACAACTATCTATAACAAAAGGCCATTCAAGCAAGACACACATGGGAATACTGGCGAATGCAAAACAGCTTACACATCCAAGAATATACGAAGTCCAGTTCAAAAGGAAATGGCTAACATTAGTGAATAAAAAATATGTGGTCCATCCCAACCTAAACTTACCTTAATTAAAACTTTCAGATATACATATAAATGGAGCCACTTAGATTATCACCGTTGTAAATCCATGACAAACTGTATAAGCTCAAAAGTGAAAAATAACACAAATTAAGCACAAAAGTGTAAACCTTGGACCATCTTTAGCAGTGTTGCCAGTGTGTGCGACGTGACAAACACCTCATTTCTTCTCATGGTCTTTGATATGAGCTTCTGTTTCGTTCTCAACCATCCGATATCACCCTCACAGCAATATCATATTCATCCATCTTAAAAAAAACACCTCATGAATCAGAATCACCTGTAGTTTAATGAAAAAGACATTGATATTAATCCTAACCTTATCTGTAACTATCCCCGACAATAACCTTTTTGCATCCGCCAGCAGCATAGAATTGACTCGTAGGTGCGCTATCTTCCAGCATGTGTCGGACACAGCGGTCCTCTTCGATATTATTAGGACCTTCGACAACCTCAACTTTCTTCACATTCCCCTCCCCGCCATTTGATCTGAACTAAAAACTCACACAAAATCACCAAATCTGTCCCAAAAGATGGAAGCTTTGACCATTCCACTGACCTACGACTGATGATTTGGGGACAAAAGCTCCAACAACGAATTTGTAAAGGCACATATATATTTCAAAAGTCAAAGATATTTCAGAAACCACCTGATCATATAATTAATTGTGGGAAAACCAAAACCTCAAAAAAGTGCACGACAAAAAAAAATGAAAACAACTTGTCCATCACCAGGGTTTGTAAAAGATCATATGCCACAAACCATCAATACAAACTTAAAGAGGAGGAAACGGAGACAACACAAATACAAAAGCAATAAAGTGCAAGAAAGTTTACGGTGACGACAGAGAGGAATATGAGGAAAAGGGAGAAGGAGAGAAACAACGGAGAAGAGGGGTCGATGAGGGCGGGCGTTCTGATGGTGGGGCTCTGTATTGGCAGGGGCGAGTGAATGGATGCCCGACGTGGTGAGCAAGAAAACCCAACAACGCATGGCAGTTCTAAGCTAACACGTAATCACGTGATGGGGGGTTCGGAAGAATCACGCAGGATTGAGAACCGCACGGAGAACGGAGGAGGGTCCACGTGGCAAGAAGAGGGAAAGAGTTGGGAGGTACCCAGCTTTAGTACATGTTATAGATAGATGGATAATCAGCCAGACATGCAGTCTACCACAAGCTATCCCACTCGTTGTCCCTAGCTCTTAGAAACACTCCCCTTCCTCCACTTAGATCGAACAGTATAACTGTAGATGTCTGCAAGTTTAGCCGGAGTCCTGATCTACGAGACAATCCACAGAAGAAATAAGCCAGTTCTCCGCCCATTGCCCAGTCTCCCTTGATACGTCTACCCTCCACTACCACTGTATGCATCATATTATGTTTGCGTCTTCCACTGTCCACCCTGTGAAAGAATTTAGAATTAACATAACCTTCCTTATTCCATTTCATCCGCTTGTGAGGGCATATCTGGATTGGGTGGATGCCGGTGCTGAGGGTTTTTGGAGGAGCTTCAGGGATGCTGTCTACCAATCCAGGATGGAGAGAGTGATGTTCTTTACTTGTGTAACTATGGTGTTTCGATTAATAAAAGTTGCAGGTGACTACCTACCTAGGCTGTACACCCTTTATTTCATACAGTACTGATAATGCGTTAAAAAAACAAATTTATTTGTTCATGTACCATGTTAGCCAAATAAATCATGTTGGCAGTAACATAACTTCTAATTCTCAAAAAGAACTAAAATTTTGCTACAAGAAATGACAGAGTTACCTTTCAACCTTCTTATCCATCGAGCAAATAGCGGTCCTAACACAGGTTTCTCTGATTTTTGCAATAAAATTCTTTTTTTTTTCATATCAAGTTCACACATGTGACAAATAACTTTTATTCGTGCCTCTTTTACAGGTAACCATTTTCACATATAATAAATATTTCTGAAAAAAAAATGGAAGTACTTCAGAGTCTTATAACACCGTTTACAATCATCTTATTCAGAAAAGAAAAAGATATTACATTACACTGAGAGAGGGAAGTGAGAATGCCTATATTAGATTTATTTCCCAGCAATGCACCATAAAACTCTCAAGAGGCTCCTCACAACCTACATGCCTTTGCAGAAAACATACCCAGGTATCTTCTTGAAATCATTATATAACAAACTTGTATGCATATTATGACAATGGGACCAAGATTTATAGCACAACTTGATTTGTATAAATTACCAATCAACCATAGATTGAGATCTGGCTTCCAAACCATTCGAGTTTGCTAACTTCAATCTGCTGAAAGTTACGTCACTCAAATGATTTTGAATTTAGCTAACTTTTGGAGCTCTTCCCTGCAAAATAAAATCATCTTGTTTAGAAAGTTCATCCATAATTGCAACAATCTTCGATATGAATGTTGGACAATATATATTTATATTTGAAACTAAAAGACAAGTCTGCATTTCTAAGTACCTGGAAACTCCAGTTGTTTCGATTTAGGAAAATGTTGTTCTGTCACATGAACATGCTGTCCATCAAGACAAAGCAAAGGTACTTGCCTAAGCTTTGGCCAGTCTGCACCATGATCTGGGTGGCAGCGTGGAGTTAGCAGCGGACAATAGCTGATGCTAAACACCTGAACCGATCTTGGAAGACCATTAGTAGGCAAGCGTTGGAGTCGAGGACACCCAGAAATTTTTAGTAGCTCAAGACTATGGAGTAGACCGAGATCCTCAGGAAGTAAGGTCATCTTTCCACAATCTACAATTTCCATCTCAACAAGATGAATAAGTTTGTCAAACCCTCTTGGTAGAGTTCGAAGCATGGGACAGACCCTTATTGCTAGATGGGTTAATTTTGCAGGAAAACAATTATCCCGAAGGGACTCAAGGTTGATGCAATTTGTAATCTCCAGGTGTCTCAAGACTTTGTAATGTTCCAGATGCAATCCTTTCTTTGTTGGCAATGATTCAAGTGTCAGAGAAACAAGAGAGGCAGAAAAAGGCCATTGGCTTAAGATCCACTCACCACTGGCTTTGACCTCTAGATCATGAAGAGATGGGAGACCATCTAAGCACAACAATCCTGGGCAACTGTCCATCTCCAGAGAATTTAGTGAAGGAAGGTTGTGTGTAAGCAGAGACACCTTTGGGCAATCCTTGATAACGAGTCTACGAAGAGCAGGGATCCTGCATCTGTGGTTGCCAGTCCAGCCTTTCCAGTTCGGCATGTTCTGGAATTCTAATACCTTCAAGGACGGAAACCCAATGATTCCACCATTCCCACAAAATTCACAATCTATGCTTTCTATATTATCCATCCCTTCAATCTGGAGATACTTAAGGAGCTGTAGCTTCCCAAGACATGGAAGCCATTTGCAACTTCTGCAGCTGGAGATTGCTAATCGTGTAAGACTTGTCAAGTAGGACCCTTCAATCCAATATGGGAGAATTATTCCACGGTAACCTTCTATCCGTAACACTTTGAGGTTTGCGTTAGGCTTCAGTCCATTACATACATCATCTGGCTCAGTATTTATATCGGGGGAAGGCTGATCTTCATTCCATTGCAATTTTAATCTTTCAATAAATATTTTGCTTGTCATGTTCGCGGACTTGGCTTCCTCGATACTATAAATATTCTGAAGGTTTGTAATGTGAAGATCCCCATGGAGCTCATCTAGATCTTTCAGGTCTCCTATTCCTCCAAAATCTCTATTGTTGCTGACAGAGAATCTGGACAGAGTTTGAAGCTTTACCAGTGTTCCTAAATCCATTGGCATGGCGATGGAATGATCCTGACAGGACTGTTGCACATTCTCTTTATCATCGGTAAAACTAGTATCTAGGTGAAGGTCAAGATGCCGCAAGCCAGTCAAGTTCTTTACTTTTAGGGGAAGCTTGACAAGCCTATAACAATTTCTAAGCAGCAAGCTCTGGAGGTTGTGGAGGTTATTTAGAGAGTCGGGAATGGTATCTATGTTCGTGTTAGAGAGGTTGAGATAGCGCAGGTGCCAAAAGCTTCCAATAGAACCTTCCAACGTTTGGATCATGGTATTGCTCAAGTCTAAGATACGCAGATATTTGAGGTACCCTGCTAGTTTTCCGGGAACACACTGGGTGCAAATGGGGGAGATGCAGAACAATACAAGGCTGTGCAATTTTTTGAATCTGTAAGCAAGGTCAATGCATGGTGGCAATGCTGTAAAAGAAGATGAAGATGAAGGTGAACATGAAAAATTATGCGAGGGTGGAGAAAGGGGATCGAAGTGGTTGCAAATGAGGGATGAATGGCGGATATTCTCTGGCAGGTTCATCGAGTTCTCATGATTAATTATGCAACACTCTTCTTGTGAAACTTTTTGAGCCATATCATGGAAGATGTCATGCATTACAAATTTTGATGGATCTTTAGCAGATTGCTGGAGGAATGAACCGTGAACCAGGCAGTCAAAGCATTCGTTGCCTTGATCTTCTGGTCTTTTTTGACTACATGTTGGAAAAAGACCTTGTGCCATCCACAACAAGATTAATGCATTCCTATCGAACATGTATCCTTTGGGGAAGATGGAGCAGTACCTGAAGCATGCCTTTAGATGCGCCGGTAGAAGATGGTAGCTTGGAATCAGAGATTGTACAACTTCGTTGCATCCCTCGTGGCTTTGCCAATCAAGCAGTACACACTGCCATCGAGCAGCATCGCGGTGGAACCGCAGTCGGCTCCCTAGAGTCCTGGCTGCCAGAGGAGAGCCTTGGCATTTTTTTGCGATCTCATGACCAATTTCAACAAGTTCTTGGGAGTTTATGATGTCGTCGTCATCTTCAAATGCATGCTGGCAAAATACGAACCAGCAGTCTTCATTGGATAAGCGTTTGAGATCACAAGGCTCCACGGTGCCGGCAATTTTAGCCACCAATCTGCTTCTTGTGGTGACCAGGATCCAGCTCCCCCTTGCCCCGACACTAAGAAGCGTCCGGATGCCATCCCAATCTTCCGGTAGCTCATTCCACATGTCATCTAAGACTAGTAGGAATTTCTTCCCCCAGAGCTTCTCTCTCAGTCTTTGATGCAAAACATTCAAATTGGACAACGAACTCGTGACACCATCTATTGATTCCATGATCTGGTTTGTTAACCTCGTGAGGTCAAAGTTGCTAGAGACGTGAACCCACATGGGTAAATCAAAGTGCCGAATCACACGTTCATCATTGTAGACTTCTCTAGCCAAAGATGTCTTTCCAATTCCGCCCATCCCATGAATCGCAATGACAGAAAGATCGGATCCGCTGCTCCCCTCTGTTGTCAACCATTCTACCATCGTTCTGATCTCTACTTCTCTGCCATATACAGTTTTTCCACCTCGGAAGGAGGTGGTTGGCTGTCCAAGTTCACGCTCTCTCCCACTTGCACTTCCTGCACGGATGCCCAGGCTGTTGTTCCTGACTATGACATCTAGCCTCTCCTCTACACTGCTGATCTGATCAGCAAGTGCGTGCCTGTACCATATATATTTTGGATTCAAATAGGAAAGGGATTCACGCAGCTGCCTGAGCTTCCTGGTGCTCCTCCTCTGAGCTTCGACCTTGACCTCATCAACCACATCGCTCGCCATATAGGCTACTTCTCTGAGCTCTCGTATCAAGCTCTCCACTTCTGCACTCTGCTGCCTGCCTTCTGCCTCAGCTAGAATGGTCTGGATCCTCCGCACGGTTATCTTCAGCTTCTCCAATCCCTTGCAGATGTCTCTATGTAGTCTGACCTCTGTCCGGATAAGCTCGACTATGTTCTGGAATATGACCTGGAGGAGCGAGCTTAACGCTGCATCTGCCATTTGAGGAATTTTGATCAGAAGTTTGATGAGCTTTGCATCTTCATGACACACGGCTATGCAAGACATTGTAGAGGGATTCACAGATCATGCAGGCAACAATCCGTTGACCAGTTGCGACTGCGACAGCTACATCAATCCGGTTGTCATAAACTGAGCAAAATACTACCTAGAATCTGCTGGTAATTTGAAAGCCGGTTGTTAGTGTGTCATAAGCATAAATATTGTCTTTGTAATGCTTAATATATTAGTTCAGCCTGTTTACTATTTCAAAGTATCTTTTTAGTATCCCCATTATCAGAAGATATCCGGCAATGGTATACTTCAATTAGGCCCTGTTTGATTGGAGAATAGGTCCTAGAATAAGGGGCCACTTCTCCTCCCGACACGGTTCTCAGTGGTACGACTATTCCCTATTATTCCATCTTATTTCACTCTTATTCATATCTTTATCCCACCTTACCTGCCTTTATTTCACCTTGTTCTCCTTATTCCTATCCTCCAACCGAACAGAGAATAGACCCTTATTCTCCTTATTCCCCATCATTATTCCTGCTTATTCTCGATCCGAACGCACCCTTAGAGTTGAAGTAGCTAATAGTTACCGTGGTCAGAGAATCTTTATGTTACATCATTAAATCAGTTAATGGATGATGTGTTAAACTTGGGGATGAACATATACGATTAGGTATTATCACGTTCTTATCTTTTTTTTAAAAAAATAAATACAGTTTGAACAGAAATGAATGTTGAAGAATTATATCCTAAAAATATGGATGTGGATGCAAACTGAATATTCACGATGCAAAATGAATAGTTGATGCTCTTTTTTTAATAAATATACATGTACATATTCCTATATAATTCTCACTCCATTTATAGAAAGGGATTTGGAAAATCATATTTGAATAATAGAAAATTGAAGTTTCTTATCTTCTCCCTTCCCCCTTCCTCTTCTCCACCCAAAAATCTCATGCTATACCCAACAACTTACATTCTTTTCCTCATCTTCTAATTGCTTTCTCTAGTGTGATTTTATCTTACAACATATCATGTTCAGATTAAAGCCATCTTCACACATGATATAAAGTTCTAAAAAGAACAAAACAAAGACTTTCGTAGTCTCACCTATGGTTTTAAAAAAACGCACCTCGAGGTGTCTGCTTTAAGCAACCTAGGTGAGGCGTGCATCTTGAGACGTTGAGGTGCTCTTGAGGCGTTGCCTCGGCTGCACAGTTTTGGTACTCAAGCTTTTATATTTTACATATTAACTTTTTATGATATATTTGTAATATTGATTATTGACAATTTAAATTGTTATATATATTCTATATTTAACAAATTGTGTCCTAGTCAAAAAAAAATCATTTCAGTACTGGGGTGATGACCCTACAACCCCCGCAATGGGGAGCATACATGCCCCCTTCCCCCCTCAAGCTCGTTGACCGGGATGTGAGATCCTCGTGTTGATAGGGGATGGTGCGACAGGGGGGTACAAACAACCGTTCTTCAACTAGATTTAGCAGATCGGATGGTTAGGATTTCTACTCCATGGAGTAGGTAACTTACCTACTCCATTTTTTTTCCACTTTTTTTATTTTTGTGAAAAATGTTTCCAAAGATTTCATAACTATATCCCTCTAATATGTCATTCAAATTTCATCAGAAATAGAGACTCATATGACCTTCATCCAGAATAGGTAATTTTAAAGGTCTTAGATTTGTTGTAATTTACATGTTCCGAATGGAGGGCATAGGAGTCTCTGTTTCTGACAAAATTTGAGTGACATGTTAGAGGGATATAGTTATGATAATTCATGGAAGAATTTAAAAAATAATAATAAATGAGAAAAAAAGAAAATGGTGTAGGTAAGTTACCTACTCCATGAAGTAAGATCCCTTTCCTCCTCTCTCTCTCTCTATATTAGTCGTATAACATAGATAATACAAAATAAACATATTGTATGTTATGTATGTTAATAATATATGCTAGTCGCACAATTTTACTTCACCCATGCACATAAAGGGAGACAATCTATATCAACAAGAACTTCTTCCTACCAACATTAATGGAGGTTATAATAAGCTTTCCATTGCATATGGATGACAATACAAGTTAGGATTCGAAATAAATCCTGCAAAGAATATTATATATTCTTATATTCATAACATATATAGTGAATATGTTGGGGAATATCTAAATATATGATTTTATAAATATATATAATTGTGCATTATTATATTATATATTTCTCTATATAAATCGAGGCTTACATCTCGATCGCCTCGAGTCTTATGCCTCACCTTATCAAGGGAAAACCACCTTGATCCGCCTCACAATTTTTAAAATCATGATCGCACCACATCATTGAGTCTTCTTTACCATCATCTTATGTATGAAAAAAAAATTATTCCTCAGTTGATAAAGTGGGAAGGCGTGTGCCTTATAGAGTTGCGATGGTAGACTGAAATCCAGAGCCAGTTGTCATGAGCAGTCGAAGATTCGAATCACCATCCAAGACAATCTTCTTCTTCTTCAAACGTTACATCCCTCTCACTTGAACTTTGAATGAGAAAGAAAGTAATTTATTACAAAAATGGGTCTAAATTTCTAATAGTTGCCTTGATCTCATTCTACTCGAACTCACTAACTATATATTTAGGATTTTCTTGATCTTCCTCTAAGCCCCGACTATATATAACGCTACTCAGACTACCTTTTTATCTCTACTTTTTAACGATAATCTAATAATTTTTTATCAACTACACAAGATAACTAATATATACATATGAGAAAGAGGATATGAAATGCCTTGATTAACATAATTTCCCAGCCAATGCATGATAAAGTTCTTAGGGAAGCTGCTCACAACCTACATGCCTATGCAAGAAAATATATCCAGTTACCCTGTTGAACTCATTCTATAACAAACTCGAATGCATATTATGATAATGGAACAGAGGTTTTTACGTAATTTTGATGTGTATGACTATTGATAGGAGTGCACACAGATCAGATAAAATATGTAATATGATCCAATCTAATGATATTCGATTGAGTTAGGTTGATTATATCATTCTAATGGATCTGATCAGATTGAAATTTCTTAATCGGTTCAAGTATGGATTGGATCAAATTTTTACTGAAATCTGATCTAATCTGATCCATTAGGCACACATATACATACATACATATATAATATCTATATGCATCAACTTGCAAGCTCCTTGTATGACCAATGACCACAATCAATTTTTTTCATCTTATTTTTTTCACATATCAATCTTGGATACAAGTCCTTCTACCATTACCCTTCTCTCTTGAAAGCCAAATGATACATCTCCCAAATTATAAAGTATGATGGTACCTTGTAAAATTGTAAATCATGTTCAGCCATTCACCTCCCAGTTCCCCCTCTCTCTCTCTCTCATTTCACTCTTGACCGCCAATATTACTCCTGGAGTGACCGCTTAACACTCGAAATTAATCATGGACTTCATCAATATCCGACTAAAGAGATTACATTTTTTGTTCATCTAACTTGTCTTTGTATCTTTATTTCATAACGTATATTATTCTTATATGAAGCATTTGTTGAAAATTAAATGCAAAAAAAATTAATGCATCATTTATAAAAAAAATAAATTTCAAATTCAATATAATCATTTAGTTTGATTGTGTGATCTTTATTTTTTATAGATCAATAGAATTCTTCAACTTTCATTTGATTATGTGATCTTTCTTTTTTTATATTTATTCATGTTATTTATTTTAAGTCATTATTTGAATATCGATGACTAATGTGCTATAAAATACAAACATAAGAAAAAAACTATTGAGTGGGAGAAAATGTATGTGTAAAAATCCAATCCAATTCGTAATCTAATGGATTGGATCAGATCGGATTGGAGTATTTGATGGATTGGATTGGATTCGAAAAATAAAAATCCTTTAAGATTGGATTGGACATGGATTAAAACTGAAATCCGATTCAATCCACTACACATACACCTGTAAATATCGATCAACCAACAGAGTTAACTCTGGCATTGAAACTATTTGGATTAGCTAACTTCAATATGCAAAAACTTATCTGTTACTGAAAGATGTTGAATTTAGCTAAATTTTGGAGCTCTCTCTTGCAAAATAAAACCTCTTAGTTTAGGAAGATCGTCCGGTAATTATAACGACCTTCTATATAAATATTGACAAATCGGTTCTTATAGTTAAAAAAGAAAAAGACAAGTTTGCGTTTCTATGTACCTGGAATCTTCTGTTGTTATGTTTTAAGGTTGTTTTGTCGCATGAACATGCTCTTCGTCGAGGCAAATCAAAAGCTCACAATCGGGTGGCAGTGTTGGGTTAGCAGTGGAAAACCGTTGATGATATACACTTGAATAGTTGTTGTTTTAGAGCCCAGAATGGTTTCATGTTTGTATTAGAAAGGATGAGATAGCATAAATGCATGAACTGGCAATAGAGTTGTTGAGTGCCTTGTAAACATGTAAGCGGATCTTAGGAAGGGATCCATTTACCTTGAGACATATGTACCGCTCCCTGCCCTATTTCAAAAAGATAGAAAAAATAGATAAAGCCCTTTTGTTGCTGTGAGCAACAAGTGCCTCTTCTTCCCCGTGGTTTTTCCCTTCCATTGTGGAGGTTTTCTAAGTAAATCACCTCATTTGTATTCTTGTTTTATTCCACACAGTATCAGAGCTGAGTGCAGGTTGATTTCTGCTCGTTCTACTTTGGCATCCACCATGGGGGTGTGTTCTACTGTGCGGATTGCTTCCAGTCCTCTTCACGATTGACAATTCCACCGTGGACTGATTGCTGCTATTTTGATTTCAGACCTCTCTGGTTCGTTGTTTTGCTACTCTGTTGGCTGACTGCTAGGTTGGAGCACAAGGTTGTTGGCAGGTTGATGCTGCCTTGTATGTTTTAACCACTAAAAGTTGGTTGTGTATGGGCGAGGAGCCTTTAAGTGTTGTTTTTGAGGGACAATTCAGTCCCTCTTAATACATGTTGTGAGAGTTTAGGAGGTAAGGGTGCACACCAAGTGTATGTTGAAATGTCTGAGCAACTTCAAAGTATAGAGATAAAAGAAAGAAATTTAGCACACCATGTGTATGATAAAATGCTTGAGAGATTAACAAAAGCTAATGTTGCTCATATGGTTAATGATTTGAAAGGAAATGATGGAGTTGTTTGTCTGGAGAAGAATGATGTGAATTTCCCTCATTTATCACCTACATCTCCTTAGAGGAAAGATGATTTAAACATGAAAGCTATGGGGAAGATAGCTTCGTGAGAAGTTGCATACAACAAAGTGAAAGATCCCTATGATGTTGCATTGAAAGTGTTACCTTCGTTGCCTATTTATGGGCCTCCTTCTCTTATTTATGATCAGATTGATGAACTTCTTGATTATCTTGGTATGATAAGTAGGGATGCACATGGATCGTATTGTTTTGGATTTTAGCTTAATCTGTGTCCAATCCAACCTTAACAAAATTTTCTTTTTTCTTTTAATCATAGCCAATCCATCAAATATTGGAATCCAATCCGATTCAGTTCATCGGATTAAGGATTGGACCAGAATGGTTCTAATTTTTACACTTACATTTTCTTGCTTAATAGCCTACTCTCATGTGTTTATACTTTACATCATACAAATCCTCGAACATTCGAATAATGAATTGAAGATTGAGAATATGAATATATGTAAAGAAAAGAAAAGAAAAGAAAAACCACATAATCAAATGAAAGTTGAAGAATTACATGAATCCATTATACAAATCTGAAGAGCACACAATTAAACTAAACGATTATATTGAATTTGAAATTTAAAATTTTCTAACAAATAATGCATTAGTTTATTTTTTTCAATTGATTTCCACCAAATGATTCAAATAAGAACATTACAATACAAAGATAAGTTAGATAAATAAAAAATGCGATCTCCTTGTGAACCATCCAAAGATCTAATTTAGTAGCAGAAGATCCACAACCCATTGGATGTACAGGAATAACCGCTACACAAATTGTTAGGTCATGGTGGGGACCAATATGAAACGTTGTTAGGACCACCAGGAAGTCACCACAAACTTGCGAAATGAAAAACAACAACAACAGTGTAAAAACATGAAGAAACTCTAGGTCTAAACAGTACGTAATGTGGAATTTGAATCCCCATTCAAGCTACCTCAAGGGAAAAATGATGGCATAATCGAGAAGCAACATATATAGCCCAACCATTTTCTCCCGCAATAAAAAGTGATGAGCAACAACCTACATGAAAATAAAAAATATGGTAGGAAATTCAAAATCCAAGAATACACAAAATACATGAGAAGTTAAACTTAGTTCTCAATAACAACCAACCCGAGATAAGCATGAAATCTCCAAATGAGTCGAGCCCTCCACCCACTGAGGCGACACTGATTACTATGCCCAACTCGATTTCCCACCCTAAGCTAAAGATCTTCTATGCACTCCATCAAAGTTTTAACCATATTAGTGAGCACAAGTCTATATGCAAAGATGTAACATACTCGAGAGAGAGAACTTCCCATAAAAATCTTGTCCAATGAAGAGTATCGAACCAAAATAGAAACAAAACAGAGCAAAGTTACCGCTCTGATAACTCGAGGAAAAGGATGGCTAACTCGTGATTTAGATTGTATCTCTATTCAACCTTGAATCTTCTCTTCTTCCTTTAAAGAACAAACACGCGTGAGCAACATGAGTTGGAGGATGGAACCCTTGCTATGATATAGTTTGGAGGCTGATAAATCCCTAATCGTAGTTGGAGAAGAGCTCAAAGAGAGGACATATTAGTAGAGGAGAATGAGCTGGCCGAAGGAAAGAGAAAGAGAGTCGTCGACAACACACTGATCGAGTCCCATCTCATTCTCACGCTCAACACCAAATAAAGGAACTAGAGTAAGGGTGGGGGTGTGGATGTAAACCTGATACCCTATGAGCCCGTTTGGTTACCTAGGTACTCCAGTGTATCCCTCTGCATTTCTGGGATGGAAATCCATCACAAATCAAGGTGACATCGCATCAAATTCCTTATTCCAATCTTCTCCCAGCCCTCATAACTATCCAAACACCTACTATTGTAGGATACCCTAATCCACCCCATCCCAGTAACCAAACATGCCCTATGTATTTTGTAAATGTATAAATCCCTTTACATGAGTACCTGTTAGCATAATACCATAAGGGCCTGTTTGGTTGCTGGTGTACATCGGGGTACATCGACATACCGCCGACTCCAACCCTTCCAACCTGGGTTGGAATTACTTGTATTGACCATACACTTTTTTTGTATAATATTTTTAACTATGTTCAAAATAAAATTATTAACATAAAAAAATATTATAATCATTAAAAAAGTTAATATAACACATAATCAATATCACATCACAATTACCATTCCGACTTCCATAATCCTCCAAACAGTTACTATTCACAAGAAGATACTCCAACAAAAGCCACCTCGGATACCAAACATGCCCTAATAATTTGGTAGTTGAGGATAGAATTCCTATGACCGCATTTCGTTTCTCACCCTTGGGCAAAAAAACCTTTAATTAGAGAGGACCGTAATTATTTAGGGGTGTAATTGCAAAATCCCTATTGCTCTATAAAAGGCCGGCGGGCCACAGGGGTGGAGTTCGAGCTCACCACACGAAGTCACGGACACGCTCTTTGCTTATTCCCCAGACGCTATCGCTCAACTCCTCTCTTTGAACCGGAGCTGCAGTCTGCAGAAGAGGCGACCGAGAGACCTCGAGATGAATTCGACGATGAGCTCCCGATGGATTCCCGTCGCAATCGCACCGCTTCCATCGGATTCCTCCGTCCACCGTAAGATCTCCGCTCGCACACCTTCCGATTCGCTTATATCTCGCTGCCGCGCCTTCAAAATCGGCGTTTTCGTGTGGATTTGAAGGGGTCTCCGCGCTTCCCTCGAAGAAGAAGATCCCCGAGGGGGTTTCGAGATCTGTCCTGCCGATCGCCATTGCAGGTGAGCGCGCTGGTGGAGTCGGACGCGTTTGATTCGAGTGCTAGGGTTTTTGGTGGTTCTTTGGAGCAGCTTGATGGTTTCTTTCAATGCAGGTACGAGTTTGATCGGAAGTCTGGTGATGGCGGATGCGGTGAATGCACTTCCAACGGAGCGAATTGCGGTAAGAAAATGAGTTACGGTCTGAAATAAAAAGCTCAAGGAGCAAATGCAAGTACACGGATATTAAGTTTTCACCTTAATGCATGCTGATGTAGCTGTCGGAATTTGTGTATGTATCATGGAGACACGGCAAAGTTTATATTCTTGACACCTCTTTAAATATGGGTTGTGGAGCCCTCCACCCATTTGAGCATTCATACTCATGCGTGGTTTCATGGACGAGTGTATTGTTTGGGTGAAAATGTGTGTGAAAACGACCTCTTGTTAGGTGTTGTTGAACATGCGAAAAGAGGGGGGGGGGGGTTCCTTCCAACCGCTCCGGGGTGTCAGTCATATGTGTTTCACCGTATGTGTTGGTCGCTAACGCTCAATCGAGGATGTTGTCTCAAGCAATCCAGGGGAGAATTTGTGCTGGTTATAGACTTGGTATTTTGCACTATGCAGAGGATGCGATTTTTTTGTGGAGGGGTGTGTGCAAAAGTCAAAAGGAATTGCTATAGTGCTGGAGCTTTTAGGTAATATTTTAGGGCTTAAGGTTCATGGGAATAAATCTTCCTATGTGCCATTTGGCATGAAGGCATAGGAGATAGAGGTATGCAGTAATCCTAAAAATGCTATATGGGGATATTCTGATTTCTTCTCCGGGCTTGACTTTGGTTTGTGGTCACTTGTGCATGTCCAACTGAAAGCCTTTGATGGAGAAGTTGGAGAGGAAGCTCACGGGTCAGAATGCTTCGTGGTTGTCAAGGGGCGAACCTATCGTGCTTCTCAAAGCACTCCTTTTATCACGTCTACTTCTTACCGAGGGAGATACCATATGGAGTCGTTGATGAAGAGATTCTTTTGGTATGTTTCTGGTGAGACCAATGTTTGAAAAAACTAAAAGCGGAACGAGGCGTTTTCCTCGGAATCGGGCGAGGCGTAGCCTCGAGGTGGTCGAGGCGTAAGCCTCAATTTATAGAGAAAATTATGCATACAACCATAATTATATATATGTCAATGTAATTATATGTTCTCTGCCCAACATATAATACTTAACAATATAAGATATGATGAAATAATAGCCATAAGAATCCCAAAATATAAGATAACACCATATCCTTTTCTATACATTTTCATCCAATCGTCATCAATAAATGTTGTAAAAGAATTAAACAATACATATCTATTTGAAACATTATTGTAATTAAAAGTACGATTAAATATACGTCGAAGAAATTTATGTTATGTGTCTAACATATAACATATGATCGCGAGAGAAACCGTGAATCCTATCCAGTTCGAACAAATCTTTGAAATATTATTGTAATAAAAGTACGATTAAATATATGTTGAATTGTTGATATGCCTTGTATCCTAACCATGGAAGGACTTATCGATATCGATATCGTTTCGATATCTTGTCGATATCGATATATCGCCGATATATCGTGGATATATCGCCTATATATCGCTATATCTAGGAATCTTTCTGAAGAAAATGCCTGAAATCGGATATATCGATATATCGATTTCGATATCGGTCCCATGTCGATATGGATATATCGGCGATATATCGCCGATATATCGGGATACGGCCTTCCATGATCCTAACCATTTGAACATTGTTGAAGAATTGTGTATGCACCCCTCCTGCCGTACCATACCCCAACAAGACGGGGGTCTTACGGCCCGGTCAGCGAGCCTGGAGGGAGGGGTCTAGGGGGGAGTAGGTGCATCCCCCTACGAGGGTGTGGGGGCAGCGCCTCCGGCGAAAAATTTCAAGAGTGATACTATTTGTATTCGGGTATATGGATCCTTCTATTTTGGGCACAAAAGAAGAGTCAAATTCCTAAGTAGTACCTGGGAATTACTTAAATACCCAGGTTCTACATAATGTTTTTTTTTATTCAAAAACTACAGCGGTGTCACATGTTCAACATGCGACACCTTTTAAGTTTTTTTACTCAGGAAATACATATGTGTCGCATTTTGGATATGCGCTATAGATAACGCATATTCAATATGCGATATTGAGCCTAAATAAGGCCCGCGCCCAGCGGCCTTGCCATTTCCCAGCATCTTCGTTCTCCTGCACCCGTGCCGCCCCCGACGCCCACTTCGCCACCCGCGTGTTGTGCTCTCCTCCTCTCTCAGAAACGTCCGTTTTGGTCACTTCTAGCCCCGCGGAACACTCCTTTTCCGTGGTTTCACTGATTGGCACCGTCCTAGCCGTCCCCGCGTCTCATTAGGGTTAATCCCTTGTTGATCACAATTGGACTTGGTAAAACGTTTTCTTTAGTTATTGTTTGTATCATATGCATATTATTTTCATTTCTCGAATGTATGACGTTTGCTTGTACGTTGTGTCACGTATTAGGTTAGAATGGAGCAGTTGTATTGTATGTGTCATTTGAGTAGTACACTCATGTGCGGATCGTCAACCAACGTAAGGAGGTTTGTGTTGACTGCTAATATGACGTTCGATGAGATGTTGAACTTGGTTTACCGTAAGTTTAACTTGGATGGTTGACAGTCAAAAAATCCGATTATTACATCGCATCCCTCGAGGCCCAGGGGAGGAACCGTCATTTTCATCTATTGTCGATGATGATGATGTGCAGGCAGTTCTTGTGTACGCTCGGACCATTAAGAAATCAATGCCTACCGATATTTATGTTGAAGATGTATCTGTGAGCGAAGTCCCCACTGTTATTACTAACAAGGGACCGTCTGGAGTCCCGAGCACACAAGCAGCAGTTGTCCGCAGCACGCCACCAAGAAATGTCCCAACCATGGGACCCTACTTTGATATGGATGCGCCTGTAACGCAGCCAAGCACGATTCAGGATTTGGGCTTGAGTGAGCCGTTGCTGCGAGAGGTTAACCGGATGGATCAGGATTTCATCCCTTGGAGGACCGATGATGACCTGGAAGAAGGTAGCGAAAATGTCGAAGATGATCTGATGGACGAGGATATCCCAACTGATGAACAAACCACACATACTATTACACCCCGTATACCATTTTTTGGGGTTAGAGGGTCAAATACTCGTTCAACATATGAAGACGACATTCGAAGCAAGCTGGCTGTCCACCAATTTTTCAGAGTTGCCAGAAGATGCAGACGAGCTGGTAGTACAGAGACACGCTCGAGCTTACATTTTGCAGTTGCTTGGTGGAGTCCTATTCACGGACAAGTTAGGGTCCTTGGTTTCACTTATCGCTCTACCACATCTACATGATTTCGAGTTCTCTGGGACACTGAGCTGGGGATCAGCAGTACTTGCATATCTTTACAGGCACCTATGTTTAGCAGCAGACATGGCGACCGAGGAGATTGGAGGCTCGGTCATACTCCTTCAGCTATGGGCATGGGAGCATTTCCCCCACATTGCTCCAGTTGTGAGGGACAACAGAGAATGGTACGGGCGTCCGTTAGGAGTCCGCTGGGCAACGGCGTTTGCCCATCGTAGACAGCCCACACACGTGGTGAGACCTTACAGGGATGCTTTTGACATGCAATCACCCGACCAGGTAATTTTACATTCACAAATTTTTCCTATATCAACAAAAGAAATACTAATCGTAATACAATTTTTGCATTCAGGTATTTTGGACTCCCTATACCGATGAGATCCGCGCCCATCTCCCAACCAACTCTCTGGAGGGCGAACGCATTTGGATAACGGAAGTGCCGTTGATATACTTCCACATTGTGGAGTATTACTACCCAAATCGTTTCATGAGACAATTTGGGGGACTTCAAGATATTCTAAGGCGTTGCTCCACCTTTCAAGAACTCCACGCAATCGATTTGAGGGGGAAAGTGCATGTAGATTGGAGGGCAAAACACAGCTTGCATATTGCCCGTTGGGATGAGCGGGAAGTTAGAATTGTTCGCATCGATCGGTCGAGAGGGATATTCGCGACGCCCGCATACGAGCAATGGTATCAGACCATAACTCGAAGATTTGTCGGACGTTTAGGTGCAACTCTGGCAAGCAACGTAAGTACTCGAACTAGAAATTTGTGGTAAATTAATTAAGAAAACTGCTTCAAATTTACATCTACGATTTTTCCTTGGATGCAGCTCGCTTTGTGGAGCCGTGTGTATGACATTGGACACGAGGAATGCCGCGAGATTGCGGCACAAGCGAAGGCGGAAATAACGGAGTGGCTGTCATTACAATTTGCAGATGTGGTCACGTTACATGACGAGCGTGCTGATGTGGCTAGGGAGGAGGCAAGGCGAGGAAGGGCAAGAGGACGGGGAAGAGGAAGAGGTCGAGGTAGGGCACGTGAACAAGTGGCGCAAGGAGACTTCTTCACACCTGCCACCGAGCGACCACGGGAGGACTTGTCAACGCCTCAGGCATCGTTGAGGCTTGGATTGGACGCCAGCCAGACACGACCAACTTACTGCACACTAACATCGCCGTCGATGCCAACCTTCGAGGAAGATGTCCCAGGGCCCTCTCAAATCCACATGATGGACGAAGCGAACCGTCTATTACCGTTCCATCCTCCGGATTCTACGATTACATACCAGCGGAGGAAAAAGCGTTGACTTGTAATCATTGTAATTTTTAATATGACGCAAAAATGTAATGTATATTCGTGAAGAAGTCTACTTATATTAAATATTTGGAATGTCTTTTTTGGATCATACATCTTTGAATGCGTGAATGCGATGTCTATACATCTTTGAATGCGTGAATGCGATGTCTATACATCTTTGAATGCGTGAATGCGATGTCTATTTACATTAGAAACATGCAATTGGCACTTTTTCAAGGGTTTTTAGAAACATGAAATTCCATAGCCCAGACCTGGCCCGTCATTTTCGAGGGAAATTCCCTGGAAAGATGTCGCATATTGAAAATGCGTTATCTGTACTCTCTACGGGCTATCAGAACATTGGTCGAGACCAGTCCTTTTCGAGGGAAATTCCCTGGAAAGATGTCGCATATTTAATATGCGTTACCTGTACTCGCCTTATTTTTAAGGGAAATACCCTGGAAGGATGTCGCATATGCAACATGCGTTATCTGCTCAGAAATTTTGAGACAGGCATTTTCGAGGGGACTTCTCTGGAAATATGTCGCATTTTAAATATGCGTTATCGATAGCGCATATCCAAAATGCGACACATATGTATTTCCTGGGTAAAAAAAAACTTAAAGGAGCTGTAGTTTTTGAATAAAAAAACATTATGTAGAACCTGGGTATTTAAGTAATTCCCAGGTACTACTTAGGAATTTGACTCCACAAAAAAAACATCAGATTTAGGCCTAATTAATAGTTAGACATAATTAATAGTGATATGAAGCAAGTTGCTGAAATAGTTAGACATAATTAATGGTAAAGATGAAGTTATAGGCACGAAAGAAACATCAGATTTAGGCATTTAACTTGAATAATCATTATCCCAAACAAGTATATATTTATAAGCTTCTCAAACCACCATGTAAACCATTAAAATCATTAAAAAAACTTCAAAAAGGACAAAACACCTCGGAAAACGCCTCGACTGCCTCCTCGAGGCACATTTTTTAATACCATGGGTGAGATGTTGTGTAATACCTCAACCGCCAAATATAATTCCACATCTAAAACTCATGAAGTGTGTTATAAATGGTAGGGATTACTACGATACACTTTAACTTAAGCATTTTTGGTTGTTGTCAATGGATCCATTTGTGTTCGAGCCCAACAAGTTGCCCATGTCAATTTTCTCCGATAACAAACTGGGAACCTAAGTCTGAGACATTAGAAATGGTATTTGTGGAAGGAAAAGAAAAAGTTGTATTATTTCTAACCCCAAAGCTCTCTTATATAGGAGAAAAGCTCTACGGGTAAATTACATAGACAGGACAATAGAGATAAACAATATAGGAAAATTAACAAAATAAATAAATATCTTAACACTCCCCATCAAACTGGAGCATATATATCTATCATGCTCAGCTTGGAACAACAGTAATGAAAAAGACCTCTAGCCAGAGCTTTAGTAAACATATGTGCGATCTGGTCTCCTGACGCTACATAAGTTGTTGAAATTCTCCCCTTTTGGATCAAATCACGAGTATAGTGACAATCTACCTCAATGTGCTTTGTCCTTTCATGGAATGCTGGATTATTAGCTATGAACAAGGTCGCCTGATTGTCGCATTTGAGATGCATAGGGAGAGACACTTCAATTGTTAAATCAATCAAGACAGATTTGGCCCACATCATCTTCGTACTACCTTGGGCCATTGCCCTATATTCGGATTCCGCACTAGATCGAGCAACACCAGTTTGTTTCTTGCTCTTCCATGAGACTAGTGAGCTGCCAACAAACACAATGAAGCCTGAAGTAGACTTCCTGTCCTTAGGGCACTCAGCATAATATGCATCTGCACACCCTGTAACAGAGAGAGATTTATCTCTTCTAAAAAGAAGACCTGCCCTTGGAGATGATTTCAGATATCTCAAGATCATTAATACTGAATCAATGTGCGCATGTCTGGGTTGCTCCATGAACTGACTCACTCTGCTAACAACAAAAGATATATCAGGCTTGGTAATAGTAACATACAACAATTTCCCTACCAACTCTCTATACCGTCTCTTGTCCGCCTCCTCAGATCCGTCATCATGAAGCTTCGCATTAGGATCCATCGGTGATGCAATCCGTTATGACAATGATCTAAATAGCGACTCGACAATGAAACTACGGAATTAAAAAAATGACGATCAACAAGATGAAGAGCGATAAGCAAATTTCAGCAGCAATAAACGTCTATTTACTCGTGTTTTAGTACCGATTCTTCCACAAACTTAGGGCAATCAAGTAGTTAATGATTAGTGGAAAAATATAACGATGTTGCGGACTTGGAATCTCAATAAATCACCAAACAAACAGCAACATAACAGACCACAAAACTACTTTATAAAATGGAATAATATGTGGAAATACGCTCATACCACAACCGGCAAGGGGTCGTTAGGCGCGCTTCAGATCTGATCTGCGACGGAGGGAGGGGCGTGAGTCAGCTTCACAGTACGTAGGGTCGCCTTCGAGGTGAACCCGGAGGCGGCAGCGACTCTGGATGGCTGGCGGTCTGCTGGGGGGCGATGGCGGCGGCGGTTTGGCCGTGTAAGGGTTGGGAGTAGGTGGTAGCACAGACGGGGAGGGAATGGGCCGTAGTGGAGGGAACGGCAAGAGGGTGGAAGTCGCGAGACCGGGAAGTTGGTGGTGCAGGCGAAGCAGGGGAGGGCTGGCGGGGTCGCGCGAGGTGTCGCTGGGCGGCAGGGTGCTGGGGGGTGTGCAGCGGAGGGAAGGTCGTGCGCTGGGAGAGGGGAGGAGGGGGAAGCGGAATCGGGAGGGGAGGAGAGGAGGGAAGGCGGGATCGGGAGGGGAGGGGAGGAGAAGGCAGAATCGGGAGAGGAGGGGAGGAGAAGGCAGAATCAGGAGAGGAGGGGAGGAGAAGGGTGCGGCGCTGGTAGGATTCGGGGATGGGGCGCACGGGAAAGAGGGAAGGGGGAGGGCAGCGGAATCCGAGAGAGAGAAAGAGAGAGAGGGAGAGAATTAGGGATAGGAAAAATAATTACTCAATTCAACTTAAAAAAACCCTAATACAAAGGGAGCCCTTTACAGAGGCTACTCCCCCTCAAAAGAAGCAACAAATCCCTAAAATTAGGGAAAGAAGAAATCAAAAGGAAAAGATAAAAAGAGGCCTTTTATAATGAGCCTTTTAAATGGGAATTAAATAAGTAAAATAAACAAAACAAATGATAAATAAAATAAATTAAATAAATGTGCACAAAAGTTGTTATCATGCTGCATCAACTCCCCCCTGCTGAAAAGAATCTCGCTCCGTCGAGATGGCATCGTGGAAATTCTGAAGTATATCGGGGCGGAGTTGTTGGAGTTCATCCTCGTCAATCCAGGTGCAATCGGTAAAAGGTCGTCCCTTCCATTTGACTAGATATCGTCGGAAGAGACCATGTCTAGTCGTCATATCTCGGATGTCTGCAATATCTTCAATCTGATCAGCATCGGTTGCGGCTGGCGGTTGGCGCATATCATCATTGGCGGGAACTGCTACTGGGGTGGCATCGGCCTGTTCATCTCCATGATATAAGAAGAGATCTGATACATTGAAGACCGGTGATGTCTGAACGTCTGGCGGCAGGTCGAGTAAATATTGCATTGGGTCCAATCCTCTTGAGGACTCGAAATGGACCAATTTTCCGTTCACTCAATTTTTGGTGGACTCTCAAAGGAAACCTCTCTTTTTTAAGGTGGACCATCACTAATTCTCCAACTCTGAACTCGCTCTCTCTTCGGTGTAGGTTGGCTTGGGTTTGGTATTTCTGGGTCATGGATTGGAGTTTGGCTCGAATTTCAGTATGGATGTGAGTTAGGTGTTCGACCAGATCCTCAGCAGCTGCACTACTTCTCCCTTGCATGGTTGTGGGTTTTAGGTCAAGAAATTGGGTAAGTGGAAAGCCGTACACACTCTCAAAAGGGGATTTTCCGGTGGACCTATTAGTGGAACTGTTATATGCGAATTCAGCTTGGGGAAGAATTAGATCCCATTTGGACGGAGAGTCCCCTGCAAGACATCGCAATAAATTTCCTAATGATATGTTAACTACTTCGGTTTGCCCATCTGTTTGTGGATGATAAGCGGTGCTATACTGCAAACGAGTACCAAGACGGGACCAAAGCGTGCGTCAAAAATGACTCAAAAACCGAGTATCACGATCCGAGGTAAAAGAACGAGGGACACCATGCAAACGGACGACATCACGAAAAAACAAATCAGCGACATGAGATGTATCTGAGGTTTTTCTACATGCAATGAAGTGTGCCATTTTTGAAAACCTATCCACAACCACAAAAATAGAGTCAACTTTCCGCACAGTAAGATGTAAGCCTAGCACAAAATCCATGATGATATCTTCCCAGGGTCGCAGAGGAATGGGCAGAGGTGTGTATAGTCCAGTGTTCTGCCGGTGGTCGTTGAATCTTTGACATGTTTGGCATTTTTGTACGAATTTTGTCACATCCTTTCGCAACTGCGATCAATAAAAGCGCTCTTGGAGAAGAGTCAAAGTTTTGTCCCTTCCAAAGTGTCCAGCTAAACCTCCGTTGTGTAGTTCTGAAATTAAGCTCTCACGAAGGGACGTGGCAGGGATGCATAGTTAGTGGCCTTTGAATAAGAAACCCTCATGAAGAACAAAAGTGGCTGTTGGGTCCTGCCCAGTACCAACACAGTCGGCATGAACTTGACCGAAGTCAGGATCAGTGGGGTAGAGGTCCTTGAGAGTTTCAAATCCTGTTGTGCTGACGGTCATTGTAGTCAGGGCATGTGCTCGTCGGCTCAACGCGTCGGCCACACGGTTCAGGGTTCCGGCTTTGTGTTTGAGATGGAAGGTGTATTCTTGGAGGAAATTAACCCATTTGGCATGACGCTTGTTAAGAGTTTTCTGGGAGTTCAAATATCTCAGGGCTTCATGATCAGAGTTAAGGATAAATTCACGTTGGATCAGGTAATGCCTCCAATGCTTGAGAGCTTGGACCACGGCATAAAATTCGACATCGTAAGTGGAGTACCGTGATCTGGCTTCGTTCAATTTCTCACTGTAGAAGGCTACAGGTCGTCCTTCTTGGCTGAGAACGACACCAATCCCGACATGTGAGGCGTCGCAATCGACAACAAAAACCTTGGTGAAGTCAGGGAGTGCCAAAACAGGAGCGTGTGTCAATTGGTGTTTTAAGTTTCGAAAGCTGTTTTCTGCTTCAAGAGTCCAAGCGGGTGCACCTTTCCGCGTACAATCTACCAACGGAGCCGCACAAGTACTGAAGTTCCGTATGAAACGTCAGTAGAAGGAAGCTAATTCCAGAAAGCTGCGAATTTCAGTGAGGGTTTTGGGTATGGGCCAGCTCTGAATGGCCTGAATTTTGGAGGGATCTACCTTAAGTCCATCAGCGGTGACAATGTACCCCAGGAAGAGGATTGTGTCAGACATGAATGAGCATTTCTTAAGGTGAACATACAGTTTTTGGGTTCTCAGGGTTTCCAGGACTTGCCGAAGGTGAGATAAATGGTCCTCTTTAGTCAAGCTGTAGATCAGGATGTCATCGAAATACACAACCACAAACTTGCCAATGAAGGGTCGCAAAACATGATTCATTGTTCGCATGAAGGTGCTTGGGGCATTAGACAAGCCGAAGGGCATGACCGTCCATTCATACAGACCCTCTTTGGTTTTAAAAGCAGTCTTCCACTCGTCTTCAGGTCGGAGGCGAATCTGATGGTAGCCGCTGCGGAGATCCATTTTGGAGAACAGTTTGGCGCCTGATAACATATCAAGCATATTATCAAGGCGTGGAATGGGAAAACGATATTTGATCGTTATCTTGTTGATAGCACGACTGTCCACGCACATTCTCCATGTGCCATCTTTCTTCGGGGTAAGCAGAGCAGGAACCGCCATGGGGCTCATACTCTCTCGAATATACCCACGTCGCAGCAGATCAGTAACCTGCCGGTTCATCTCTTCATGTTCACTTGGGCTCATTCGGTAATGGGGTAAGTGGGGTAGGCTGGCTCCAGGGACTAGATCAATGTGATGTTGAATGTCTCGTAACGGGGGTAGTCCTTCAGGCAACTCTTCAGGCATGATGTCAGCGAACTCTTGGATGATGGGCTTTATCTCAGGCGGGACTTCAGGCGGAGTTGTTTCTTGATTGTCTACTTCACGTCTCATTAATGCATAGATGGTGGAGCTCTCCTGCATTTCACGTTGGAATGTTTGGGCTTCCATCAACAATACGGAGCTCGTGGTTGCAGTCTTTGCCGGTGGGGTTTTGTTACCAGTTTGGGTGGTCGCAGCTCGGAGTGTAGCCACTTGGCGAGGGCTAAGGGCTTCACGTTGTGGTCTGAGGGTGACACAAACTTTGTCTATGAGAAAGGTGTAAGTGTTCAGTTTTCCTCGGTGTTCAGTGTCTCGATCGAATTGCCACAGTCTCCCTAGAAGTATGTGACAGACATTCATAGGGGCTACATGGCACCATTCTTCGTCCTTATATGTGATAAAATAGAGATTTATCTCTCTCTCCTCTCCCCTCTCTCTCCTTTTCCCCACGTGATCTACACGTGTTCTTCTTCTTCCAAACCCCTCGTATTCCCGACGAGTCTCTTCTCTCTTCCCCTCGCGGTCTACGCGTTTCTTCTTCTCTAACCCCGCGCATCCGGCGTGTCTTCTCTTCTCAACCCTTCCAGTTCTTCTTCTCAACCCCTCTATTTTCTTCTACCATCGAAAATCCACCATCAAATCTATTTCCCGCGCCGCGCCTAATTCCATTTTGCATCAATTGGTATCTGAGCATGGCAACCGAATCGTCCCTACGATTCGACGATCCTGTCGCGCATTGGAAGATGCAATATGATTTGAGTTGCATATCTCATGATTCGCGTTCACACGCACGTCGACACAAGTTCATGAAGCGCCTTATGTCAAGCCTCAAGGTTCAAGCAATTCGTCGGGAGACGAATTTTTTAAAAGCGGAGGAGAGTTGATGCAGCGTGGACTCGTCATGTAGGGCCGTCTAATTATTTAAATTGTGGCCGTTAATTTTATTTACGTTTTTTAAGTTGTCGCAATTTTAAATAAAGAGATCGCATGTGATCTCAATTAGTCTTAATTTGAATTTCAAATTTGGTAGTTAGTCGGTTAATTAGTTAGAGTCAGTTTAGGATAATTGATTGTCGGTTTAAATTATTTTCTATTCTTGTAATGTCATCCCTCCTATATAAAGGGATGAGGGTCCAATGTTTTAGTCAGTTCAAGATGTGATAAAATAGAGATTTATCTCTCTCTCCTCTCCCCTCTCTCTCCTTCTCCCCGCGTGATCTACACGTGTTCTTCTTCTCCCAAACCCCTCGTATTCCCGACGAGTCTCTTCTCTCTTTCCCTCGCGGTCTACGCGTTTCTTCTTCTCTAACCCCGCGCATCCGGCGTGTCTTTTCTTCTCAACCCTTCCAGTTTCTTCTTCTCAACCCCTCTATTTTCTTCTACCATCGAAAATCCACCGTCAAATCTATTTCCCGCGCCGCGCCGAATTCCATTTTGCATCAATCGGGGTAGTAGCTGGTCTACATCCTGTCATACCTATCTCCGATAGAAGATCAATAATGTACTTCCTTTGTGTCATAGCCATACGCTGCTGGTTTCGTGCAAACTCCAGGCAAGGAAGTAACGAAGCGTGCCAAGGTCCTTAGTAAAAAACTGCTTTCCAAAGAAATCCTTAGCTGCTTGAATGCCCTGTTCATCACTGCCAATGATAACAATGCCATCAACATAAATCAATATGACTACAATACCTCTCTGGCTTCTTTTTACAAAGAGAGTATGATCTGCAGCAGATTTGACAAACCCCTTCTGTTCAATCAATTCAGAGAGCTTTTGAAATCAATTGCTCGGACTCTGCTTAAGGCCATATATAGGCTTATGAAGACGTCACACCATACTGGACTCCCCCTCAGCAGCAAACTCAGGTGGCTGCTGCATGTAAACCTCTTCTTGCATATTACCATACAAGAAAACATTCTTGACATCCAATTGGAAAAGTGACCAATCACGTACCACAACAATAACAATAAGAATCCGCAAGGTAGAGTGACGCACGACAGGAGAGAAAGTGTCCTGGTATACCATAGGTTTGTGTGAACCCACGAGCAACCAGTCTGGCCTTGTATCTGTTGACTGTACCATCAGCTCGCTGCTTCACAATAAATACACACTTGCTCCCAACAACAGACGCACCAGGTGGAGCATAAACTACACTCCACGTTCTTCGTGACTGTAAAGCCGCCATCTCCTCCTCCATAGCCAGACGCCACTGAATGTTCTGCAGTGCCTCATGATACGAACGCAGTATCTCTATAGCAGACAACCCCATAACAAAGTGCTGAAAATCCTTGGAAAGACGCTCCAAGGAAACATGAGAACCAATAGGGTGCATAGTGCATGCTCGTTTCTATCGTCTAAGTGCAATAGGCATATCCATATCCTCAGTAGGAGTAGTAGAGTCAATATCTGCACCCTGTACCTCAGTCTGTACATGCAAATCACCCGTGCCATTAGAAGAACTCAAATGCGCAGTACATATCTTGGGCGTGCTGGATGATGGAGGGGGCGCATGAGCATGTGGCCTTCATTGGTAGACATGCGGAAAGAAAATAGGAGATAGTGGTGGAGGTGGTGGTGGTGGTATTGGAGGTAGAGGTGGAGGTGGCGATGATGAACTAGGACATGGCAATGACGGAGGAGGTATCATATAGATTTCTTCTCCATCGTTTGAAGGAGTGAGCTTGTCACATGTGGGAAAAAATACATAATAGACTCAAAGAAGGTGACATCAGCACTGACATAGTATCTTCGTCGAACATGATCAAAACAACGACATCCCTTTTGAGTTTTAGAATACCCAACAAACATACATTTGACAGCTCCGGGAGAGAGCTTGTCAAGACTAGGAGAGCGTTGATGAACAAATGCGACCGACCCGAAGACATGAGGCGTGAGCGAGAAAAGATCCGTTTCGAGAAACGCAATCAAGAACGGGATCTTCTCCCCTAGCATCGAAGAAGGCATACGATTTACCAGATAACAAGCAGTTAGGACCTCATCTCCCCAATAAGAATGTGGAGCATGACTTTGAATCAAAAGGGTTCTGATGACATCCAAAAGATGGCGGTGTTTCCTTTCCGCCACCCCATTCTGTTGGGAAGTATATGTACATGATGTCTGATGCACAATACCATGAGATCGAAGAAACCGAGAGTTGAGTATTGCAAAATTCTAGTGCATTAGCAGAACGTATGTACTTGACTTTTGCAGAAAAATTTTCTTTCATTAATAAAAGACTGAATAACATGACCATCATCAGACTTGTTTTTAAGAAGAAAAACTCAAGACAATCTAGAAAACTCATCAACCGCAACAAGATAATATCTGTCCCTTATGATCAGGAATACGACTAGGACCCCAAATATCAAAATGGAGCAACTCAAACAGATTATGACTACTTGGACCCTGACTACTCTGAAAAGAGGATCGACGATGCTTCCCAAGCTGACATGCCTCACACTGAAAAGTGGATCGAGGAGAAATCTGTGGAAGAACATCAATCGGTTTTTGCAGAGGAAGATGACCAAATCGCAGATGCCACATATAGGGAGAAACAAATCCGGTGCGGAGAGAAGAAGAGACACCAACATGGCAACATATGGAGACTACACCAATCTGTAAAGGCTCCCTTGCCCACGGTCAGTTCCAATCACTCTGCCCGTGAGTATGTCCTGAAACACAAGAGCAGAATGATCAAATATGGCATGACAATGTAAATCTCTGGTGATTTGACTAATTGATAATAAATTCATAGAAAATTCAGGAGCGTAGAGAACACTCAGAAGCTTCAATGTAGGAGTCATCTGCACCTCTCCCTGACCAGTGATGGGGAAATGTGTACCATATGCTATCACAACCGATCGTCCAGACTGAGTAGGATGAAAATAACTAAACTGACTTTTGTCACCACAGAGATGATGGGATGTGCCAGAATCCATGATCCATTCTGATAAGTCCGCCCTGTAGCAACTAGTAAGAGCGTAGTCTATTCTTGATGTAGACGCAGATGCGGATGCAACCACCTCTAAGGGAGAGCTAGTGGATCCAGACGTGCCTGGCGTGATCTCCCTCAATCGTGCTACAAGCTCGTCAAATCTCTGATCAGGTGCATGTGATGGACTCCCAGTCTGTTTTGTATGCTCTGCAACTCTGGCTGATGCAGGAAACCCATGCTTAGAATAGCAGGTTTCCTCAGAATGACTTGTCCTGTGGCAGTAGGTGCACGGTTGACAGGGTCGACCACCCCCTCCTCGACCGTGGTTGGAACTTCCCCTGTCGCGATGTAGTGTATAGCTGCCTCTACCACGTGACGCAGCCATAGCTGAAGAAGTCTGATATTGTAAAGTACTCCCAAATAGTATAGACAGTTTGCTTAATCTGCGATATGCCTCCTCCATAGGAGGTATGGTAGCATCCGTGAGGATCTGGGCCCGAGCTGCATCATATTCCGAATCCATGGCTGCTAGAAATACTCCTGTCATCACAGAGTCTCTGTATGCTGTGAGCTGCTCTGGTGTAGCAGTCAAAGGTATGTAGCCATGTAACTTCTCGAACATACCCCTCAAAGAAGTATAGAGGGTGTGAAGAGGGTGACCATTCTGCTTCGATGTGAAGATATCATGCTGGAGCTAGAGTATCTCTGACTCATTTTTTGTCGGAGAGTATGTCGCGGCAAGAATGTCCCACATAGCCTTTGCTGCAGTAGGCTGACTCAGTATATCATTAGCTATCTTCGTGGATACAGTCCCAGATAGCCATATACGAGCATATGCATCATCTGCCTCCCATGAGGCATTTGTCCCAGTCTTGTCACGTGACTCCTCTGTCGTGAGAATATGCTTGCCATTACATTGTATCAAACTCACGAACTGCATGGCGCACAATTCATAGTTGGTTCCATCCATTTTGACAATAGGTGCCGAACCTTTAAAGACACACAAGGATGGGACTCAACTTTGTTGTCGGATATGATGACAACAATCTTCAAGAGTGGGCTAGCAATAAGAGATACCAGTGTCTACTCTGACATACAGGAAGATAATTGTGGGTGTAGACTCATACCACAACTTCTTCCATTCTTTTGGAGAGTCCTTTGAGTAACTAGGGTGTTTTAGGGCTTTGCGTTACACTCTAGGTACCCAAGAATCGACGGAGGCCTACGTGTGGGCGGCGATCTGCCCAGTACGCAAGGACAGTGACGGCGTGGTGAGTAGCCAACTGAAGGAGCCCGCGAGCCCTAAAGGACTATGCACACACGAAGCAGAGAGGTGGCCAGGCGACGACGAACCCTCGGGGGCTGGGCGGTGATGAGCCCACAGGGGCTGGGCGACGACGAGGCCCACGGGGTCTGGGCGACAGCGGTCCTGCGGATGGGAGGGCGAGGCGGCGAGATGGCGACAAGCCCGCGACGGTGCGGTGGTGGCGGTGAGCCCGTGAAGGAGAGGGGTGGGGGAAGGATTCTAGGGCATAGGCTCCAGTATAGGATCGTCGCTCTGATACCATGTGGAAGGAAAAGAAAAAGTTGTATTACTTCTAACCCTAGAGATCTCTTATATAGGAAAAAAGCTCTACGGGAAAATTACATAGATAGGACAATAAAGATCAACAATATAGGAAAAAGAACAAAATAACATAAATATCTTAACAGTATTAGAGTGGGTTCCTCTTATGGCGGAAAAGGATACCCGAAGGGACATAAACTGGAAGCGTGTAACAACCGCTGTCATTGAGAATAAGTGATGGGGTCATATGTTGCAATCAGAACGTTGCGAATATAGGTGGGTGATGTAACACTTAACCTCAAAACATAGTCCCACATCTTAAACTCATGAAGTTTCATAGTGGGTTATAAGAAATGGAGATTACTACTTGACAACTTGGGCTTAAGCATTTTAGGTGGTTGTCGACTTGTCTATTTGGGTCCGAGTTCAACAAGTTGTCAGGGCCAGTTTTCTTCGATAACAGACTGGTGACCTAAGATTGGGACGTTACAAATGTTATCAGAGCTAAATTTTCTCTAATAGTGGAAAGAGTTGCCCGAGAAGAGGAGCCACCCCGGCAAATAGATGTGAGGAAAATGCTACCCAAAGCATGCAACTGACACTGTCAATTTGAATAAGTGTTGAGTCATGTTGCAATGTGGACGTCACAAATATAAGTGAGGGAGGTTGTAACACCCCCAACCCCCAAACATAGTCCTACATTTAAAACTCATGAAGTATGGGGATGTGTTATAAATGGTGTGGATTATTAATTGACAACTTGGCTTAAGCATTTTGGGTGGTTGTCAATAGGTTTATTTGGGCCCGAGCCGAACAAGTTTTCAGGTCCAATTTTCTTCAATAACGGACTGATGACTTAAACCTGGGACGTTACACGTCGAGTCTGCTTTTGGTGGGGTGGAAGCTAGTGATTCATTATATGTAGGGGACGGTGGTCTGGGTGCTTAATGAAGGACATGCATATTGCACTGCTTGTCAAACGGATCATTCACATTTTGGTCGATGGTTTGGATTTGCTCTGGAGATTGATGTGGAGGCATCTATGATGTCATAGATAGGTTCTCTGGGCAACCTAAGGTTGTCTGCCTCACCATCTTTGAAAGGGAAGTACCGTTTGTTGCCCTTTTTGTGTTTTGCTTTTGGTTATAGTTGTTGCAACTTTTCGTAGTATGTCTGGACCACAATGGAATCTGTTAGAAGAAAAGAGTCTTCGTTATTGTAATGAGAAAACCCTAGGCTCTCTTATATAGGGAGAGGCCGTAGGGGTAAATTACACGGATGTCTAAGTAGAATAGAGAAATAGAAACTGGGTACATCAACATATAATAATAATAGAAACTAACTATCTCTACACTCCCCCTCAAGGTGGAGCATAGATGTCGATCATGCTCAGCTTGGATGAACATCTCTGGAAAGGTCCTCTGAGCAATGGCTTGGTGAATATATCGGCAGTCTGATCCCCTGAGCTAACATGGGCCGTGGATATCAATCCTCTCTGGATTAGGTCCCTGGTGTAATGGCAGTCAACTTCAATATGCTTGGTCCTCTCATGGAAGGCTGGATTGTTGGCAATGAACAACGCTGCCTGATTGTCACACTGGAGCATCATCGGTAGAGATACGGCCACATGTAGATCTTCTAGTACTGAGCGAACCCACATCATTTCCGTACTGACTTGAGCCATGGCCCTATACTCAGATTCAGCACTGGACCTGGCCACAACAGTTTGTTTCTTGCTTTTCCAAGAAACCAAGGAGCCACCAACAAACACTGCAAACCCTGAGGTTGATTTTCGGTCCTTAGGACAACCTGCGTAATCTGCATCTGCACATGCTGATACAGATAAGTCCGTGCCCTTTCTAAATAGCAGCCCTGAGCCTGGAGAAGTCTTTAGATACCTCAGTATCATGTGTATAGCATCCATGTGAACCTGTCTTGGCTGCTCCATAAACTGACTCACCCTGCTAACTGCAAACTGGATGTCTGGGCGAGTTATGGTGATGTAGAGGAGTTTTCCCACCATCTCTCTATATCTCCTCTTATCCACTTCATCAGTATCATCATCATATATCTTCATGCTGGGATCCATGGGGATGCTAGATGGTTTGCACCCATCGATACCAGTCTCAACCAGGAAGTCAGTAATGTACTTCCGTTGTGTCATCACCAAACCATGTGCATTCCTTGCAAATTCTAACCCCAGAAAATATCTTAGGGTTCCAAGATCCTTTGTAACAAACTGACTACCTAGGAATGCCTTTGCCCTTGCTATGCCCTGAGTATCATCTCCTGTAACAAGAATATCATCCACATAGACCATTATGACAACCGTACCTGCCGAGGACTTCTGGACAAATAACGAATGGTCAGCATTGGACCTCTTAAATCCCTGGTGCTCAATTATATTGGATAGTTTCTGGAACCACGCCCGTGGACTCTGTTTAAGTCCATATATTGCCTTGTGAAGTCTACATACCATATGCTTCTCCCCCTCAGCAGTAAACCCAGGTGGCTGCTGCATGTAGACTTCCTCCTGTAAGTCCCCGTACAGAAAGGCATTCTTGACGTCTAGCTGATAAATACTCCAGTCTCGAACCACTGCAACAGACAGAAGGATACGGAGAGTCGTGTGTCTCGCAACTGGAGAGAATGTATCCATGTAATCAACGCCATATGTCTGTGTAAATCCTCGGGCAACCAAGCGTGCTTTGTACCTATCCAATGTGCCATCCGCATGATACTTGGCTGTGAAGACCCATTTGCAGCTGACAACTGATGCATCAGGTGGTGCAGGAACCAAAGACCATGTGCCACGGGACTGCAGGGCCTCCATTTCTTCCTCCATAGCTCGTCTCCAGCATGCAGTTTTCAGGGCTTCCTGGTATGTCCGTGGTATGTCCACAGAAGACAAAGCTGTGGCAAACTGCTGGAAATCACCTGTGAGTCGGTGAAAGGAAACCTGGGAAGCAAGTGGATATGATACACACTGTCGTCTCGGTTTCCGAAGAGCAATCGGAACATTCAGATCACCATCTGTGTCCACCTGTAAGGAGTCATCCTGCATATGAACCGAATCTGACCCGTCATTAGTGATATTATCCGAACATACCTGAGGCTTAGTGATTGGCGGAGCTGTCGGCTGAGCAGGACCTGAGCGACGCGTATAGTGATGAGGAAATGGTGAGACGATTTGCCGTGGACTGGGTGGAGGTGGAGGTGGTGGTGGAGGTGGTGGTGGTGCTGGCATAGGAACGGACACAGGAGATGTGTTAGGTAAAGGACAAGTAGGTGGTGGTGGAACCAAAATATCATCAGCGGTGGTGGATGGTACCATGCTATCTCCAGCTGGCGAGAAGTACATGACCGACTCGAAGAAAGTGACATCCGCACTAACAAAGTACCTTTTGGTAGTAGGATCATAACACCGGTATCCCTTCTGTGTTCTGGAATACCCAACGAAGACACACTTGACTGCTCTTGGAGAGAGCTTGTCAAGTCCAGGAGAAAGACGATGGACAAAAGCCACAGCACCAAAAACACGAGGTGGTAGTGAGAATAGCTCCTTGTCAGGAAAAATAAGCGAAATGGGGATCTTCTCTCCAAGGACAGAGGATGGCATTCTATTGACCAGATAGCATGCAGTGAGGACAGCATCCCCCCAGAAGGAAATAGGAGCACAACTCTGAATCAATAAGGTACGAGTGATATCCAAGAGATGGCGATGCTTTCTTTCTGCCACCCCATTCTGTTGGGATGTATATGGGCAGGTGGTTTGATGAATAATACCCTTCGATGACAGAAACTGAGAAAGAACACGTGTACAAAATTCCAGGGCATTATCAGTTCGAACATATTTTACAGAAGACGAAAAAACATTCTGTATTTCATTAATCAAGTTTTGAATAACATCGCCTGCTTCAGACTTATTCTTCAGAAGAAAAACCCAAGAGACACGGGAAAAATCATCAACTACCACAAGATAGAACCTGTGCCCCTGATGATCGGGCACACGACTCGGACCCCATATATCTATATGCAACAACTCAAAAGGGGAGCTACTGCTCCGACTCTGACGACCTGGGAAGCTCGACCTGTGATGCTTTCCCAACTGACATGTTTCACAACGAAACGACGAACTTGGAGAGATCTGGGGTAGAAGGTGGCGCATCTTCTGGAGCGGAAGGTGACCAAAACGAAGATGCCAAATGTATGGTGAAACTGGTCCAGCAGAGTGAGTGGAGATGCCAGCATAGGAATCCCGGACCAGCCGATATAGACCGTTCTGCTCAGAGCCACAGCCAATCACCTTGCCCGTGAGTATGTCCTGAAAAATAAGAGAAGACGGGTCAAATATAGCGCGACAATTCAAGTCCTTTGTAATCTGACTAATAGATAATAAATTCAGGGAGAACTCAGGGGCATATAAAACATTCTGTAGCTGCATGGTGGAGGATAAGAAAACCTCCCCCTGACCAACAAGGGGTGAGTAGGAACCATCTGCTATCTGTACTGAGCGACCTGGAGGAATAGCCCTGTAGTCTTGTAGTCTTCCTCTATCTCGACACAGATGATGTGTCGCTCCGGAATCTATAACCCAGTCAGATATATCATGTGAAGATATGAAGGCTGAAGAGCTACCTGAGGAACTGGCTGCAGCGGATGAACTGGCTGAGGCTGTGGCAGCAATGTCTGACGAGCCACCAGATGAATCACCAGAAGACTGTGGCATAATATCACGAAGACGAGCCACGAGTTCATCAAATCTATGATCTGCAGTAGACGGTAATGGAGACTGTGAGTGCTCCGCAACCCGTGCTGATGCTGGGAACCCATGCTTTGAGTAGCATGTCTCCTCCGAGTGTCCAGGTCTGTGACAATACGAGCATGTCTGACTAACTCGACCGCCTCTTCCATGAGAGCCACGGCCACGTCCACGACCACGCCAAGAAGGTGGTCCACCTCTCCCACGCGAGGCTGCCATCGCAGATGGGGGTGGAGTAGATGAGCTGGAGGAAACTGGGATACGACTGAGTCTCCTGTAGACATCCTCCACCGGAGGAATAACTGCATCTGCTAAGATCTGTGACCGTGCAGCATCGTACTCAGGATCGAGGGCAGCAAGTAGAACACCCACCATGGTGGCGTTCCGAAACGTC
The DNA here is from genome assembly GCA_037367405.1 of Ottelia alismoides. Taxonomy (NCBI): domain Eukaryota; kingdom Viridiplantae; phylum Streptophyta; class Magnoliopsida; order Alismatales; family Hydrocharitaceae; genus Ottelia; species Ottelia alismoides. The sequence goes on from JAZKJV010000134.1 coordinate 1,073,652, forward strand.
TTCTGCTGCTCTGGAGTAGCAGTCAGAGGAATGGTACTGTAGAGCTTCTCGAACATCCCTCTTAGGGATGTGTATAGAGAATGAAGCGGTCTGCCGGCTTGCTTCATCGTAAAGATGTCATGCTGAAGCTGTAACATCTTTGTCTCATTCCGCACCTGCGAATACGTAGTAGCAAGAATGTCCCACATTGCCTTAGCAGTGGGCTGATGGAGAACATCATTTGCTATCTCCATCGTCAGCGTGCCGGACAACCATACTTTCGCATAAGCATCATCGGCCTCCCACGAGGCATAGATCCCTGTCTTCTCAGCAGGCTCATCTTCGGTAAGAATGTGTTTCTTACCATTTGATTCCATGAGGCTCATGAACTGCATGGCCCATAACTCATAGTTAGACCCATCCATCTTCACGATTGGCGCCGGACCCTTGAACGCGCCGATGGAGGGCGAATCGACTTTCGATTCCGACATACTGCTGCTCGAAGAAGACGAAGGGATAATAGACACTGCGATGAATGTCTACACAAACTGCATTGGATTTGAGTACGTGTGTAGACTTTTACGTACTCAAATCCATAAGCCGAAGTGCTTCTGGACTGCTGGAGATTCTGGAAGCCCTACAGCGACCGAGGACGGTGCCGCTGGAGGGACTAGGGCCGCAGGAGCGGCTGCAGGTGCGGCTGGAGGGTGCCGCTGGAGCGCTGCAACGCTGGGGCGGCTAGAGGGCGGCTGGAACGCTGGGCTGCGGGGGCGCAGGATCGGCAAGGCGGCTGGGAGCCGCTCGGAGTAGCAGCGGCTTGGCGAGAGAAGGGAAGGGGGGGGGCGGCGGGTGGGGAAGGGTGGAGAGCCCTAGGGCGGCTCTGATACCATGTTAGAAGAAAAGAGTCTTCGTTATTGTAATGAGAAAACCCTAGGCTCTCTTATATAGGGAGAGGCCGTAGGGGTAAATTACACGGATGTCTAAGTAGAATAGAGAAATAGAAACTGGGTACATCAACATATAATAATAATAGAAACTAACTATCTCTACAGAATCACTTGTGATATTTTCCCTTGTCTTTTTGTGTTGGCATCAGATCATGGAATTCATTTTGTGACGCCCATGCTAATAGGGTTTGACCTCCTTTCCGACGAGTTTTTTCTGATTAAAGAGTGATCGAGTTTGTGTTGATGACTGGATTTATTTCCTCTATTGAGGGCTCGACCGCTCGTCGACTATGGTTGACCACCAGGCCTGGGCAGATGGTAGCTTCTTTGTAAAGAAGGCAAATAACATGCTTTATGTCTTGAACTTTTTTCATCCATGGCTTGTTACTGCAGACTGACTTTTTTTACTTGTGTTGCCTCGAGATGTTGGGTGATGTTGTTATCAATGGGGAGGCCTACGAGCATGCATCGTCTTTCCAGGAGTCCATATGCATCTCTGGAAGTTGAGAGGATTGGTTTTATCGACGCGTTGGACGATTTGACTTGCAAGAAACATGGTTATTTTTTAGCATGAGAGATTACATGTTGTAAATGTACCTGAGCATGCCAAGTTTTAAAAGATTCTTGGCCTTTGTAATTTGATACTTAATATTGTGGTTACAAAAAATGTTAGATGCCATCTTTTTTGGCACACATCCTTTTTTTAAATATAGTTATAGATATTTACCATATATTTTCAACATTTTATAATTATGGTTGACGTGATTCTTATTGTACTCATGCCTTAAGTTATTTCTAGTCCATTTAGCAAGCTATTATTCAATCTATACGATTATCTGTATCTAAGGATATGATAAGTTATTTATTTTCCATATTAGTCAGTACTCATATTTCAATCCATACATGAAAATTTTAAAGTAAATATGGATATGCGAGAACATATATCTGCATTTGACATGTTGCATTCCATTAACTTTATTTTTCAGACATTGTTCCTTGGGCATCTAGACAAACAATTCCTCCCTTATGGGGAATAAATAACGTTCCACTCCAATTCCACTTGGAAAATGCTAATATACCAAAAACTTGTATAATGTGTATAATATTGAACCTCGTTCCTATTTCATCTTTGAGACGGAGGGTTGTTGACTTCGAGTGGTCAGCCTTTTTTTCTTCAAAGGGAAAAACCAGTGAATCTCATTAAATGTGTACTTTAGTATGAGTACTTATACCCAAAATATCTATCATGATTATCATCATTTTTCAATATGTTTTTTCATCACCGAATTATTTCTCTCTGAGATAGTTATATATTTATTTTTTAAATGAAGAAAATCATTTCTCTAAAAGCTGCACAAGCTGGTTCTTGTGCATACAAGGTCATGTTTGACAAGCTCAATGATCAAAAAGGGAAGTTTCGTTTCTAAAAATAATTATTGAATTTTGTTATTTGGATACTTTTAATGTTGCTGTCGTGTATAGTGTATACCTTCTGAATTATTATTTTGCCCTCAAGGAGAAAATGTGCACCCCAATTTTGGCTGATATAAATTTTGGAGAGTGGTTTGGGAGCTTTTTATACACAACCGGCCAACAAGCTAATGATGCTGTACAGGACCAATTGTCAGCTTTGAGTTTTACTAGGTTTGTATCTTATCGTTTTACTTGAAGTTGTCTGGCAATAAAACTATTTGTCCACTTGCTATTCTATCTCATTCAAATTTTATGCATGCAGTTTAGCCGTCATTTTTGGTGCTGGGCTTGTTACTAGCCTATCTCCTTGTACTTTGAGTGTCTTGCCATTGACGCTTGGTTATATAGGTAAAAAATGATATCTAGCATTAGAACATGTTTCTCATGTTACTTGCTGCTTTATGTTTAAAACGAACTTCTACTTCATTTTCTGTGTTTTTATATTTTTTTATTATTAATGATTATCTATTGCAGGGGCTTTTGGATCAGGGAAAAGCCGGACTGAGGTATCAAAGTTCCCAACATTAGATTATTCATTTTCATTTGGCTGTCATTAAATCTCTCCTAGCCTTTACAATTGTTCAAGTCTTCAATATATCGGCAACTTATTTACTTGGAAATTGAAATAATAGGAAATGAATGAGTGAGTTTGTTCAAACTAGAATGTTTTTTTAAACACAAGTTTATGAGTTAATTACATAACAGATACGAAAAGAAATAAAATACATGAAAAGGCGAAAAGATAAATAATATCTCAACACTTCCTCTCAAGATGGAACATAGATATCTATCATGCTTATCTTGGAACAACACTTCTAAAATGGCCCTCTGGCTAGAGCCTTGGTGAACATATTTGCTGTATGTTCCCCTAAGCTAACATGGGAGGTAGAAATAAAGCCCTCATGAATCATGTCACGAGTGTAGGCTCGTGCGCGCAGAGTTGTGCAGACACGCAGTGGCGCGGGTATGCGGCGGCGGCGGTGGCATGCACAGGCGCATGCATGCGCAGGCGTGCGACGATGATGCAGACCTGCGAGAGCGATGCGAGAGGGTTTTGGTGGGGGCACGTATTTAGGGCACTGGCTCAGATCTAGAACCGTTGCTATGATACCATGTGGAAAAGTGAAAGGGAAATGTTGTATTACCCGTAATCCTAGAGCTCTCTTATATAGGAAAAAGTTCTAGGGAAAATTACATAGATATCCAAAAAGAAATATGAAATTTCAGGATAACATATAAAGAAATAGAAATATCTCAACATACACCATTCTGTTGAGACGTATAAGCACAAGATGTCTGATGCACAATACCATAAGATCTAAGAAATTGAGTGAGTTGAGTACTATAGAATTTAAGTGCATTATCAAGTACTTGACATTCGCAGAAAAGGTATTCCTTATTTCATTAATAAAGGACTGAATCATAGGACTAGCATCAGACTTATTCTTAATCAAAAAGACCCAAGACAATCTAGAAAACTCATCAACAACAACGAGATAAAAAGTATGTCCCTGAAGATCGAGAATACGACTGGGACCCCAAATATCCAAATGAATCAACTCAAAAAGACCATGACTACTTTGACCCTAACGACTCTGGAATGTAGACATATGATGCTTCCCAAGTTGGCAGGCCTTACACTGGAAGGTAGCGCGAGAAGAGATCTGAGGAAGAACATGACGCAACTTTTGCAGAGGAAGATGACCAAAATGGAGATGCCACTTATACAGAGAGACATATCCAACGGTCAGAACCAATCACCCTGCCCGTTAGAATGTTCTGAAACACAATAGCAAAAGGGTCAAATATGGCACGACAATGCAAATCCTTGGTGATTTGACTAATAGATAATAAATTCATAGAGAATTCAGGGGATAAAGAACATTCTGAAGTCGCATTTCAGGGGTTAACATCACCTCCCCCTAACTAGTGATGGGGGAGTATGTCCCATCAGCTATCGCCCCGGATCTGCATGACTGAGTCGGGCGATAGGTACTGAATTGGCCTTTGTCATCACAAAGGTGATGAGATGCTCTTGAATCCATTATCCACTCTGACAAGTCTGCTCTGTAACAACTAGTAAAAGCATATGTTGTACCTGAAGTGGATGTAGTAGCTGAGACTGAGGCTGCTACCTCCGAAGATCCTGACTGTGAGCTAGTTGACCCGGGGGACGACATGATCTCCCTAAGTCGAGCAACTAACTCATCAAACCTCTGATCAGATGTGCCAGAAGAACTGCTGCCCTGCTGGATCTGGTCTGCCACGCGCGCTAAGGCAGGAAACCCATGCTTAGAATAGCACGTTTCCTCTGAATGACCTGACCTGTAACAGAAAGTGCAAGACTGACGAGGAGGTCTACTGCTCCCTCTTCCACAGCCTCCTCGTCCATGGAACTGTGTATTGTTCCCCCCTACCACGAGATACTGCCATGGCTGAGGAAGTCTTAGACACAGGAGAATCACCGGAAGATATGGAGAGTCTGCTCAGTCGGCGATATGCCTCCTCCATTGGAGGTATATTGGCATCGGTAAGAATCTGTGCTCTAGTTACATCATACTCAAGATCTAATGTCGCTAGAAATACTCATGTCATCACGGAATCCTTGTAGGCCTTGAGCTGCTCTGGTGTAGCAGTCAAGGGAATGTACCATGTAACTTCTCAAACATACCCCTCAGAGAAGTGTAAAGAGTATGGAGAGGGCGACCATTATGCTTCGAAGTGAAAATATCATGTTGAAGTTGTAGAATCTTTGATTCATTCTTCGCCGGAGAATATGTAGCAGCGAGAATATCCCACATAGCCTTAATCGTGGGCTGACTCAAGATGTCATTTGCTATCTCCATGGATATTGTTCTAGAAAGCCATACTCGTGCATACACATCATCTGTCTCCCATGAGACATTAACCCCGATCTTGTCAATAGGATCCTCTTGTGTGAGGATATGCTTCTTGCCATTACATTGCATTAGACTCATGAACTGCATGGCCCACGGTTCATAATTACTTCCATCCATCTTCACGATGGGTGCTGGACCTTTGAAGGCACTCGAGGATGGAATATCTACTTTGTTGTCAGACATAATGACAACAATCTCTCAAGAATGGGGTTGCAAACTCGGACAAGGAATGTCTACACAAACATCTATGAAGATGGTTGTGGGTGTAGACTCATACCACAACCACTTCCATGCCTTGAACTCCTTTGAAAGGCTAGGTTGTGATGCTCACGGGTGTGCAGAGATGATCACACGTGCGCAGGAGAATAGGCGCACAGATGCACAGACGCGTAGCGCGCATGCGTACAGGCGCACAAGCGTGTAGGTGCACAGACATGCGAGCATAGGGTGCAGGCGTGCGGGGATGAGTGCGCGCAAACAAGTGCGAGTGCAGGCGCAGTCGCGTGCGAGTGCATGCGCGAGCGCATGTACGTGTGGTGGTGCAAGGGCATAGGTGCACGTTCGAGCGTGGTGAGGCGGAACTTGCGGTGGCAACAACGACGTGCAAGGTTTTCTGTGGGGGCAAGGAATTAGGGCACATGCTCCGGTCTAGGGCCGTCGCTGTGATACCGTGTGGAAAGTAATAGAATGAAAAATACATTCATCGTAGCCCTAGTGCTCTCTTATATAGGAGAAAAGCTCTAGGGAAAATTACATAGATAACCAACAGAAATAAATAAACTACCGTAACATATAAGAAGATGTAAATGTCTCAACAATATCTAACTCAAATAATTGCCCGTGAGACAACCCAAATTCCAGACGGAATAAAACGCACATATATTCCTCATACAATGTCCGATTTAGGTCTACTCACTTTTAAAGTAATACATATTCAAGGACCTCAAAACAAGACCAATTTCATAAAAAATCGGAGCTCATATGTGAAAGTTGGGTTTTGGGCGTCTTTTGCATGATTTGTGTTTTACCTGATTTGCATCTATATTATTTGATGAAAGTTTTAATAAAATCCACAAAAATTCAAATCCAAAATAAGTCTGAATCAAAGAAACTGACCAAGTCTAAGTGTCTCTTGTGAGTCCGTATAAATATCTCACTTTTTCAACTTTATTTTATTTCCCTATTTTCTTATTTACAAAAAATCCAAAAAATTAGATTATTGTGTAAATATTTATATTTGATTTTATCATGATTTTCTCGATTTTTCTCTTAATTAAAAATGACAAAAAATACAAAACCCCAAAACATATGTATTCTGTGTACATAGAGTACCCCAAAAATATCATTTTGCACCGATGACCTCTTTTGCTCTTGGTCCCTTCATGAAAGTTGTAGATCTCATCGAGACGAGCATCTTTCGTGAAGAAAACTTTTTGATCCGAGGTTGTTTGTTATTTCTTTTGGGTTTTTCTTTTCTTTTTATTCTTGAATTTTCTGGAGATGACACATAACATCTCCTTGAGCTGTCACGTGTCACCCATTTTCGATATTTATTTTTGAAAAAAGTTAATTTATTAAAAAATAAATTAAAAAAAATTAAAAAATGTCTTCCCTTTCACCTCACACGCCACACACGTGAGTGTCCCCTCTTCTCTAGTCAACGGCTGCCTCCTATCCCCATCTCGCAACCTTCGTATCCTTCGCCGTTCCCTACCCACCTTCGCAACTTCCTCCACCTCTCTCGCGCAACGACTGCCACGATTCTCCCGCAACCAGCAACGGATCTGCCCTCGAAAAAAACCTCACGCCACCAATGAGCAAACCATCCACCATCTTTTAATCGAGAGAAAGAAAGCTGAGGTCATTGTGTGGTGACAACACCCAAGCTTTGCCGACGAAGATCCTCATCCAAGGCGAGATCGACTTCAGCTTCCCACGTCTCTGCCGTCGTGGTTGAAGCAATGACAAGGAAGAGGGCCGTAGCCCATTCTACCTCCAGTCGGTCACCTATTTCTTCCTCTGTTTTTCCGTGATTCCTCTGTTCTCATTTTCTCTTTGTCTACAACCCATTTGCATCTCCCTGCCACCAATTCCACCACTACGCCTTCAACACACTCCGCTGTTGCGCCCTCGTCGACCTCTGCATCGACTCGCTCCAACAATAAATCGCCCCACCACCGTCGGAGCAAGCTGCTGCACACACTTCAGCCGCAATCCCGTCCACGTGAAGCTGCACCCTCCACGAGCTTCTGTAGCGAGCCACCTCGCGCACCTCCTACACCCGCTGTAGCTTCACCTTGCGGTGCTCGATCCACCCGTCCGCGCAAACCCCTGCGACCACTCACCTCCCAGATCGCCTCCCTCCGCCGCACGTAGGACGCGCGCGACCGCCATTCGCATCATCCGTGGCAGCCCATGCCTACATGCTCCTCCTACGCCCTCAACCGCGCGAGCGGCTTTTTGGCCTTTTCACCCCGCGCCCCTGTGACTCGTCGACCTCCACCTGCGAGGAGAAGGGCCTACTCTCTTGGATTCCACGAAGAACAAATGAGGACCCTCACGTGAGCATCTTCCCTTTGGGCAATTTACAAGAAGCCACCGCTGGAACAAAGTATTTCCAGAAGAACCCCAAGACACGTGATCTGCACATGTTGATGGAGTTATTTGCGCCTAAGCCCCTGTAGATTTATACTGAAGCCCTTATCAGCTGGATCACACGTACTACGCACGTGCATACGAGGACAAATTGCATACACGCCCCCGCAGATCCAAACATTTGCAGAACCCCCCCGCCAATCCAAGGGTCACGTGACCACTAGATGGTTTGCATAAAACCACTTTCTAGGCTAGGTAATTACTTTTAAGTCCCTGCTTTTCTTTTCTAATTATTGTAATTGCAAAAAGACCCCTGTATTTCCTCTATTATTTGAATATTATTTTTGAATTATTTAATTATTAGACAGATTGAATTTTGTTCTTCAATTAATTCTCTACAATATGGCATACTTGGGATATTTTTAATGTCCGTGGTTATTTATTCTTGTGGAAAATTACGTATTTTATCCGATCCGTGCTTACAAATTCATAAATAATTAATCATAGCTCCAAAAATCATCAAAAAATCATGGATTGTAGAATTAATTGATAGTTATGCTGTGCCCCAAAAAATTACATTTGCATGCATAGTTTGCTCTATAAAAATTATTCTGTACATGTAAATAATTAATTTTTGATAGATTTTAAATTCAATATTTTTAGGATTTAAGATTTTTCTGAGATAGATCACCTAGTGATATATCTTGAGTAATTTTGTTTCTTGAAAATAAATAGTGTTGACGCACGTTGAGTTATTGTACCTTGTTGCTATTTTATTTCTCTTGTTATCCTCTTTATGTAATTTACCCATAGGCTACTCCCTATATAAGAGAGCCTAGGGCTATGGAATAAACAACTCATTCACGTTTTCCAACATGGTATCAGAGCGACGGTCCTAGACCGGAGTTCTCGAAACCCTAAACCTAACACCCCACCCGCCGGCCTCTCTCTCTCTCTCTCTCTCTCTCTCTCTCTCTCTCTCGAATCGGCGCCGCCTCCTCTCCGATCGCCGCTCGCGCCTGTGCGCGCATCGGCTGTGCGCATATCTCGCGCGTCGCCGGCGCTTGTGCGCACATCGCCGTCGATCGGCGATCTTCTCTGATCGCCTCTCGCGCCTGCGGGCATTGCCTCGTGTGCGCACTGTACACGCACAGGGGCAGTGCGTGATTCTCCAGTTGCGTGCTCAAGTGCACGCGTGATCCTTCAGGTGCGTGCGCGCGTGCTCTTTGCACGTGCCTACGTGCCCTAAGTCCCAAAACCTAGGGCACACAGCCGGTTCTACATGGGGTTAGTTGCTTGAAGTCTACACACGCAACTAATCCCGTCTATGTCATTGTAGACGAAGATTATTTTTCTCTCAGTCGCTCCAGTCTTCCGTGTCCAGTATGTCAGAAAGCAAGGCTGACATCCCATCTATGGGCGCATTTCGTGGTCCAGCGCCCATCGTCAAGATGGATGGTACGAACTATGAACTGTGGGCAATGCAGTTCATGAGTATGATGAAGTCCACGGGCAAGAAGCATATTCTCACAGAGCCCGAGCCTGCAGAGAAGACTGGAGTTCATGCCTCATGGGAGGCAGATGACGCATATGCCAAGGTGTGGCTGTCTGGCACATTGGCTATTGAGATTGCCAATGATATTCTACATCAACCCACAACAAAAGACATGTGGGATATTCTGGCATCAACATATTCTCAGGCGAAGAATGAGACAAAAATTCTGCAACTACAACATGATATATTCACAATAAAGCAGAATGGTCGCCCGTTACATTCTCTCTACACATCTTTGAGAGGAATGTTTGAGAAGCTTCATAGCTTCATGCCTCTTACCGCCACGCCAGAGCAGCAAAAGACATATAGAAACGCAACGATGGTGGGTGTGTTTCTCGCAGCACTCGACCCAGAGTATGAGGCCGCTCGTTCACAGATTCTGGCGGACTCAACTATTCCTCCCATGGAGGAGGCTTTTCATAGGTTGAGTAGGATCACTGTACCTTCTGCAGCCACTAGCCAGAATCCCTCAGCCATGGCAGTCAACAGGGGCCGTGGCTCTCATTACCAGGGCCGTGGACGTACTCCCCGTGGAAGGGGTGGCCGCACTAGGCCAACATGCTCATATTGTCACAGAGTCGGCCATACTGAAGATACATGCTATTCCAAGCATGGATTTCCTGCATCTGCACGAGCCGCTGAGCAGATAGAGCCTCCTTCTCCTGCTTCACTGGATCAGCGTTTTGATGATCTGGTTGCCCGCCTCAGGGGCATTATCCCACCATCTGGCCCAGCACCGACGACAGAGAGTCATACGGATGTTGCTGCTTCTGCTTCTGCGTCTGCCTCTACGAGTACTTCAGGTAGTACACTTGCATTACATAGTAGTAGATCGGATACATTGCCATGGATCATGGACTCAGGCGCTACACATCATCTATGTGGCGACCAGAGTCTACTTTCAGGATATACTCAGATTCCTCCAGGACGAACAGTTGTCATTGCCAATGGCACTCATTCCCCCATCATGGGTCAGGGGGAGATCAGATTGACATCATCTATGCAGCTCAAGAATGTTTTACATGCACCGCATTTCTCTATGAATCTATTGTCAATCAGCCAGATTACGAAGGATCTCCAATGTCGAGCTATTTTTGATTCATCTTCTTTGATTTTTCAGGACATCCGTACGGGCAACGTGATTGGTCATGGCTATGAGCAAGGAGGCCTCTATCGTCTGAACCAGACCCCATTTGCTGGAATCACCTCTTCTCCCGCTGGACAAGTATCTCCTCTCTTGTGGCATCTGCGTCTTGGTCACCTCCCGCTTCAGAAGTTGTGTCGTGTCTTACCTTATAGTCTTCCTCACACACCTATCCAGTGTGAGGCGTGTCAGTTGGGAAAACATCACAGGTCATCGTTTCCCAGTGGTCAAGGTCGGAGTAGTAACTCCAAATTTGAGTTGTTTCATGTTGATGTATGGGGTCCAAGTCGTGTTCCCGATCTTCAGGGACACAGGTATTATATTGTTTTTGTGGATGATTTCTCTAGAGCATCATGGGTATTTTTAATGAAAAATAAGTCTGAAGCTGGAAATATTATTATTCAATTTCTAAATGAGATTCAGAATGTTTTTTCCACAACTGTCAAATTTTTGAGAAGTGACAATGCCTTAGAATTGTGCACCAATAATCTAGCCAACTACTACTCTTCTAAGGGAATTGTTCACCAAACATCATGTGCCCATACGTCCCAACAGAATGGGGTTGCAGAAAGAAAACACCGTCACCTTCTTGATGTCACAAGGTCCCTTCTCATTCAGAGTCATGTTCCGTATTCCTACTGGGGTGATGCAGTACTTACTGCATGTTATCTTATAAACCGTATGCCCTCGTCCGTCTTGAATGAACAGATCCCCTTCTCTCTTATTTATCCTAACAAGGATCTGTTCACTCTTACCCCTCGTGTGTTTGGGTCAGTCGCGTTTGTCCATCAGTTGTCGCCCGGTTCTGACAAGCTCTCTCCTAGGGCTGTCAAGTGTGTCTTTGTGGGGTACTCCAGAACTCAAAAGGGGTACAAGTGTTTTGACCCTTTGCGTCGGCGGTATGTGATCAGCGCAGATGTTACATTCTTTGAATCCATCATGTACTTCTCAGAATCTGGAAACATGCAGCCACAATCTATATCCCCTGATACTGTGTTCATGGCACCACCAACATCTCAACCACCACCACCATCACCACCACCACCAACGCCATCAATAGTACCTCCATTACCATTCCATTACACCCGAAGGCCGAATCAAGCTCATGGTCCTGACCAGTCAACTAGCTCGCCTACGGTATGTAATGAAAATATTAATGTTGATGAATCTGACGACATTACTCAGCAGGATGTATCACAGGAGCATGCTGATACCACAGAGGACCTAAATGTTCCAATCGCTCTACGCAAGTCAAAGAGAAGCTGTGTCCAGTATCCAGTTTCAGCAGTGGTGTCGTTTGAAAGGCTATCTGGACCTTTCAAGACATTTGCGTTGGCACTTTCAGCCACAGATATTCCAAGGAATCACCATGAGGCCTTGCAGGATTCTCGATGGAGGCTAGCAATGGAGGAAGAGATGGCGGCACTTCAGTCCAGAGGAACATGGAGCTTGGTTACTATACCTCCAGATGTCAACTCGGTGAGTTGCAAGTGGGTGTTTACAGTGAAACATAATGTAGATGGCTCCATTGACAGGTACAAGGCACGCCTAGTTGCAAGGGGATTCACACAAACATATGGGGTAGATTACCTTGACACATTCTCCCCGGTGGCTCGTCATTCCACTCTACGGATCCTCTTATCTGTTGCAGTCACTAAAGACTGGCCCCTATATCAACTGGATGTGAAGAATGCCTTTCTGTATGGCGATTTGCAGGAGGAGGTCTACATGCAACAGCCACCAGGTTTTGCTGTTGAGGGGGAGTGTTCCAAGGTTTGCCGATTACATAAGGCTATCTATGGCCTCAAGCAGAGCCCCAGAGCGTGGTTCCAGAAGCTGTCAGACCTCTTTGAGAAACAAGGATACAAACGATCAAATGCTGATCATTCCTTGTTTGTACAGAAAACGGCAAGAGGTACTGTTGTAATCATGGTTTATGTTGACGATATCTTGATTACAGGTGATGATGACCAGGGCATTAAGCAGGCAAAGGAAAGGCTAGGGACCGAGTTTGTCATCAAGGACCTGGGAGTCCTTAGATATTTTCTGGGGCTGGAGTTTGCTAGAAATCCGTATGGACTAGTCATGTCACAGAGGAAGTATGTCACAGATCTACTAAGTGAGACAGGTATGCTAGGGTGTCGACCTGCTACGACACCTATGGACCCTAGCATGAAGATGTATGATGATGACACAGAGGAGGTTGACAGGAGAAGATACAGAGAACTGGTAGGCAAACTGCTATATGTCACCATCACTAGGCCAGATATATTATTTGCAGTAAGCCGTGTGAGCCAGTTCATGGAGCAGCCACGCCAGGTGCATATGGATGCAATACACATGATACTTAGATACCTCAAATCTTCTCCAGGTAAAGGTATGCTGTTTAAGAAAGGAAAGGGGATTTCTGTCTATGCATGCGCAGATGCAGACTATGCAGGATGTCCTAAGGACAGAAAGTCCAACTCAGGGTACGCTGTCTATGTCGGAGATGCCCTAGTCTCATGGAGGAGCAAGAAGCAAACTGTGGTAGCTAGATCCAGTGCTGAATCCGAATATAGGGCTATGGCCCAGGCTACTACAGAGATGATGTGGGTGAAAGCAGTGCTGACAGATCTATGCTTAGATATACCACTTCCTATGAACTTGGAGTGTGATAATCAGGCTGCTTTGTTCATTGCTAATAATCCTGCATTCCATGAGCGGACCAAGCATATTGAAGTGGATTGTCACTTCATACGTGATATGATCCAGAAAGGATTTATTACCACATCCCACGTTACTTCAGAAAACCAGACGGCAGACATTTTTACCAAGGCATTATTACGTGGCCCATTTCAGAAGTGTGCTTCCAAGCTGAGCATGATTGACATCTATGCTCCATCTTGAGGGGGAGTGTTGACGCACGTTGAGTTATTGTACGTTGTTGCTATTTTATTTCTCTTGTTATCCTCTTTATGTAATTTACCCATAGGCTACTCCCTATATAAGAGAGCCTAGGGCTATGGAATAAACAACTCATTCACGTTTTCCAACAAATAGATTTTATATTTATTATAATAAATTATTGAACATCTCATTGTATGCATTCATTTAATCATAGAATATTCATATCGCATCAAAAAATTGCAAAAAATTATAATAGTCTAATTTCGTCATATTTCACATTCTGGTCAAGTTTCATAATTTTTGGACATTGTTTAATCGTAAATTGCATTTTAGACTAGGTAATTACTTTTAAGTCCCTGCTTTGCTTTTCTAATTAGTGTAATTGCAAACAGACCCTGTATTTCCTCTATTTTATTTAATTATTAGAAAAATTGAATTTTGTTCTTCTAATAATTCTCTACAATATGGCTACTTGGGATATTTTTAATGTCCGTGGTTATTTATTAATTAATATTCTTGTCGAAAATTGCGTATTTCATCCGATCTGTGCTTACAAATTCATAAATAATTAATCATAGCTCCTAAAATCGTCAAAAATTCATGGATTGTAGAATTAATTGATAGTTATGCTGTGCCCCAAAAATTACTTTTTCATACATAGTTTGCTCTATAAAAATTATTTTGTACATGTAAGTAATTAAATTTTATTAGATTTTAAATTCAATATTTTTAGAATTTAAGATTATTCTGAGATAGATCACCTAATGATATATCTTGAGTAATTTTGTTTCTTGAAAATAAATAGATTTTATATTTATTATAATAAATTATTGAACATCTCATTGTATGCATTCATTTAATCATAGAATATTCATATCGCATCAAAAAATTGCAAAAAATTATAATAGTCTAATTTTGTCATATTTCACATTCTGGTCAAGTTTCATAATTTTTGGACATTGTTTGATCGTAAATTGCATTTTAGTCTCCGAATTTGGTTATAATTGCATTTCATTTATTAATTGCATAATATAAAAAATATCTCTTTGAAAACCTACCTTCGAGATAGACTAAATACCAACCTAAGGAGACAATTGCTTCCTTGAATTCGACCTTGGACTTACAATTGCCTCCTTGCCATTGGAATCACTCGTCCAAACGCACAAGCACTCGGAGGTTGCAGAGGAGCTCAGAGGTGACAACATGATGATCTAGGTCAGAACCTTAGTCTAGGGCCGTTACTCTGATACCATGTGGAGGAGAGAATGAATTGTTATGTTTGTTCCATTAGTCTAGGATTTTTACATAGAGTGACCCTAGAGAGCAAAAAGGGGAAATTACATAGAAGTCCCTGAAGGATTATGGAATGTCACCTGGATTTCTCTGTACTTTTATAGCAATATCATCAAGTCCTACATCTTTCTCAGGTTTATAACCTGAGCCTCATTTACTTTCTTTGTAATTGTCTATAGCTTCACGATTAGGGTAACTTTCACAGCTAATTTGATCTCCTAAAGTGATCTTTTTAATCCCTTCCCCAATGAAAAGCTTATGGAAACATTGCTTCCATCTAATCTCTGTAACCTTATGAGTGACAAGCAAATGTCCTTCCTTATCCTTAATGCAACTCAGTTGAGAAAGATCTTTGGTTTTTTCTCTTGCTTTGGCCAATCTGAATATATCCTTTTGGCCCAACTAAGAGTCAAGATTTTTGTACAAAACTTCATAAGCTTTTGACTTTGCTTCACTTATAGCCTTCTTTGCTTTCTTCTTCGCTATTTTGTAGTTTGTGACAGTTTCCTTTGTTCTATCTTTATACATAGCTTTAAAGCAAGCTCTTTTAATTTTTAACTTCTCTTGCACTCCTCCACTCCACCACTAAGCTTCCTTTTGACATGGAACTCCTTAAATTCGCCTGGCATCTCTTTGGCTACCCTTTGGATACAAAATGCTACCACCTCCTGCATCTTGTTTACACTTCTGTCACAATCCCAAGATAAGTCTTCTAAAACTTTTCCTTCAAGTTTTTTTATGAAAGAAAAAGGGGCTCCCACTGTATAGGTGATGTGCCCAAAAACTTCACCATTAATCACCTCATTAAAAGTACAATCCTGAAATAGGCACAAGTAGTGTAGGAAATTACAAACTCCAACTCTCAACCAGCACCCTAACACGTGTCACCGTGTTTTTGCCATATATTTGGTCTTGACTGAATATCATGACGTTCCTAGCAATCCATATTGCCCAGATTAGCACTAAATACTTAGCTCGTTCCTTCTCTGTGCCAGTCCATCTTTCCTCAATGGAGTCCCAGAAACTTGTTGCGTAATTGATACGAATCACATAGTTCCCAAAAATGTTCCAGACATCCAAAGAGCACCTACATTTGAAGAGCAAGTGATCTGCATCCTCCACTTCTTCTTGGCATCTCAAGCAGTTTGGGTCCATATTGGGGATAAATCTTGCAAAGTGTTCCCCAGTCAGGAGTTTTCCCCTTCTAAAAATCCACAAGAAGACCTTTACTCGAGTTGGAATCTTCTATTTTCAAATTCTCCTACTGTTCGCCTCACATCCACCACGGTCAAAGACCATCGGTTCCTTCAAGGCTTTGTATG
The DNA here is from genome assembly GCA_037367405.1 of Ottelia alismoides. NCBI lineage: Eukaryota > Viridiplantae > Streptophyta > Magnoliopsida > Alismatales > Hydrocharitaceae > Ottelia > Ottelia alismoides. The sequence continues at coordinate 1,089,749 of JAZKJV010000134.1, forward strand.
CTTTCCCTATTGCAAAAATATAATCTTGCCAGCACCAATAATCTCACCCATCTGTGGGCCCAGCCACACATTCGAGCCCCTCAAGCAGTGTCATCAACTCCTCATTGTTGATCCAAAAGCTTTGTCCTGAAAAGTGGAAAGAAATACTGCCCATCCCACATCTCAGCCACTGTAGCCTCTTGATTAGTTGTCGGTGCCATCAATCATGGAAACCTCTCTCTTAGGATCCCACCTACGCTCCTATCATCAATACAAAATCTGAAGCCAAGCCTGTCTCCAAGCACCAGTCTCAGAAAAGGGTGAATCTCCTGTGCTATCCCACAAATACCTCACCTGAAGTAGGATGAAGCCAATCCAAGATCCTTGGGCTTGAGAAGGAGCAACTGGATCCATATATCTTGCAGATAACATTGCAAAACAGACTGTCGCAATCTCCCCAGATACGTGCAATCCACTTGCACAGAAGTGCCTTGTTCATCTCCTCCAAGTTGTGCACCCCAAGGCCCACATCATCCTTAGAACACGTGATAAACTTCTAGTCAATCAAAGGGAACCCATTCGTCTGTCTAAAAGAAGATAAAACAAACCTCCTCATGATGCCCTGGATTTTCTCTCACCCCGATTAGGAGTAACCTGGACGAGACAAAATATAGGAATCACAGATAATACATACCTCAACAACACCAATTTGCCTCCTCCAGACAGGGACACCGAATTCCATCCCGCTAGTTTCAGCTCCAACTTCTTGATTAATGGATGCCAATCATCCGTGCTCATCGTTCCTATCGCCAGAGGAACACCCATGTAGTGCAAGGGTAGTTGCCTTGGGGGAGAACACAACCTAAGTAGCACATCTTACAATATCCTCCTTATCTTTAAATCAAAAGTCAAATTTCTCCCTGTTGAACCACAACCCCAAAGCCATCCTGAAGATGTCAAGGGCATCTGGCGTTCCTCTGTGATGCAGCGTGGGCCCCAAACATAGGGCCAAATATTTATTTATTTTTAATTGTCAATTTTATTTACATTTTTTAGTTGTCGCAATTGTCTAATTAAATAATTGAGATCGCCTGTGATCTCAACGTTTATTCGTAGAGTTAATTTTGGTCAAGAGTCTAATTAGGGTAATTAGAGGTCAATTGGAATTTTAAAATTTGTCAGAGTCCAATTAGGATAAGTTGGTTGTCAATTTTAATTAGTTTACTATTTTTGTAACCCCATCTCTCCTATATAAAGAGATAGTAGTCCAATGTTTTCAAGCAGTCAAGTGATAATTAAAATTGAGATTTTTATCTCTCTCCCCTTCCTCCTCTCTCTCCACGCGATCTTCGCAGGTTCTTCTTCTTCAACCCTCGTTACTGACGAGTTCTTCTTCTCAATCCTTCCAATTTCTTCTTCTCAACCCTTCTATTTCTTCTACCAAAAATCCACCACAAAAAAATATTATTATTTCGACGCCGCGAAAATCCGATCCGCATCATTTGGTATCAGAGCATGGAAACCGAATCGTTCTCACGATTCAACGATCCTGTCGCATATTGGCAATTGCAATTCGATCTGAATCGTCTATCCCTTGATTCGCGTTCGCGTGCACGTCGACACAAGTTCAAGCGACGTCTTGTGTCAAGCATTAAAGTCCAGGAATGGCTGGATGCGCAAATCGACGAAGATCTCGCCGTCCACGACGAAAAGTTCGCTGTCAACGAAGAAACGACCGCTGCCCCAACCATTTCAGAGGAGGAAAACGCCGAAACGCCCGCTGTCCAGCACCTTCCAGACCCGATCTCGCCACCGGAATTGCTTCCGTCGACCCCTCTGGCCGTCCCGACATTGCCCAAAGTACCCCAGGTAACTCCCCTGCCTTCCTCCTCGACCACAACCCCCGTCCCTGCCCCTTCCGCACCACCACTACCACCCGCTGCCCTCGCTGCCTCAACCCCAACCTAGCCCCCAACCTCGCCGGCACCCTTCCCCACCCCCGTAAAGCCGACAGCCCAGAACCCGCCCCTCCAGCCAAAACCCACGCCTCTAGCCCGCTCAGGCCTCATCCCCGCCTTCCCACACCCCCTCCCATCGCCTCCCCCCAAAACCCCCTCCTCCCTGTGACCTTTTCCCCCTCCCTTCCTCCACCTTCCACGCCCTCAACCGCGCCGCCACCTCGTCACTGTCCCCCTACCACGCCATTTCCCCTCCGACACCCTCCCCCACCCCGATTCCGCCTTCCCCTCGCGCGACTCGGTGTGCCTCACCACACCACCCCACCAAACCCGATCTGTCCCCCCCAACAGTCAGCAGGGGCACCTCCTGTGCCCGTTGCCCTGCCCCCGACCCGCGCCCCGCGCCTTGCCCTCCCTCCAGCTGCCGCCACCGCCGCGGAAAGGCCACCTGCGCCTGCGTCGAAATATGGGCCCCCATCGGGGCGGCAATATGCATGGGCAAACCCTAACAGGTGGTCCGATGTTGACGGGATGTGAATCCCACGACCCATGGAAAGGGAAATTAATTGGAGAAAATTACAAAGAAGCCCCCCTTGCTACTTTATTTATTCAAAAGGACATTGTAAGGAGCCCTCTTCCAAAAGGCCCTTAGATAAAGGAATACGAAAATTGCAGGGACGCCCTTCTATTGAAAAAGACTACAAACGTAACATTGAAAAAGACCTAATTGAAAGCCTTTGAAGCTACAGTTCAAGGATGGATTCTCTAGCACGCTTCTACATCGGGTAATTCGTCGGGAGACGAATTTTTTAAAGCGGCGGAGAGTTGATGCAGCGTGGGCCCCAAACATAGGACCAAATATTTATTTATTTTTAATTGTCAATTTTATTTACGTTTTTTAGTTGTCGCAATTGTCTAATTAAATAATTGAGATCGCCTGTGATCTCAACGTTTATTCGTAGAGTTAATTTTGGTCAAGAGTCTAATTAGGGTAATTAGAGGTCAATTGGAATTTTAAAATTTGTCAGAGTCCAATTAGGATAAGTTGGTTGTCAATTTTAATTAGTTTACTATTTTTGTAACCCCATCTCTCCTATACAAAGAGATGGTAGTCCAATGTTTTCAGGCAGTCAAGTAATAATTAAAATTGAGAATTTTATCTCTCCCTCCTTCCTCGTCTCTCTCCACGCGATCTTCGCGGGTTCTTCTTCTTCTTCAACCCTCGTTACCGACGAGTTCTTCTTCTCAATCCTTCCAATTTCTTTTTCTCAACCCTTCTATTTCTTCTACCAAAAATCCACCGCAAAAAAATATTATTATTTCGACGCCGCGAAAATCCGATCCGCATCACTCTGCAACTCATCGCGCCCCCTCCACAAAAAGGATCGTATTAGGAGAATATTCTAGGCGCTAGGAGAATATTCTATATGCTAGGAGAATATTCTATGTGTTAGGAGTATATTCTTGGGGCATTTATGTATTTTTTCCTTTGAGCTCTCTAGGTTGTCCTATATAAGGACCCTAGACCTCTTGAATAAGACAAGCTCTTTCATCTTTTCATTATTCTCTACATGGTATCAGAGTAGCGGTCCTAGACATGTGTTCTGACCTAATCCCACCGCCACCACCAGCCCCCCCTTCCGCGGCCCTGCGTCGCCTCTAGTGGTCCTGCGCTGTCCCCTTCCACACGGTCCTGCACCGCCACAGCAGCTCCCCCCCCCCCCCGAAGCAGCCCTGCGTCGCCCTGTGCTACCCCGTGCTGCCCTAGTGGCCCCATACCTCCCTAGCGGCACAACACCGTCCATCCTTGCAGCCCTGCGCTACCCCGTGCTACTTTAGTGCCCCGAAGCCCCACGTCACCTCCCGCCCTCACGCAACCCCGTGCTGCCCGTCGGGTTGCATCGCTTGTCGAACTTCCATTCAATGCATTGCTAGGTCTACATGATACTTATAGGTCACTTTTTCTTGACCTTTGCGGCCACTATGGCATCTGCTGAACCCAAGCCCCTGTACCCGACTTCCTCTGTGATGGTCTAGGCCACTTCTATCAAACTCAAGGGTTTCGAGAACTTTATACTATGGTTTCGATCCTTCAAGGTGTTTATTGGTGATCAATGAAAGAACTATGTTCTTACTAAATATTCGCCCAAGGAGACAGAAAAGGACTCTACGATACTTGCTACGTAGATAAGTGCCAGGTGATTACTTGGATGACCAACGGTGTCGATCCGAATATAGCCTCCAATCTTCCCTACAAGGAAACTTACTCCCAGAAGAACACTTACTCCCAGAAGACAACCAAGTCCAGACTCTTAGATATCTATACACGGGTTTGGTCTGCAAATCAAGGAGATACATCCTTGATCGAGTACTATAAACTACTCACCAGCCTGTTTGATGAGTTCCTTATCTTCCTACCTGCTTGTTGTGACAAACATATAGGAGAATGCGCAGAATGGCAAGTGTATCGTTTCTTATCAGGGTTACATCCATGGTATAAGCCGGTTAAGGATCAATTTCTGACTGTTGTAGATCTACCCTCTCTTGAGACCATCTTTGATCGACTATAGGAACTTGAGTCTCCTTCACCTCCTTTCTCTGATGAGACTACAACTCATTTTGCTAGAGGACACTCGACCTACCAAGGTGGACGTGGCCATGACTTTGGCCGAGGTAGAGGCTGTGAGTTTGGACGAGGACGTGACTCAGGTCGTGGCCGTGGGCGTGATCCTACTATTGCCCGCTATCCACCATGCACTCATTGTAGACGCCGAAATCATCCATCATAACGCTGTTAGGAAAAGTTTGGCATGCCTCCCAATACCAACAACGCATATGAGACTGTCTCTTATGATGGCACCTATGATACTGTGGACACCTCTCATGTTCTGTCTTTCACTGATAGTCAGACCTCCTTTACTGCTTCTGAGTATGCTCGCCTTCGACAACTGTTACAAAACTCTGCCAGTGACACTCCTGCTTCTACTCCTACTGCCAGTCTGGCCACTACATCAGGTACAATTGTCAGCTCTACATCTACATCTGCTCCTGCATGGATCATCTACTCGGGTGCATCAACTTTTTTGACGGGAGAAGATAGTCTTCTCGCCTCCTCACGACCGTCTTCTGTTGTGAGGATTGTTCGTGTTGCCAATGGTGCTTATTCTCCTATTACTAATACTAATGTGGGTACCATGGAGTTTTCCTCCAAACTCCGGCTTACTGGCGTTCACTACGCTCCTGACTTTTCTCTTAGTCTATTATCTGTTCACAAGCTGTGCACTGAGCTTAACTGTCGAGTTATATCTGATGAGTTTTGCTATTATTTTCAGGACATTCGGACAAGACAGATCTTTGGTGGGGGACATGAGAAGAGCGGTCTTTATTATCTTGATATTCCTTCTGACTCCGATTTTGCTGGCGTTTCGTCCATTTCTGCTGATCCTTTTCTATGGCATCTTCTTCTAGGGAATCCGTCTGCCAAAACTCTATCTTGGATATTCCCATAATTCTCTATGCTCAAGCCTTTTGAGTGTGAGGCATGTTGGTTTGGGAAACATCATCGAATGTCGTTCCTCGCTCGTACTAAGCCTAACTTAATTTTAAAAATAAAAATCATTGGAGCTTTAAGATTCAGCCCCAAATTACTTGTGCTCCACCTGTGATTTTCTCCATCTCCAGCCCATCTTCAATCCCTATCACATTCTCCACACTTTCCACCCTATTTCCCCCTCGATTCTACAAGAATCGAGGTTCACCCAAGCTCCTCCCACCGCTTTCAATGGAGCTTCTTCATTTCTCACATTCACATGTGGAACAACTTCACTACACGGTCGAGGATACTCACCTCGAGCCACTGACATTTTTGGTACAGGTGTCAGCCTTACTGATCGCCTGGAGCATGAAATCAAGTCTAAAAAGGAACTCCAGGTGCCTTCCTTCACATTCGATCTCTAGGACCCCATTTATGGGTCCTAGAATAATTTGAGGGTCTCTGTCGATGTAGTAAGCATATAGGGAGCTATTGCACTTGTCAAAAGGGAAGGAGGACGTTGAGGCAACTGGAATCAATGATCAAACTTCTCTTGAGCCAACATTCTTATGAGTTCTTCCTCCCACCTTCAAATCCGTTCGATCAGTGCGTGACTCTAGGTCTTTTCTTCACCATCAGATCATCAAGTGAAGCGATACATCTACCCACCGTGGTTGAGCCACGTGTCATGCTAAGGAGCGCCACATAGGGCGACTTAAAGGAGTAAATTTCAAGCCCTCCTCCACCTTTCTGTATTCATTAAAAGGTCATATAAATACTAAAGTATGCTTTAGACTTTGTGTAAAAATTGCACAGACCCTGGAGTGTTTTGAATATTGCACTTAGGTCTAGTGCCACCTAACCTCACATGGTAGCCCAAGTGAGGAGGACATTTTGTAGAGATCCCCTCCTAGGTTCTGTTATTTTTGTTTAGTATCTTAAATTTATAAAATAGTGTTAAACTTTTAGGTATTTTTGCATAGGATTCTTCATACTTTATTTTTATTGCAAAAATATCCTTCTTAGGCTTTTATTTATTTTATTGCATTTCTATTTTGACTAAATAGCTCATGTACATGTAAAATCTTGGGAAAATAAGTAGTAAATGCTTAATATCATGTTTATTTATGAATTAATGAATTATTTTTATTTTAGCATTTTCTTGAAATTTTCTATTTATTGAAAATCATTTAGGAGCTATTTATTCCCTAACTAGACTTAAAAACATAAAAAATCAAAAAAACATCTTTAAAAAGTCAATATATATATTATATTACCACATAATATAACTATAAACCAAAAAAATATATATATAAAAAGAAAACCTTAAAATTAAAAAAACCCTTCTATCCCTTAAAAAATTACAAAAATTCCACAAAATCCAAAAAATTAGTTTTATGTTTTACATTTTTCTTTATATTTTATACTATATATATATAAATTAGTTCTACAGATTTTTGATGTCATTATCTATTTTTAAAACCCTAAAACCTTCAACCTATTAGATCTTGGTGGCGACAAAAGGGACCGGACCACACCGGAGCTCCTCCACGGCATGACGAAGCTCCAGGTCACCCCGGCGACTTCCAAAATCGCCCCTGGCATACGTGAACGCCTTAGACCTGCAAAAATAGTGAAGGGGAGCGCGGGCAAATTCCTTAGTCCATTGTGATATTTGGGGACCTTGTCCGATTCGTACTCTGAGTGGACATAGGTATTTTGCTGTTTTTGTTGATGATTATAGTAGGTTATCCTGGGTCTATCTTCTAAAAGAACGTTCGGAGATTAATAAAATTGTCAAAAAATTCTTTCATTATGTCAAGAATATCTTCTCCACTGGTATACAATTTTTCCGTTCTAATAATGCTATGGAATTCATACAACAAGACCTAGTAGACTTCTTTGCCTCCTACGGAACCATACATCAAACCTCTTGTCCGTATACATCCCAACCATGGAAGGAAATATCGGGATATATCGGCGATATATCGCCGATATATCGATATCGACATGGGACCGATATGGGTATCGATATGGCGATGTATCCCGATTTCTAGGCATTTTCTTCACAAAGGCTCGTCGATATGGGCGATATTTCGGCGATATGTCGGCGAAATATTGTATTGATACGACATTGAAACGATATCGATATGGATACGGCCTTCCATGGTCCCAACAAAACAAGATAGCAAAAAGAAAACTCAGACATCTCCTAAATATTGCTCGCTCCCCCTTCTTTCTCAGATGAAGGTTCCCAAGACCTATTGGGGTGATGCCATTCTAACTGTTGTTCATCTTATCAACATAATTCCATCTCTAAACCTAAATGGATCAATCCATTTCTCTTTACTTTATTTATCCAACTGAGTCACCCTTTTCTCTTCCGTTGAGAATCTTTGGATGCGTGTCTTTTGTTCATAATTTTCACACTACAGACAAACTTTCTCCTCGTACCATCAAATGGGTCTTCCTCGGTTATTCTCGTACTCAAAAAAGGTTACAAGTGTTATGATCCAACTGGACGTCGCTATTATATCTCTACAGATGTAACCTTTTTTGAGCAAACCAATTTCTTCACTCAATCTGTTACAGGTATCCCCTGGATCTCCCCTCTCCATCCATTGTCTATCAACGAAGATAAATATCTTCACCACATGATGTTCCTTTGCCTGTTTCTCTTTTTCAGGATGATATGCCCTCTACAAGTGTCCCCTCCAATGTTGTCCCGGATGATCCCCAAGACCGTTCAATTGCTCTGTGCAGGACTAAGAGCAATGTACTTCTCATCCCATGTCTCATTTCACTTCTATTGCTGGTATATCTTGCACTGACAAACGATATGCAGATGCTCTCATGACTATTTCTATTCCGAGAGACCATCATAGTGCTTTGTAGGATTCAGGATGGCGAAAGGCCATGGATGATGAGATGGATGCTCTTATTTCCAGGAGAACATGGAATCTAGTGCAATGTCCCAAGGGGACTAGACGCGCGACATGTAAATGGCTCTTCACGATCAAACAATCACCAGATGGGTCGATTGATATGTTGAAAGATCGTCTTGTGCCAAAGGGATTCACACAAACATATGGAGTGGATTACTTTGAGGCATTCTCACCAGTTGCACGTATGGGGTCAATAAGGACTATCCTTTCTGTAGCAGCCAATAAGGCATGTCCTATCTTTCAGTTAGATGTGAAAAATACGTTCCTATGTGGCGATCTTGATGAGGAAGTGTACATGATGCAGCCTCCGGGTTATGAATTCGAGGGGGAGTGTGTATGTCGACTTCGCAAAGCCATATATAGCCTAAAGCAGAGCCCAAGAGCATGGTTCGACAAACTTAATGTAGAAATCAACATTCTTGGCTTGCAGAGAACAACCTCTGATTATTCTGTTCTTGTCAAAAGACAAACAATTGGTACTATTATTCTTGCAGTCTATGGGGATGATATGGTTATCACAGGTGATGATATACTAGAGACCAAGTCCTTCCTTCAGAAGGTATTTGTTACCAAGGATCTTGGTCCACTATGATATTTATTGGGCATAGAAGTACTACGCACTACAGAAGGTCTTCATCTTTCACAGAGAAAATACTGTCTGGACATTCTTATGGAAGCCGGATTACTTGTATGCAAGCTCGCTGGTATTCCTTGAGATCCTAAGAAACACTTCACATCCTCTGATCCTATCTTCGAAGATGTTACTCGATACAGAAGCCTAGTTGGCAAACTTCTTTATCTTACTGTCACTAGATCAGATATTTCCTATGCAGTGAGCAGAGCTAGTCAGCACATGGAGCAACCTTGTTACAATCATTGGCAGAATGTTCTTCAGATTCTACGATATTTGAAGTCGAAGAAATCACTAGGGTGTGGCCTCTTCTTTGGGGCAAATGGGTACACCGATGTCATTGTATATGCGGATGCTAATCATGCAAGCTCACCAGAGGATCGACGCTCCACCACAGATTACGCTATAATGGTTGGAGGAAATCTTATTACTTGGAGAAGTAAGAAGCAGATTGTTGTATCTAGATCCAGTACAGAAGCAGAATAGAGGGCAATGGCTCAAGCTACTTGTGAGATCACATGGCTATTAACTTTTCTACAAGAACTTGGTATTATTGTCACTATTTCTATTCCACTATATTGTGACAACAAATATGCTACATATATTGCCACGAATCAGGTGTTCCATGAGCGAACCAAGCATATAGAGGTTGACTTCCATTTTGTTCGTGATGCTATCAGGATTGGAAGGATTACTACTCCTCACATCAACACTGACTTTCAACTTGCAGATGTCTTCACAAAAGTACTACCCAAGAAGCGACTCTCTTGGATTGTTTCCAAGTTGGGCATGATCGATGAATATGCTCCAACTTGAGGGGGAGTGTTAAGAGAATATTCTTTGTGCTAGGAGAATATTGTATAAGCTAGGAGAATACTCTATGTGCTAGGAGTATATTCTTGGGGCATTTATGTATTTTTTCCTTTGAGATCTCTAGGGTTTTGTCCTATATAAGGACCCCTAGACCTCTTGAATAAGACAAGCTCTTTTATCTTTTCATTATTCTCCACAGATCGTATCATCCATGTATTGGAGGATGGGGATCGAGATTTCCTCTCTCGAGTAGCCGCTGCAAAAACCTCCCCTGACAACACGATCAACCATAACTGATAGGGCATGGGTCACAAGGACGAAAAGGAGCGAGACTAGAGGGCATCCCTGTCTCACCCCCCATTGTGGTTGGAAGTATCCCTTGACTGGTCGTTCACCAATTTTGTACAAAAGGCCATCATAATACATCTCTTCATCCACGCTATCCAACTATCCGGAAATCCGTGTATGTGAAGCAATGCCCCGATAAAGCACCAATCCACGCAGTCGTAAGCCTGGGAGAAGTCCGCTTTCCACAAAAGTCCATTTGTTTTTTTACTGACGCCAACCATCTACAATCCCTGAAGTCAGCACCACGCTGTCCATAAGCCACCTACCTGAGAGGAAAGCACTTTGAATTGGCGCTGCAAACTTATTTAGCACCTCCTCATACGATTTGCCAAGCAAGTAGATCACATTCGATAGAGCGAGTGCTCTGTATTCTTCCACTCTTGTAATCGTATCCTTCTTGGGAAGTAAAAAAGGAAAGGATCGGTTAATACAGTCAAACCCATAGTTCCTCTCCACAGATTCCATGACCACTTCCATTATCTCCATTGCCATGAGATCCCAGAACTCCATGTAGAAGAAGACTAGAAACCCATCTAGACTTGGGCATCCGTCCGATTTGAGTTCTAAGAGAGCTTTGTGTACCTCCTGTACCCTAAAAGGTCTTGTTAGTCCCTCCGCATCTAACACTGAAATGTTGTTTACCCCCACATCCATCCACCTTGCTCCGTTGTGCGATGTCCCTAGCAACCTCCGCCTCCTCGCTAACTACAATACGCTCGATCAAGGCAAAAGTGGCTCATCATCTAATCCCCTTTCAAACCTTTAACAAATCTAGTCTCATTAGTTCTTCCTGTGTTGATCACGTCTCAGGCCTCGCTCAAACCTAAGGCTTGTTTGATAACTGGGTTGGGTTGGGCTGGAGTAATCTCCCATGAATAATAGTTGTTTGAATGGTTAGGAGGATCGGAATGATAAATGTTATATGATGTGACATTGATTATGTATTATATTAACTTTTTAATGACTATAATACGTTTTTTATGTTAATTTTTTATTTGAACATGGTTAAAAAATAGTATAACAAAGAAAATGTGCGGTCCATACAACTAATTCCAACCCAAATAAGCCCCTAGAGTTCCTCTTGAACTCAAGAATCCTATGCCGGAGTGCAACCAGTTGCGAGGCTAGCTTTACAATAGCTGAACCATCCACGTCCAGACTCGTCTAGAACGAAACAACCAAGTTACGGAACCCATCCTCCAACATCCAGCACCGCTCAAATATGAAATATGACGAAGATCCTCTGCCACTATAGGTATCAAGACACAATGGTGTATGATCAGATCTCAATCGAGGAAGCGAAGTAACTGCCACCAGATTAAACCTCTTCAAAGTTTCCATTGACAGGGGAAACCTATCAATCCGTGACTTGAACGAGGAGTGTCTCCTCGTATACTTGCAGGTTGTCATGTCAAGAACCTCCGAATTTAGCTCCTCCACTGTATCTGCAAAGTGATCCGAACTTGGATCACGAGCACCTCTCCCACCAGGCCTATCCTCCGCGTAAAGTGTGTCATTGAAGTCATCATCCGCCACCCAAGCCTCCTCTGTGAACTTCATCCTAATGTTCCTTAATTCATCCGAATATAATCACAATCTAGGATGCTCCTGAAATGGCGTACACCGATGAAACAATGTGTGGCTGATCAATCTTGCTCATTAAGCGAATCGGAACCGAATGAACCATTTTCACTTCTTCAACCAAATAAAAAAGGTTCCCATCCCATGCAATCATGATCCCTTCGGAGTTTTCTCTTGCTAACACTCTTCTAAACTCCATGAGAAGAGGACCCAAAGTGGAGTTCCATCTCACAGAGTCCTATGAATCGATTTTTGTTTCTTGTAGATGCCACATCCTTCTTCCATGTTGCTAACATGTGCTCAAATGATCTCTCCGAGTTCTCCACAACCATCGTTGACATGTGGTATGCCAAACCTCCCTCCTTGTTACTCGTAGTATCCACCCTCCCCCTTATATGGACCTACTTCCACTTTGTTTGTCACATCAACCTCAATTTCATTTTCTTGAGTTTCTCCTTCCTGCGTGCACTCCAACCGCAAGACCTCCCAATCTGGAGCATTCACCCTTATTCGCTTCCTTGAGAAACAACTATGTTTTTGCCTCGGCTCCTGCAAGGAACCTGGGTTCCTTCCCCTTCCCTGCCAGTGCTTTTCCTATTTACAATGGTGAACCCCCCTTTCACCTTCACATGGTGAGGTACCCCATGTGACGTTCTTTGGGTCCTCGGAACCTACGCCCACACCAGATCCTTCGACCCATCGATGCGCACCTCGTCATCAGCCTCACAGAGATTGCCTTCATGACCAGAATGGTCCTTATCTCGTGGCGCATCTTCGAGGGAACATGAGAGCACGATAGGGCTCTCAAGCAGCATCATATCTCCATCCGTTCTTTCCGAGTTCAGAGGGCCCTCAATCGGGTCAAAAAATTCATCCAGGTTCAATGCTTCGGATCCCAATCGAGCTTTCCAGTTGTACACCGAATTCATGTCCTAAGGGTTGCGACCCTAAAGTTCGGCCCTCGAAGTCAATAGTACCATCAAAGGATTCGTGTTTCCATTAATACTTGAAACGGTCGGGTCAGTGAACCGAGCTAAATCCGATCGCTTCCCCTCCCATTTCAAATAAACATCTAACAACATTGTGGCAACATTAATAGGGTTTGTATTCAATGCACCCTTTTCACCTTCCATAGATCTCATTGACTTCGAGATATCCGCCAAAGAAGTTGGTGCTTGACCTTCTCCAACCTCTGAAGTCTTCGTCGTCGTAGCCATCACACATCGTCGCTATAGCGATGCTTCTTGTCCAAGGGTATGGGCTAGATTCCCACCGTTCTCTGCCCGATCCTCAGCATCACTCTCATTGGAAACGAAGGTTTGGAGCCCCTCATTCGTATGATCACCTCTGCCTCCATGCCTGACTGCAAACTAGAACAACATATCTCTTCTAACTCACCCACATGCAACGGTACTTCCCGAAGAACCTCCATCTTTTGACAATGCAGTGGAACAACCAGAACTTCAACTTCCAGGCTTCATCGTCAAACCCTGAAGCTCCATCGAGATAGCGTGGTCTTCACCACATGATATATGCTAATGATTCCAGCAGTACGCGGCCTCCGAAGTTCCCAACAACTCCTTCGCACCTGACGACAATAGACCCCCTCAAACAAAGTACTCCCGGCATACGAAGTATATCCACTCGAGTGTCGACCAAAATTGCTTCCAAAATCTCCTCGCGAACCCTTTGTAAATTACCTCCTCACCTTTACTGATCAGGATACCAATGAGCGGGTCTTCGTTCTTCGCTCCTTCAAACACACACTGCCACAAGTTTAGGGATTTCGATTCCGATTGATCTTGCAGATTGATTGTAGGAATCTCGTCAGCCTTCTTTTGATTTGATTGCATGGAGACCACCTTCTTCCTTGATCAAAGGCCCTTGGCCACACAATCTCGTTGACGATGACCTGGCAGCCACACCAAAAGCATAAAAGCTCCTCTGCCAAACATGCCTTAGAGATGTGATCCCCCATGCCACATTGGAAACACCATGAGGTCTTCTCTGCCTTTTGCTTCCGCCGGCCATGGCCTTTTTTTTTCTTTGCATCGCTCCATGGCCCTTCCATCGCCAACTCCTCCATGATGACATCATCGGCGTCCTCCCCCTCCTCCCTTCGCTCTCCCTTGCTACTCTCGCCGATAAGGGTGGCCCTCTTTTCTCTCAGAGAGTGGGTCTCATCCGCTCCCTCTCGCTCATGCTCGTCCCTCTCCTTTCCCTTCTCATTTAAGCTTGATTGCTTCAATTGATGATTCCACCATCTAGTTCTAATGATCTTGGGCCATACCATTCTCAAACTTTAAATAGGTGGGACGGCATGGTTGCTAAACTACTGACATCTGACAAAAATATAATTCGTACTATTTTGTTCACATCCAATTGTTGGGACCTCTTTTAAACGGAGGTTCTAATTGGGGGCACAACTCCCTTGACCTATTCTCAAACTTTAAATAGTAGGACGGCATGGCTACTTTGTTGAGCCACGTCATGGACATTCATATTTTAGATTTATAGCACACCAGAGAATTAAATTTTGCGCTGCCTGTTTCTTGTCCCCACTTTTCAAACTCTAAATGTGCTATATTTTTTTGCAAAGTGGCTCTTTTATGTCAGGAAGGCTTTTAATGTTTCGGGTAAAATATATTACTAGTTATTTTACATCATCTTTTGCATTTAGGTCATAGGGAATTCAATTGCTTTTTCCTTAGGATTGGCAACAACTCTGGCAATGCTTGGGATTGCTGCCTCATTTGCCGGAAAAGCTTATGGCCAGATAGGACAAGGGCTTCCAGTTGCTGCTTCAGGTTTGGCCGTTATAATGGGCTTGAATCTCCTAGAGGTATGAAAAGTAGCATGACAAGAACGAATTTTGTAGATCATGCCTTATATTTTCAAGCACATTTTGTATAAAATTTGTCAAATGTATTTCACGTGATTCTGTAATGTCCGGGTTTATTTAATAGCATTTTGGTGTACATTTCCTTGATGTTAAAGTTATATAAATGTGTTTGTAGAATCATATATAAGACGGAGGGTAGTTTATTGCCACCTAGTAAGAGTTTTTTTTGTATATTAATGTAGAGTGACTGGGTTATTTCGCTCGTACAAACATGAAAAGCACAAGAATGCATTCCTGTTGCAATTTAAAGAAAAAGAGGAGCTTGTATTTATACCATCGACATCCTTCACTATGGAGAAATGTGTTGGAAACACAATAAACGTAGAGGTAGTCTATCTACTTTATAAATTTTGTAGGAGCTTGTTACAAAGATCCTCCATTGATGCATTGCTCAAGAAGGCCTTTAGGATCAGAAAGGGCTGAATGTTTAATGAATTGGAAGAATTTATGTTCACATCTTTGTATAGTAGTAGTGCCAGAAAGGATGGAGAATGGATCAAAATTGTAATAAACTGGTCATCTTTTGGCTTAAAAACGGTAGGTTTGAATCTGGTTCTCATTTAGAGGAAGACTTATAGAGAAGATTCATTGGCTTTAGCTTCAAGTAAACCCTATGCAGCCGCACAAGTGCTTAAGCCCAAGTCAATCTACAAAAATGTTTCCATTTAATTCTTCATGTCCTTGTTGTGATCATCCTAATAACTTACTAGAGGCAAGATCACACTTGGGCAACCTTTTCTCCTTGCTATGTAGTATGGACATATCTGCATTGTTCTTCTTATTTATCGGGGTGTCTGCAGATCTCTGTAGGAGACCAAATTCACCCCTTATGGTGTGGGTATTAACTTTAGAACAGATACAAGTTCAAATTGACTTTTGATATGGTTCTAGTTTGGGTTTTAGTGAACTGGATCCCCGAACTCGAAACTCAAATGACTGATTTATAAGGGTATATACAGTATCTCCCTTCATTAACTCAAACCCTACAAAACCTCAGTTGAAACCCTCTTTTATGCATCCATCCTTTTGGCACCCCTCTTTCCATGTTTTTCTTTGAAGCCACCCTCTTTCCATGTTATCTCCCAATCAAAGGCAAAGCAGCACATAGTCAACTACCCTACACTGCTAAAGCCTGAAAACTATAGGGAAAGAGGGAGCTCGTGTTCTTGTCAGAGCTTGAATTCTAAGATGCTGTACCCTGTCCTTACCCAAAAGTTCATTTCCATAACTTCAACTGTTGCTGGGACTTTTCATGTAAGAGTTGGAAATTATGTTTAGATTATTATTTTCCATGTATATCAATTTATGGTGGGATCATGGGATGTTGAAATTTAGCCAATTTACCAGAGGTTCTTGGTTGGTCATGAAAGTATAAGAGGTTAATATTTGCAAAGCCTACAAGGAGTTTGTTGAAGGGTTGGGACTTGGGACTTCTTGATGATATATTGGTAGAACATGAATACAACAAAGACGGTTACCGAGGTGGTCCTGTGAAAAATTTTAATTTGAAAACAAATTTGGGAAATTTGGGATTAGATTGGAAAAGAAGCCCTTACACGGTGGTATGGATGGGTTAATCTGGGTTATCGGAGGAAATTTAACCCTCCATGAATGCTCCAACCTCCCCAACTTTTCCAAACTCCATCTTCATTCATATTAATGGGATCCTTCTAAGATGTGGAATATGCCAATTATATTAACATTCTCCTCTTTTTGGCTAATCCCAACAATTCGTTACTGTTGAGTATTTGAGATATTGTGAGTATTCCACAGTTAAACTGAATGCCAGGTGTCAATGGTCATCTTGAATTCCAACAGTATTTTAGTACAACCCCCTGAAATGGAAACCTACGATTTCTCTTTCTCATTCCTTCAGCATGCTGTCTACAGATAATCGAGCTACAGCTTCCTTCTTTCTTCAACAACTTCGACGCTCGGGAAGCTGCAGCTCAATTTCCTTCAAGTACGTAGTTTTTATGTTCCGTAAAATCCATTCCCCACATATATATCCTTTTCTTTTCTTTTCATGATATTGATATCTATTCTCATTTTTCCTGTTGTTGCTTCTTGATGCATAATTCTCAGGTATTCAAGCTTATCTAGCTGGGCTGGCTTTTGCTTTGGCTGCATCACCTTGTAGTACACCTGTTCTCGCCTCAATTCTAGCCTATGTGGCAACATCTAAGGTAAAACAACAACAATACAGCCAAATATATTGTTCATCATTGCTTCAACTATATGTATAGCATGGTGTTTCATTTCTTTTGAGTTTCATATTTTTTATTTTATGTAAAATGTTAGAAAAATAATCGGGTCAAATTTATTTTTCGTCATTGCATCCATTATATGACATGTGGTTTTCTTCTTTTCGTGTTTCACATTTATGTATTTGCTTTATATGCACTGTTATTACATGTTACTATGCTAGGCACCCATTTTGAAATTATTACGTTTAACTGCGGCAAGTCCATAGAGGCATTCATGAACTCTGCTATTGTTAATCCCGGAATCACCTTAAGACACACTGTCTTCAATCATTTGCTTTTCCACAAGTTCCAGTGAAAAATAAGAAATATGCAGTTTCTTCAGTCCAAGGAAAATTTGTTTCCAGGAACATTTCGGGGGATACATGATTGCTAATATCTCTTGGGTTCCAACAGGATCCTTTGATCGGGGGAAGCTTGCTTTTAACTTACACAACAGGTTATGTCGCTCCTCTTTTACTTGCGGCATCCTTCGCAGGCGCTTTGCAGGCAACAACCATCTCGTTAATTAATATTCACTTTTTATATGAGAACTTTATATATTTTTTCCTCGGAACAAAAACCAGTTTCTACATGCTAACAAACAGCTCTTCTGATTAATGGACTGGTTGCACCATTTGCAGAGCTTGCTGTCTTTTCGGAAATACTCGTCGTGGATCAACCCAGTCAGGTATGTATCCCGTTAAATCTCCTTGAAGCGTCTCAATTCACTCTTGCTGAAAGAGTATGTTAGAGCTAGACCATGACCTTGTAGAGCTCAGGTGGTAATTTAACAATCTGAATTTACTGGGAAGACCATACGGAATTAACGCACCCAGGAAGACTATTTCAAGGGAGGAACGGAAGTTCACCATTCCCGCACATCCCCATACCTTCTTAGCCACCGAATTCAGGTGCCAACTTAACAAATTAGCTCATTGATACAATAGGTCCTCTTCATGGAGGGGGGATTCCATTAGTAATATATAATCTCCCGTGGAAGTAGCGGAAAGGAAGCATCTGAGAAAAATTCAAGACTAATATAATGACGATCCTAAGAGACTGAATGGAAATGTGAGTTTAGCTGTTTTACATCATGCTTCGTAAAAAGCTGTAGATGCCCCTTTGTGGACTAGATCAAGTGAGTTTGATTTGAACTGTGGTGCATTTTTGCTCATGGGTCCTGTGTAATTCTTCGATGTTATGTCCCATAATCATCATAGTGTTACTCTACTTCTGATCGCTAAACTATTTTCCCCGTTTGGCAGCGGTGCCCTTCTCCTGGGAGGCGGTGTGTACACGATGCTGGATAGGCTGTTTCCACCAGCAACCATGTCCATGTAATTAAAAGGAAGGGTCCCTCATAATTCTTTATCAAGCACAACCTTCTCAGTGTATATATCACAGCTTTTATGCTTGTCATGGTATAGTCTTGAAATTTTGAGAAATAATCTTTCTGTAATATTTTTGACAGTTACTACAAGGAATAGTAGGAGTAATAAACAACTTCTTCCGTATGTTAGGATGAATAAACTATGGCAGTGATCCTGTAAATAGATGCTACATTGATATTGCTCCCACTTCTTTGACCATATCATGTATAGAGGTGTTTGTTTGCTCTTCTACAGCCTGCAGGCAATGCAAGATAGCTGCTTGTACATTGTATTTGTAGTATATCCTATTGGTTTCTCGCGATCATATGCCCATTACGGTATCTTTTTTTATGGGTGATATCTAATTATATAGTCAAGAGCTAAGTTTGAAGACGATCAGCACATTAAAGGTTGCGATCTTATCAATTTTACTAGATGCAATCACACTACTTATTACATGGGATGATTACATTACACTGTCCATTTCTCCGCATTTCAATCTTTCTCCCATGCCTTACTATAATGTAAACTAAACCATCACTCCTTGCTATTACATGGCGTGGTTATGCTATGTTGAGTGTTTCTTCACATTTGAACGTCAACCATGTCTAAAGCACTTGTATGATTTGGTGGTTATAAATAGGAGATTCCATCTTAGAGGATGAGCATTTAAATCCTAGCAATTATCCATTTTCAAGAGAAAAAAAAAGATGAAGTAAATTGGATATATGTATTTATGTATGTATGTGGTAGAGGAGGGGGGACCAGATCTACAAGAAGCACAAATAGAAACATGAAAGAAAAAACACAGAGACAATGATATAATGGTTTTGCAAGTTTCCTACTTCCCTGCTCACACTAGCCCTAATAAGTGGTTGCAGGGGGATCCTTTGCAAAATTCCCACACCTCATTTGGCATTGTGAGTCGTGTTTTAAGGGACGATCATAGCTACTATGGCATCATCCTTAGACCTTTACGAATAGGGATGCAAATGGATACGAATATATCCGTATCTGATCCGTCACCGTATCTGTTTTATACAGATTTTGACATCCGTATCCGTATCCGTTTTAAAATGGATATAGATATGGATATCGTTTTGATATCCACAAACATCCGTATCTGTATCCGTATATCCATTTTCGTATATAAATATAGCTATAGATTTATTTTTAACCATATATAACATAATTCTCTACCTCCTTTTACCATATTTATATAATTTTTATGATACAAACACATTTAGTAAATTAATATCATGTGTTTTCCATCCAATTCTATATATTTAAGTCGATTCTACAGAGTATTTCTAACATTACTCGTGTGCGATCAATATCCGTTTTACATCCGTATTCGTTTTTTAAGGATATGGTAAGATAGTTTAATATCTGTCAATATCCGTATCTGCATCCGTATTCTTATTAAAAATGGATAAGGATATGGTAATACCTATATCTGTATCCGTATCCGTATCCGACCGTTTGCATCCCTACTCACGAAGCATTTCTGGCTCGTGACAAAGATGATCGAAACATCACATCGCATGGAATCACACAATCCACTGCTGGCCTACTCGAACCAGAAGAACGAAAAAATGTGCTCGTACTTCTCTGCGCAGGGAAATATTTTTTTTGTATGATTTAATTTGGAATACAGATTAATTTGTAATGCGGAGAAGTATAATAAATATAAATCAAGATATAAAAGATATAATATTTCAACAAATTGATGAAAAGGGGACATTTTCTTTGATTTATATTTTCTTAGGATTAGGATCCTCACTCAACCCTTGGATTGATACTGGCGTGTATACATCAAAAATTCAATCGTCGGCTAAGTCGAATAATTCAAAGAATGTTCTTTT
The DNA here is from genome assembly GCA_037367405.1 of Ottelia alismoides. Classification (NCBI taxonomy): domain Eukaryota; kingdom Viridiplantae; phylum Streptophyta; class Magnoliopsida; order Alismatales; family Hydrocharitaceae; genus Ottelia; species Ottelia alismoides. Next base: position 1,109,919 of record JAZKJV010000134.1, read on the forward strand.
TCTTCTTGTTCTATTCTCTGACCTTCTAACACAAACTTCTCCGCTAAATTCTACAACAACTCTCAGTTCTCAACTACTAGAAATTAGAACTACTAGAAGTACGGTACTTCTTCTTCTTTGTATTAGTTATCATTTGCTCGGGAGCTAAAGAGTAGGAGTCTCAATTAGTGGAAAGTATATTACACCTTATTGAGCTTCCTTATGAAAACATTCATTTGTATATGGGGTATAGATGGTATTTCATTATTCTTCGTGATATTGACCACATTTCTGATCCCTATTTGCATTTTAGTGGGTTGTTCTGGTGGTCGAGGATCTAATTGCAATTACTAAAAGTACGAGAGCGTTCAGCAAATATTATAGAATATTTGAAATGACCAATGAAAGTTTGAAGTTCAAATATTAAATACAGAAACATATAGGGTAAATATCATGAAATACATAGCGAGGAGCAGATCGACGACTCCCCTTCCTTCACTTATCTACATGGCAGCACTAAGGAGGACGATACCACTTTGCAGATGAGTGGTTAGGATTAGATCTTCTGCGAAAGATCAACGGTGGGGGATCTGCTTCATCAGACGATTGTTGTACTCCAAGAAGAACTGGGCCAAATCCGAAGGCAGAGGGACACGGTGGATGAACTGGGAAGAAGCCTCGCTAGAGCGAGCTTTATCCAGCTGGATCGTCCTCCTCCGTCGCTCTTTGAAGCTCCGAAATTCCCAGGCACTTCATGTGAGGGTCCTCTGATGGTTGGAATCTCCAAAATGATCTGGCTGCCACTGGAGCTCGTTGGCGAGGTCGAAGATGCCTAACGACTCCAAGTACCTCCGGTGATGACCAAAATGTGCGTCCAATGGGTCTTGGGCGGTTTGATCTGCACATGAAGTGACGAGGGTCGAAGGCAAAATGCATCGACACTATTAGAACGAAAATAGGCCGCTAGTAGTGGGTGACGGTGCTCTCCGGTGATGCAAAGAAGAGAGAGCTGAGGTCTCAATTCTGGAAGGATTTGGGTGAGTGGAAGTGGGCTTTGTGATTCGAGGACGGAGAGGAAGAAGAGGGGTGGTCTGGTGTAGTGGAGACGGACGGAAACAATTGAACGAGGTTCGTCGGAGCTCAACTCCGGTGAACAACGAAGGTGGCAAATTTTAGCTAAAACGTGGGACTAGATGCTGAAACAATGGCAAGATTAAGAGACTGGAAACGAGTCTACACTAAAAAGCTAATAAAAATACCTCAAATCGGTCGGGCCGATTAGATGGTAACTCACGACGGCTGAGATTGCCGGAGATGGTGGAAGCATCTAAAGCCAACTCCTTCGATCCACCTAGGTGCTCAGCGAGAATGCTGTCACCATCCTTAAGCTTTCGAGTGCAAAAAGGAGCAGAAAAAGAGGATCAAAAGGGTTCGAAAAATGGAGGAAAGTTGAGAGGTTGGTTATGTACATGATGGCGAGTGGTGATGGGGTGATTTTCGAGGAGAGATCGTGGGTGCGGGGAGGAGATTTGGTGGAAACAATGGACATGGCGTAGATCACATATGTATACAGAGCATTTTTCATGAAGGGCCTGCATCCCCTCGATTGATGTATCGAGGGGGGGGGGAATCGAGAAAAGTGATCAAAAGCAATCTGTCGGAGGCTACATGCAATAGGTTAGGCAGTTGACCTGTGGTAAACATGCCGGAAGCTTTGGTTGGTCCACTTGGACCAACTAGAAAAAAACAAGCTCGAAAATAATTCGAAATTCAATAGAAAATAATAAATGATTTTATTATTTTTGAGTTATAAAATTTAAAAAATGTTTATTATTTTCTAAATTATTTTATTATGATTTTTATTTATTTTTTAGAGGTATTTAATTACAAGTTACTTTTTAGGATATAGATATAGGTATATTTATCTATGTTTAACTATTTTATTTTTATTTTATATTTTGATTTTATTATTTTAGTTTATTTTTTATAAAATTATAAATTATTCTTAGATACTTAAATATATTTTTATTATATTTAGTGATATAATATATACACTTAAATAAATAGGTATACTTATTATATAGGTATAGATATAGGTATTTCATCTATGTATTTTATATACGAATTTTATTTTATTGTTTTCTTTATAGTTTTATTTTAGTTTTAGTATGTACATCTATTATAAATAATAGGGATGCAAATGGACGGATACAAATATAGGTGTTACTGTATCCTTATCCGTTTATAAATACGAATACGGATGCATATATAGATATTGACGGATATTTATCTTACCATCCTTAAAAAAGGGATACATATGTAAATCAGATACTGATCGCATACGAGGAGTGTTAGAAATACTTATAAAATTGACTTAAATGTATACAAATCTGATGGGAAATACATTATATAAATTTACTAAATGTGTTTGTATCGTAAAAATTATACAAATAAGGTAAAAGAAGGCATAGAATTATGTTATATAGGGTTAAAAATAAATCTATAACTATATTTATATACGAAAACATATATACAGATACAGATACTGATGTTTGCGGATAACAAAATGATATCCATATGCGCATCCATTTTAAAACGGATACGGATGTCAAAATCTGTATAAAACAGATACGATGACGGATCGGATACAGATATGTCCATGACCGTTTGCATCCCTAATAAATAATATTTACAAAAATATAAAAATATAAAATTATAAAAAATAAATAATAAATAAAATGATTATTTTAACCAGGTATATTATACAATAGTGGTCCATAACCTAACTTTCACACCTTAACTCTAAAAATATGAAACCTCCTTTATTAAATAACTTATTAAAATTTATAAAAATTAAAATTTATTTTAATATATTTTGACTTTTTATTTGAGAGATATGGATCCGGGAAATTGGCATTTTGGAATCTTACTTAGAGTATATCTTTTACAACGTATATTATTTTTGTATGAAATGAATTTTATATTTTTCTATATTTTATATCTACAACTTTCTATATCAATTTTCATTAATTCAATTATAAAAAGTAGAAAATAAAATAGATCTCAAAAATGCATGAATAATTAATTATTCAAAGGGATTTTTATTGTATAAATGACCCTTATCTCCCTCTACTTTATTCCTTGTCAGCCTAGTCATCAACATACCTAGGTCTCAGGATTTAGGGCCATAAAATATATTTGATATTTTTTATTTTCTTTTGTCTATATTTTTTGCATAAAAACTGTATTTTATACAATATTTGTACAATAATGCATGCATGTTAATTAATGAAAATTAATGGTATTTACATGCATTTAATAGGGGTTTTAAGGACAAAATGATAGAATAAAGGTGATGAAATGGAGATTCATCAGGTACGTCTACTCTTGATTTGATGGTAGAGACATGCGTTGGATGAATTAGGTGTTGGGGAGATGGCAATCCTTTCTCACATAGGCTGATATCTGTCCGACCTCTTGATGCAGGTCCTCTGCATAGGAATAGAGATTCGGAGGTGTCAGATTAGTTAGGCAATGAGTTGACTTAACGAGATCGAGATAACCTAAGTCCTATGTTGAATGCTGTCACAGCATAGGCATGCATCCTCTGACCGGAGACAGATGTATTACTATATGTCTGAGTGTGTACATTTGGCAGACCAATAGGTTGATGACCTAACCAAGGTCTATACACCGATGCGCTGGTGTGCATGTAAGGGCATATGAGTAATACGATCTCTTAAAGGGATCATACAGGTTCACTACTGAACCGGAAGACATGAGCTCACTCATGAGAGATATTGGAAAGAATCAAATTCCGTGTACGGTCGTCTCGCTTTGGAAGCTTGACTGAATTTGTAGGTCTGATATATACTTTTGGAAAGTATATGATCCAGACCTAGGTATGATATATGCTTTTGGAAAGTATATGATCGATACCAAATCCCAATGATCAAATGAGAAACTTATTGACAAAACCCTGAAGAAGATAATATAAAATTGATCTTGATCTTCGGGTTGATCATAGGTCTTCCAATATGCAGGATGTATAGGTATTGGGAATACCTGAGGGTGATGTGATCATAAATGATTGTATATCCATGACGCTTCCATTCCGAGGGAGTGATGAAACAGGTCAGGATTTTAGTGACTCCTTCCAGTAGAGAAGCAATCTGATCTTAGTCCAAGTGTTGGACATTGGTCTGAATGAGATTCAAATTCAATGAGAAGATTAGATTTGCGATCTTGATTTAATCAAGCATCTGTGGGAGGTCCATAAGTTCTGGATTTGAGATGAGATCTCCACATCCAAGTCACTATACGTGGAATAATACAATCGCCCTGTCCTTATCTCCAAGTATCTGCGGAGAAAGCACATTATTCTTGAAGGGGTTCGAGAATAATCCATTTGATGAAATTCATATCCAAGCAAGAAGAACTTGATGATTAAATAAGATTTAATTATCAAGCATAATATGAATGAGATTCATATTGTGAGAATTATTATCCAAGATAACTAAATGGGATTTAATTATCAAGGATTAGAGAATGTGGATAATACTATCCATGATATATGTGTATTATAAATATGATTTATAGTACATATATTCAAGAGAGAGGATATATGTAAATAGCATTTGTTAATTAATAGTGTGGACTGGATTCACATTAATTAATTAATTAATTGGAAATGTAATTTACAAATTAGTTTGGGTTGTGAATTTGATTCACATAATTTTCAATGGCATAATTGAAATATTCACAAATTAATTTAGAATTAATTTGATGGATATTTTTGTGATAATTGAGAGATAATGTAATATAATAAAAAGGAGAAATAAAGCCACCATTTTAGGAGGCAAAAACTAATATAAAAGGAGGGCTAGGGTAGCCTTCCAAGGTACATTATGAAGAGTTGTACAAGGTTACAACTCTCTCTCTCTCTCTCTCTCATATTCTCTCCCTCTCTCTTTCTCTCCTCCAAAAGATGGCCGTCCATATTGTGTTGAGAAAGGAGAGACTCTCGGCTTCTTCTTCGATGACTCGAGGATCTCCTTCTCCTTTGGAGTTGCTTACTCTAAAGGAAAATGATGGATTTCGTTTGACGAAATCGGGGGAGCAATCGCTTGGATCTTCATCGAGGATTGCGGGAAGGACGCGACTCATCATCGTGCCCGCAAGTGCGTTCTTCGTGGATCGGACTTGAGATAGGAGGATCTCTACTTTGGGATCTCGCGATCACAACCATGCTCCAAAAGGTATTCCTTATACTTTGTGGTTTGATGAAACGATCCGAGAAGTGTTCTCGTGATCATGTGGTTTCATCTTTAGATTTAAAATTTTTAATTTCCGCCGCATCTAGCATCTAGTACGACTAGTTGCTCTGATTGCATACGATACAATCAACATGCTTCCGTGGTGCGCTTAAGGATACTCAATATCCTTCATTAGGATGAAGGTTGGTCTCTCCGAGCTTCGATCAGTCATAGCTCAACTGATCTACCACCGATCTGTCAACTAATGGTCACTGAAGGAAGCTGAAAGTCTTTCACGTTGAGTAAATATGGCTACGAGGTCCGATGATTGATCGATCCAAAATCTGGAGTGTCATATGTTCTGCTATTGAAAGACGAGCTCCAGGTCCTATCCAGCTCTAGAAAGAGTCCTAGACCTGCACGTTATTTATTTGCTCACAGACACAACCCCGACCGACATTATTAGCGAAAAAGAAGCAGAGATGGGGGGTGAATGGGTGAATCCAACAAAGGTGGTTGGAAGGAAGTCACCTTCCAGATCCAAGACGGATCTGGGTGATCAGAGGTAGGAGAAAAATGAAGAAGCGAATGACGAGTGTGATCGGTTGGTCAGGATGAAGTAAAACATAAGTGGCGGCCTCCGATCAAGTAGATCGGAGATAGATTGGAGATGGACATATCTAAAGGAAATTCGAATGGAATTGTGTGAATTAAAAATAGAAATTAAAGGAAAACTATGCTAATTTAACCTACGGTGGAGAGTAATGGGTCTCAGCTCGATCCGAATGCGACGGCTCGAAGAAGTCAACGTCGGCGACGATCCCATGACGTGCTCGGAACATGCCTCCAAGCCAATTTAAGGTTCTCTTGGCTGTGGAAGTGAAGTCCTATCACAACTCCACACTTTAAGATCAACCTTAGGTGCTTGGTTTGGTGGAAAACAGATAATGAGTCGAGGTTGGATCTGGGGAGGTTTACATTGACGATGCTTCAAGCGAATTTTGAAATGGGAGATGCATGTGAACCAAGATTGGAGAGAGCAAATTGTTATTCAGGCGAAGAAGTTTATTAGTTGGGCAAAAAATAAGAAGGAATTAGGTGAAATAGACAGATGGATTGAAAGGGAAAATTCAGAGAAGAAGAAGGGATCAACTGATTATTCAGGTAGCAAGGTTAATGGGGGAGTTGACCCAAGTTAATGGACCCAACTCCGACCAATCAGGGTATCCTACCAGCTACAAGATAAGGGAAAATGACAAAATAAGAAAAAAAATAAAGAAAATTAACAAATAAATAGAAAATGACTTTAAATGAAAATTGTTGAAAATAAATAATGTTAATAAATTAATAAACTTATTTATAATGGATTTTAACAATTTTAAAAAGTTAAATAGACACGGTAGAGTAAATAATAACCTTTATTTATAGGTAAAAATGCCTATGTATGCAACAAGTGAATTGGTAATAAATTTTTTTATAAATAATGTGTAATTTATTAATTTACAACATTATTTAAGGATTTTAAACATATTATTTGATGCTTATGAGTGAATTTGTTAAGGTATATAAATAATTATTTACGATACCTATACAATAAATACAAGAGTTTATTTTTGTTTATTTTTTATTTTGTGATTTTTATTTGTATTTTATAAACATCAAATACAATATATAAAAATGACTAAAAATACAATATATGCAAAAATACAAAAATAAAACAATAAAATAATACATTGTACAACATAGGCAAACTATACAATATCACTCAAAAAAATCACATTTCACATCTTAACTTGATTTTTATGATACCACTTTCATTCTAAAGCCTATTTAATTTTTAACAAAAATGAAAGTGAGTTTGGCTTATTTTGATTTTTTGCGGAGAAGATTTTGATTTGGCATATTGAGCTTTGTGGTTTTTTCAAAGTGATGTTCAGAAAGAGATTTTCTTAAGAATATAAAGAAATGAAACTCAAAAAAGATTATACAAGTTTTTTATAGAATTTATTGATATTAGTAGATATTAAAATGTCTTAAAGGGGGTTATCTTGTAGATATCGGAAAATAATTACTCCTACGTCAACCTATGGCTCACACCTCTGCCCATTGGGAAAAAAAGCTTTATCTCCCCATACTTTATTCCTTGTCGAATAGGTTAAGCTTTGACCTACTCTCGGGGTTAGAGTCATCATGTATTTATTGCATATATGTTGTATTTTTATTTTCTTTATTTTTCCATTATTTCTTTATTTATTATTTTAGGTTAAAAGAATGATAAATATACAATATTTAAAAAAGAAAGAAATTTATTAAAAGGTGAGATTTATTGATATTTACATGTGTTTTATACGGTATTTTAAGCTAAAATAAATGAATAAAGAAGATGAAATGCATATTCATCAAGGAGCCCATGATCGGGACAAAGTTTCATCAGGCTATTTTTCTGCTATATTTTGTTGCATATGCAAGACAAAACTAAGTAAATTGAGGAATATACATGACTAGATAAAATGTGATATAACTGCATTACAATGTCTAAGAACAATAACGGAGAGGGGGTGGTGGAGGGTCGCAACCCCCAATAATTTTGGAAAAAAGTAACCTAAGGGAATGAAGCTCAAACTACATACATAAATTTCGGAAATTAACTAAAGGCAATTAAGTCTCATTAACTAACAACAACTAAGTCTCGTATGGGAATTGAACTCGGGACATTTTCAGAAATTAACTAATGGCAATTTAGTCCCATATGAGAAATGGACTTGAGACGCCTTCACTTTAAAAAGTTCCCTCTTACCGGCGCAGGTTTATTTCACTCTTTGCAGCGTTGTTCACCAAGTCACCAACGATGGTGACCATCAATCTTTTGAGTTCATTGTTATTTTCATTAGTCGTGCAACAGTGCACGTAAGTAATTTCTTGCATCATGTTCTATCTATCGCATATTAGTTACTAACCTTATTGTATATTACTCTTTTGACAACCATTAATTGCAATGTACCGATGAATCTTGAATCAAATATTTTGTGATTATTTTTTCCACCAACAATTATTTCTGATTATATTTTTTAATTGTTAATTAATGTGTATAGGCATTATGACTAGAATAGGTTGATTTTCATACTGTTAAATACTAAATTGTTAGTAAATGCTAATATGCTTCAGAAATAGATAATGTTATAATTTTAGAATTTCGAATCATTAATTAGTTCTTATATGCTTCGGGATTAGATCAAGAAGAGTTATTTTTTCTTAAATTTTGTGTTTCTTTTTTATAATGATATTTACAATGTACATGTCAAAATGAATAGCAACATTTTGACATCAATTAGTCTTAGAGATTTTCCGATGTTGATTAAACGTAAGATCTACGAAGTGATTTATACGTAAGGTCTATGGAGCCATCCCAAAACCTATTAGTTAGTGCATACCAAAGAATTAATGTTTATACATCAATATCCGATACGTTGTCATATTCGTTTTACATAGATATTTTCATTTATTTTTTTATCAAATTTAAAATGATTTGCAGATAAATATATCACTTCGATATATACATACTCATTCGTATTCATTTATCGATCTTAGTTAATTAGTTATAGAAATATCTTTACAATTATGTGAAATAAATTTATGTGATTTTCGATCTGTATCCATTATATTTGTATATATTTGTCTAAGATATGGTAGGACATTCTTCATATTAGTCAATATCCGTATCTACACTGGTATTCATATTCTAAATAATCAAGTAATATGGTAGCACTCATATTCATAGATGTATCCAATATTTTCATCCCTACAATTCGACGTAAGTAACTTGATAACAACATGTATGTTACAACTTAGGGAAGGTAGGCTCTTGATATTGATTATCTTATATATCTAGCCGATTATGACCACTAGATGTGAATTTTGTATAGAACATAACTTGTTCACATTGTCACAATAATCACATCTTCTATATAATTTATATGATTATTATGGTTATAAATATAATATTTGTCATCTTATACTACTTTTAAATACTACATTTTCCTTTTTGATTAAAATTTAATTATTTTTTCATGTTTAAATTTAAAATGTCAAAGAATACGATTATCGCCTTTTTTTCAATGAAGAGAGATGAAAGTATTCCTTCGAACAATGTAAATGCCTACAACAGGCTTTTTAAAGATGAATTCCCTCATGCCAAATTAAAACCACGAGTAGAAATTACTAGTACTAATGACATTGTAGTAGGAAGAGAATCAGGATTATGTCAGATGATTTGGAAATATCCTTTTGAAAAAGAGAAGGTATAATTCGAACTTATATTAATATTGGACCTTATCGCATGTCATGGCAGATTATTTGTATAGCAACAGTGAAAAGCAAGGTAGACAGTTTCAAGCATCTTGGTTTATGTAACATTTCTGATTAGAACACTCTTCCTCAAAAGATGTAGCATTTTACTTGTTATCTTTTATGTGGTAAATGCAATTCCAAGTATGGTACACATCTTTATTGCTGGTGGATTCTACAATTGGAAGAAAGTTAATGATGGAAAAACTGTTTTTTAATCACATCAAAGGTTGGGGATCAATTCATCATATGACAGAGGAGCACTTGAGGAATAAAACACAATACATTGAACATGTATTTGTAAAAAGAAGACGACAAACATGTGAAAGAAAATCTATTGAGATTAAAGACTACTGTTGATGACGTACGGTGGTTGGTTTTTCAAGCATGTGTATTTAGAGGTAATGATGAAAGTCATGTTCAAGAAATCATGGAAATTATATCGAATTAATAAAATTTATTGCATCATATAATTAAGAAGTGGATAAAGTTGTCTTGGAGAATACATCAAGAAATGCTAAATATACTTCACCTGATGTTCAAAAAGGAATTCGTTAAATTATAACCCATAAAGTAAGAAGCTTCATTCGTGAAGAGATTGGCGATGCTGCTTTTTGCATAATAATTGATGAAGCTAGAGATGAATCAAAGAGAAAACAAGCGGCAATTATTCATATATTTGTAGATAAAGAAATGATTTTATATGAACATTTCTTTGATATAGTTCACAATCCTGATATAAAAGCCTCTCCATTGAAAGATAGATTATTTAGAGTATTATTACACAACAATCTTGATTATATAAGAATAAGATGACAATGTTACGATGGAGCTAGCAACATACATGGTGAATGGATTGGATTGCATGTTATGATTAAAAAAGATAATAGATAAGCAAACTATATTCATTGCTTGGCTCATCGTCTACAATTGGCTCTTCTTGCTGTTTCAAGAGAAGTAATTCTGGTTCATAAGTTCTTTAATAAATTGACATGCATTGTTAACATTGTTAATGCTTCCTTGATAACACGGGTTTGGCAAGGGTCAAAATACGTCCCACACAAGGCGGGGACGAAGTCGCTGAGGTGACCGCTCACTAAACCCCTGTTAAGCAGCAATTAACCCACAATAAAGAATAAATTAATCGAGTCCCAAAAATGTGAGTTAAAATTAATAACTCTACCATGATGATGCATAGTGCGTAAATATGTAGAGGTCGAACAACAGAGAGAAAAAACTGGTAGCCTACACTTCTTTGTATACAAGATAGTCATGTATGCACACAAGTCATTTTGTGGATTTTCATTTTTTAATTTTTTTTATTTAATTTTTGATTTTATATTTTCTTTTTATTTTTTATATTTTTATATTTTCTTTTTCTTTTAATAGACATATAATATATACTAAGGAATATATATATATATACTAGAGATAAAAGGAAGATAAAAATAGGGAAAAATACTGAAAATATAGTAAATAAGTTGTTTTTGTTATTTTTATATCTTGCTAATGTTTTGTGATTTTTCTAGGTTTTTCCTAATTTGTTTGGTATTTTTAAAGTCAAAAATACGAGTAAATAGTGGAACACATTGCTAGACGGAATTAAAATGAGGATGAAAAATATTAAATAGTGTCAAAAATTCCTCAAATTAATTTTAAAACAAATATAAAAAAATATAGAAACTTCAGAAACATAGATTGTATTTTTATGATTTTTCAGGGTTTTTTAGTAATTTTATGAATGTTTTTAGGGTTTTCTAATTTTTAGGAGTTTTGTTTTATATTTTCCAGTGATTTTTGGATATAAAACCAAACACAGTAAAAGGCATACAATATATTTTTTGTGAATATTTTTAAGGCCATTTTACATTTTTTTTGGGATTTTATAATGCAAACAGTAGCAAAGATGCATGTTTTTGAATTTTTATAAATATAAAAATGCCATAAAAATGAAAAATAAAAATGTGGCGTGATAATACAATGCAACAGGAACCTATGGTAATTTTTTGGTGATTTTTGGAATTTATAGATGCATGCAATAAATAGAGAAAGCAAAAGGAAATTCCAACACTAGTAGGGGTATTTTTGCAAATAAGATAAAGTCCAGTGGGTTCTGTGCAAATATACCAAAAATTTTGAACATTATAAAGAAGTTTCAGGACCAAATGCATGTTTCAAAACCCGCCAGGTGGCCCTTGCAATTTTTCCAATCACATGGGACTACATGTGACTCACACATAGGGACCAAAACATAATTACAGAAAGCATAGGGGTCTGCGTGTAAATTTCACAAAAATATAACACTGTAAATTTTATTTAATGGACCTTTACAAAATACAAATAAATACAAGGGCATCCGTGAAATTTTCTGAACTCACGTGGGACCGCACATAAGCTGACATGGATAGGACCTAAATGTAAATACAAGAAAACGGGGGTCCTTTCACAAAATATCCACTTTATTTTAAATGTTACATAATATTTAATGGATTAAACAATAAATACAAAAAGGGAAGGGGTTCAAGGTGTAAATTACGCCTTACTAGGCACGGATGGACGGCTGATCTTCATTCACTAAAACACGTGGCACCCATCTGACGGTCGATGACGCTTCGTGGTTGGATGCACGAGATTAGATCTCATGGTGAGATCTGACGGTCATGAGGCTTGGCATCCAATGGCTGCTGCTACACCTGGGGCCTTCGTCTTAATCGGACGGCGATGGAGCAAGGTGGAAGAACATGGACGAAGCTTGGGCGCGGCGAGCTTCGATCGTGAATAGATGGCGCCTCCGGCCTTCTTTGTCGCCTCCGATGGTCTCTGTACGTGCCTGGAAGGTCCCCGCATCTCCTGATGGTCTCCGCTTGGCCCCTGGAGGTCCCATTCGTTCAGGCGATCTTGAGGAAGGGGAGGACCTCCAAGAACCACTTCTCAGGTTCAATCAAGCCCAAGAGGGCTCTGTTTGGTTCCTAACCTGCATAGAAAGAATACACGGCTCGAGGGCTTCACCCTCAACATGGGGTTTGAAGCTTTTGCGCAAAAAATGGAGTTGAGCGGCGAGGTTCCGGCGAGCGGCGGAGGCGAACCTCGATACACGAAGCCACGGAGGCTCCGGTTGATCTGGGGTGTGAGGGAGATGGAGAAAGTGATAGGGAACGAGATGGTTGTGATATGGGGATCGGAGAATGACTGGAGGGCTCGGGAGTCCGCTCCGGTGAACTACGACTCAACCAAATCTGGGTGATTTACTTAGCTAAGAACGAAACTAAATGTAGGAAACGAAAGTTAAAATTAAAATCTACCTAATAAAGCAAGAAAAGATGCTCAAATACCTGGTGGGGAACCAGGGAGCGTGGCGTCGCCGGAGCTCCACCGTGGGTGCAGCTCCCATCTCCTCCGACCGATTCAATGCGCCAAAGACCTCCTCCTGTGACGAGGAAACCTCCATGACCGAATACGAGGAAGGGAGAAGACGAAGACTGACCAAATTTGCGAAGGAGGAGGGGGAGGTTTATTTATAAACCATTCTGGGCACGCTTATTGACAGACAATTATTGATTAATATGGTGAATGTACAAGTGATCCAAGGTATTGGCGGGTATGAGGGATCATTGGGGAGCATTTCTTGTGAAGGAAGCGAGCGCGATCGATGGACGAGACGCCCGCGAAAAATGGGAGAAGATGGGGTCGTTGACAGATTTGACGGCTGGAGGCTGAGATGGGACAGTTGACCAGAGGTCAACGAAGGCTGCGTTGGGATTGGTCCACGTCGGCCGCTACAGGACAAAATAGGAGTTTTTATTCGAAAATAATAAATTTAAAATAGTAAATGATTTTATTATTTTTTGAGTATAAAATAAAAAATGTTTATTTTTTATCTAGTATTTTAATATGATTTTTATTTATTTTTTGGCTTGATTTATTAGTAGTTAATTTTTATGAATGTATTTATAGGTATATTCATCTATATTTGGTGTATTTTTATTTTTATTTTGTATATTTTATTTTATTATTCTATCTTCTTACTTTATATATTTATAACTTAATCTTTTGAGTATAAATATATTTTTATTTTATTTTTATGAGTTTATTTGCACCTTTAAATAAATAGGTAGATGAATTGTATAGGTATAGTTGTAGGTATTTTGTCTATGTTTTATACACTATTTTTTTAATTTTTTTTCATTTTCTTGTTAGTTTTATTTTGATTTTGATGTACACTATATTATAGGTAGTTTGTATAAAATTATAAAATATGAATTTGTAAAAATAATACATAATGAATAAATTGAATATTTTAATCAGTATTGTGTACAATAGGGGCCCAAAACCCATCTTTCAAACCGTAGATCCGCAAAATATGAAACTGCCCTCATTAAATAGCTCTTGAAAAGTTATATACAATTAGAGGTGATTTTGCCATGTTTGAGTTTTTATTTGAAAGATATTGGTATGTGAAGTTTGGTTTCTGGCTTTTTATTCTGGGTATAAAATGTACATTGTATATCATTTTTGTGCAAACTCAATTTTGTATTTTTATTTACTTTATTATCCACAACTTTTATGTACAAAGTTTCCTTATTTGATGAATAAATAATTAAATACAAAATAGGTGTCAAAAATGCACAAATCAAGAATGAATAAATGAGATATTTATTGTATTTTTGGCCCTTATCTCTCCCTACTTTATTCCTTGTCGATCAATTCCATTCTGGAATTGGTCTCGGGGTTAGGGTCATAAAATATTTGCAATATTTTATTCCTTTTCTTTTCTTCTCTTTATTCTATAATTTTGGCATTAAAAACCTTATTTTATATACACATAAATACAATAAATAATGGATGTTATTATAGACAAATTGATGCCATCTACATGCATTTGCTGGGGTTTTTAAGGCCAAAATGATAGAATAAAGGTGATGAAATGGAGATTCATCAATCTTCTAAACGTCATGATAAATTACAAGCTGCTCAAACCAATGATATTTCATATCTTCTTTCTATGAATGAAGTTCATTGAGGCATTGGACGTAACCAGATTGGCACTCTACAGCATGCTGGTGAAACTCGATGGAATTCACATTATAGATCTACATGTGGCTTTATGAAAATGTATAGTGCAGTATGTAAGGTACCTTTGGCTATTATAGATGGAGGGGATACTTATTTTCAATGTGGAGAGACAGCTGAAGCTTATGAGTCTGTGATATCATTCGAGTTTATTTTTATTATGCATATAATGGAGAATATGCTGGGACTCACCGAAAACTTATATCAAAATTTACAGCGAAAAATATAGATATTTTGAATGCTTTACAACTTATTTCATCAACAAAAGAACAACTTCAAAAGCTACGAGATGATGGTTGGAATGTTTTATTTGACAAAATTGTATTATTTTATTAAAAATGAAGCATTGACACTCCATGTTTGAATTCTAAATATTCTCGAAGTGGAATGACAAATCATGGACAAGTACAAGAAATTACACTACTACACCACTTTATAGTGGACATATTTAATGCAACTATAGACTCTCAATTATAAAAACTTAATAATAGATTTAGTAAAGATGCCACCATTCTTGCTACTCATGCATCTTTAGTCCTACAGATGGTTACAAATACTTCAATATTGTTGACATATGCAAACAAGAGTCTTGACCTAGCCATTGTGCCTACGTTGGGAGCTCCCTCTTTCAACCAAGCCCTTTTTTGCTAACAATTCAAAGCTCTATAATAAATGCAGCAAGAATTAGCAAGGGAATTCTGTCCAGCAGATTTCATAGATCAAGAAATATTACTATTAGAGAAGAAGCAGTTGGTATACTATAAATTAGATATCACTACTCATCATATTCTAATGGATATCTCAAATCTCACAGAACTATGTTAAAAGTTAGAAGAAACACAGAAGGTTGAGACTTATTATTTGGTTAGTTGTCTGATATGAATTGTGATGACCTTGTCTATTTCGACTACAACAACAGAAAAAGCATTTTCAGCTATGAAAATAATAAAGTATAGACTTCGTAACAAGATGGGAGATGATTTTCTTAGAATTTCTCTTTTAACATACATTGCGAAAGAAGTTGCAGAGAAATTCTCAATAGATTAGATAATCAATGACTATGATTTGAAGTCACAACGTGCACGATTCAAATAACTTCATATTAAGGTGCATATCTTTCTCTTGTTCACTTATTTTTAAAGTTAAGCTATTTAGTATGAATAATCACTTTTATCTTATTCACGACATAATTAATGTGAATCATTTTACAAAATGATTGATCAAAAGATGTGTGCCGCCATCTCTACATTATGGTCAAGAAAAATATCATGTGTTAATATTAATATTTTTTAAATTTCAAGTCATATTTTTATGTACCATTAATTATTTTTAGATAAGTTTACAAATTTATAAAGGAAAAAAATCTTTAACTTTTGTATATTTGTATTGTATGCTAGAAACTCAATCTAGCCCCCTACTCCCTGAAAAAACACATCGATCGAGTCATCTAAAAATATAACACAATCGTTGTAATGACTGATAGATTTTACAAGAAGAGATAATTTGTGGTTATCTTTTTATTTATTTTATTTATACTCTTAAACAAGACGTGTACATAACAAGACGTGTACAATATCAAGTACGGGAGTGTCGAACTCAGGAAGGCAAACTGTTGGAAACTAGGATAAAAAGCTATAGAAATTCTAAGTTAAAGAATTTCCTACTTTTCTTATTTATTTTTAGAGATTTTTCATGATTTTAATGAAAATTATATTTTTTGTGACTTTCATGTATTTTGTAATTTTTATTTTAGAAAATGTTTTGTAATTTTTATTTGATTATTTTTATATTATATTTTATTTTTATGTTTTTACTATTTTTCTAGATTTTAGGATTTTTATGAGTTTTGGAATATTTTTAATGTTGAAAATTAAGTCCTTATTGAAAACTGTGATGTATTTTTTATTTTTTAAGTTGAAAGCATAGAGAAAATCTTTTATTTTATTTTTATGAAAAAGCAAATGAAATTATCTTTAAAATGACATATTGTGAGTTTTTTTATTATTTTTATTGAATTAATTACGATTTTTAAAAGTTTTTATGTATTTTGTATTTTTTATTAATTTTAATATTCATTTTTATTTTGTTTTTGGGTTCATGTGTAAATTACAGTAAAATATATTGTAGGTAATTTTTATTAGATTTTTATAAATGTTTTTCTATATTTTAGGATTTTTAAAATTTTGTTATTATTATGGTGTTTTAAAGATTTTTTAAAAATAGAAAATATTTTTAATTTTCAAAACTGATTGTGTACTGTATATCGTATATAATATCGTATTTATATGTATTTTTTTTTATATTTTTATAGTTTGTGTTTTTTATTGTGTATGTATTATGTATAGGGTTTATATATAGTTAAGGGTATATATATGTAAGAATCTGGGAATATAAGCGCGTGTGTGTAAAAGGCAGGATTGGAAGGGGTATATGTGCAAAATCTCCAATGACCACGTGCCAAGCACGTGTCAGTTCCAGCACCAGGACTTGTGCACAATTGTAGAATACACGAGGGTATTCACGCTAAAAGTCCAGATCTACACGTGAGATCACGTGTTCCCTTTAGATCTTGGAGTTGGATGTAATAAGCAGAAGTTTCTTGCTATTAATGAAATTTGCCCTCAAATATTAGGCTCGCACACGTGCGTTGCGTGTGACGCCCTTTAGCAGTGTGGCGATGCACGAGTCAGGGTTGGGCATGGGCCGGGCTCGGGCCAGGTTCGCCTTGGCCTGGCCCAAGCCCATTTTAGAATATTGGCTAACGGGTCGGGCCTAGGCCCATTTTATTTTAAAAAATTAGGCCCAAGCCCAAACCTGACCCAAACAAAATGGGTCGGGTTCGGGTCGGGCCGGCCCAATTTAACACCTATGTATACCAATATCATGTCTTCCATTCTTCTTGCATTTGTGTGGTTGTTTCTTATGCATGTGTGCATGTTTAAAAGTATAAAGCATGCTAACTAATTTGTGATTTTAACATTAGTTGTATGTTAGAAATACAAACGTGGTAAAAATATGGCGACTTAAACCACCATTCAATTCACCATTACATATTCTATTATAGATGCGGGCACTATGACCCAATACAAATTAGTTACTTACAGTGGTACATGTTGTAACACTTGAGGACACAGATTCCATTCTTGCATATTAATGTAATAATCTTGTATATTAATGTAATAATATCCTCAATCCACTAATGGATATGATTATTAATGTGTCTAAGCATTTATTCTACACTCGAATAAGGATATTAAAGTTAGAACATGGTATTTGGAATGGACATGAATATAATTGATATAATTATACCGTACTAGATATGAATATACTTGCTTTAGAATGGGCCGGGCTATCGGGCTAACGGGTTTGGGCCTTCTCAGGCCCAAACCCGACCCGATAATCAATATGGGCTCATTTTAGGGCCAACGGCCTGCCCATTAAATTTCGAGTTCGGGTTTGGGTCGGGTTATACGGGTCAGGTTTTGGGCCGGGTCGGGCCAGCCCAGCCCAATGCCCAACCCTATGCACGACTGAGATTGAGCGGTGCAGACGGAGCTGGTGCCAATGCGTGTCAAGATACAAGCCGTCGATCAGGGGATTCAATCTGACGGATCTACTCAAAACCCACAAAATCTAAAGGGGAGTGGCTCGATTCGTTCAGATGGCGAAAATGATAGATCTATTGGTGCTTCACGGTGGTGGTTTCCCGAGCGAAGGCTTTTGGCAGCGGCTAGTGATTCAAGGCTTCGCGGACTCTGACGCTTCGAGTTGTCGATCAATCAGGCTGAGCAGGGAGACTCTCAGTCTGGTGGTCCTTCAGTGATTCTCCATCTGCAGGTGCTCGCGGTGGTGTCTTTGTGGAAAGGGGTGGAGTTCATGCAGATGCGGTGATGCTTTGGGAGATGATCAATACGATAATGTGCTGCTCGTTTGTCCAAAGAACTCTAGATTACGCATGGTTCATTCTCACAGTAAAGCTCCAGATTCTGGTCGTGTCTCGCTTGGTGGATCTAATCTCCAAGCGGTTTCAAGTGTTGCAATGGTTTCTCTGACCATATCGGGTGTATCTCCAACATTGCTCCAAATAAGATCATGCACATGCAGTTGCATAGATCGACTCGAGCTCACAGCTTTGTCCAAACAAACATGAGTCAGATGAATGAGGTAGCAATCAGGGACAAAGGATTTGCTACAAATCTCCGACCACCGTGCGTGGTCGAAGGGGTTCAGATCTGTGAGTTATAAGGAGAAAATGGGGGGTATTCAGAAGATGGAGATGATGATTGGTGATCGGTTCGAATATGAGGTGGACTTAACATAGAAACCTAGGAAAACATAGAAGATGAGGAGAAGAGAGATTAAGAATAGCAAAGAGGATGGAGGAATGATCAAGGGGAGGAACATAGAAGAGGAGAAGAAGAAACCAACCTGGAAAACGAGATGAAATGGATGAATTGCCTAGGAACAGAGGTGCAATCCTCATGCATCGTAGCTTCGACGGCACGACAGTGCCGGAGGCTCGATCGCGGCGACTCGGATCTGCAACGCTGGTGATGGATCGTGCCCCCCCCCCTCTCTCTACCTCGCTCAACGTCGGAGAAGGACCTCTTGTCACAAGTTCCCTCTCTCGCTCGGAGCTCACCAGTGGAAATGAAATGGGGAAAATGACGGATGGCCAAAAATGGAGGAGGGAACCCTATATAGACGACAATTCGTGGAGCCCAAGGCAACGGGGTCCGGTCACTAGTTGAAGGATCCGGTGACCACGACATTTGAGAAAACGGCCGACCAAGTGTCGATCGTTGGGCAGTTGAACAAAGGAAGAGAACGGAGGCGGCGAGAGCAGGGTGCGAGGAAGAAGCATACGGGGAAGAAGGGAGAAAGGAAGAGAGAGGAGAGAGAAAAGGTAATAAAAATAAATACATGAATTAATTAAAATAATTAAATTAAGAATTAGATTAAATATATTAATTAATAAATACTTAAGTAGATAATTAAATCATTAAATAAATAGTTAAGTAAATAATTAAGTATTAAATATATGATTATTTAAATAATTCAATAAATAAATAATAAATAGTTGTATAAATTAATAATTGGATAATTTTTAATTTAATTTAATAATAAAATATTAATAAAGTATATAAATATATAAATTAACATATATATATAATAATAATACATTATAGTACATTGTACAACATATACCAATATGGTCTCGAAACTCACATTTTGCATATTAATTATGATTTTAATGAAAATAAGTGTCATTTTGTAGATAATTAAGTAATACAATTTTAAGATTGAGTTTACCCAATTCGGAGTTCATATGACTGAGTTATGAGGTCCGAAACATTTAGGAAGTGGCTTCATTTCTTCGGATTTATTGGCATTTTCACTTAAGTTATATTTTTATATTTTTATACTCATTTTTTATTTTTTTAGACTAGAAATTAAGTTGATCAGATTTACGGTTAATTAATTAAAAAACCAGGAAGTTTCTACATATATTACATATATACAACGAGGTCCAAACGTCAAAACTCACCCGTTTTATTCTAATATCTTTTTTGATATTTTTAATAAATAGTGTTAAGTATAAAACAAGTTTAAAAGTGAGTTTGGTCCGTTTGGAGTTTTCTATAAATAATTATGAAACTTGGAAGTTGATTTTTATGGTTTTTTCGGTCCATGGTGATATTTTATTTTTGTGTTGAATTATTTTTTTGATATTTTTATAAAATAATATATATTTTTATGAACAACTTTAATAAAGAAAATATTTTAGTTTGGAACTTTCTAAATGATAAATAAATTAAGTGAAATATGTACATGGTGAAAAATATGTTTAATGTATTTTTGGTCTTGATTTTTTTGATATTCTTATACGTTAGGTGAAATATGTACACAGAATGATCCTTATCTCTCCCTTCTTATTTATTTTATTGACCACGTCAATATTGACCTGGTCTCGGGGTTAGGATCATTTTGTGTATATTACATGTCTATAGAATTCTTTTTTAATTTTAATTTTATCTTTATTATTTTATATTAGATAAATTAAGTATTAAATATATAATATATTTGTGGTTAGGATGTTAATTAGTGGAAATTAGTGAGTATTTACATGTATTTTATCAATGATTTTAGCCAAAATAAAAGAATAAAGGTAATGAATCTTATATTCATCACTCCCCCACAATAAAATCCTACCTTCATCCATGTCTAAGAATACGATTCAAAAGATTGTTATATCAAGTAGTTAGATTGTGGTTTCTAGCCATAAATTCAGTTGCATGTGCTGTGGCATCAACTTTAAGAAAATCCATTAATCCACATGAGATGCATGAACACAGAAAGTTGTGCACCGTAGTTAACAGATAAACACAGATAAGGGGCCATGGAATACATATGGTGCATTACCAAGATGATTAATGAACCCAACATAACTAGATTAAGAGAAAATGGAACAAGTCATAACGTTGTTGATTTCTCCTTACTAAAGCCATAATCTGACATTTACATAGCCTCATGCCATAGATCTTGAAATCAATTAAATTAAGATCTTGAAACCAATTAAATTAAAGCTCATCAGATGCTCGTATGCTATTACCTATTTCGTAAATAAGCAAATATGTGTGTTGCCTATGCAGATATCATGTAATATATTTATACGTTAAACTAAAGTTGAGTTCTTTCAGCTTCTCTTCTCATCATGACACGTATGCACGCCCACTAGCTATCCTCCCTGCACTCCTTGCTCACGATGGGACATGTGTCCTTCCCCACCCCTCCCCCCACTTCCCGAAACAAACTCTCCCTCTTTTTATCGCATGTTGTTTTCTCTCTTCACTCGCTCGCTCTTTCTCGCCCTCACTCTCTTTCCTTCTCTCCACCATCTAAAGAACGATGCTCTTTGAGCGGCGAAGGTCTTGAAGCGGTGGAATCGAAGTTAGGTCGGGTATTGTCACATTCTTTGCAGTGATGGTGCTGTGGATCACACCGATCCACATCTCCGCTTCATCTCCATCACTTTCCATCCTTACCTTGCCATCGCAACACCATTCTCACACTCACCCATAGATTTCGAGCAGTAAGGTCCTCGTCCTACCAATGATTTTTGGCTTTCTCTTGGTTGTTTGGGTCGTTTTGACTATGCTTTGGAATTTCACGTGATTGTTGGAGATGTATAGGATCAATAACACCGGACTTCTACATTTGCTTTGGAACTTCAGCTTTGAATTGAACCCACCAGCGAGACCCTTCATCTTCCATCGCATCTCCAACCTCCGTACATGGAAAGCTATCTGTCAACCAACCCTAATCCGATCGAACTCGCTGGCACACCCTCCCCTCTTCCATCAATTTTATTCTTTTTGGATCTAGAATGGGATTTTCAGTATCCCTCGTTGATCATTTGGTCAATAAATGTGTGGTATGTTTATGCTTTTATGGAACATGATACACAATTGCCTAAAATGGTTGAAGCACATGATTCCTCACGAATTAAGCCCATCAAGAAAAATGTAATCCATGGAATATGCTCCGGACAAGTAATCCTAGATCTTCCATTTGTTGTTAAGGAGTTGTTAAAGAACATCTTGGATTTTGGTGCAAGCTGCATTGAGATAAATCTTAAGAGCATGTTTGGTTGCCAGAGTACCCGGTACCTTGTCATACCCCCATATGGACTCATATAATTTCTTTGTTAATAATATTTTTAACCATGTTTAAATAAAAAGTTAATATATAAATATATTATAATCATTAGAACATTAATATAACACATAATTGACGTGACATTACATCACATTTATCATTTCAACTCTCTCCAACCCTCAGATGCATCCAAACAGTTACTATTCACGAGAGGTTACCCCAACCCAACTGAATTACCAAATAGGCCCTAAGGATCAATGCGAAGAATTCTTCAAGGTCGCTGATAAAGGAATGTGGGATCTCTCTACATAACTTTCATAACTTTCAGACATGCAACACTACCATTTGTATTTCTTTTATGTCATCTTCATTAACAACTCTTATTAGATTACACCAACAAGCCAAGTGGATCGATGAAGCTAATGAAAGAAGGATTTCTAGGAGGGGCTATACTTGCTTGTGTATTATCTTAAAGCAAATCGTGATATGGAAACTTCATTTCTGATTTTTTTTATTTATGTGTGTATTCTCAAGACTTTTATTTTATTTATTTCTAAGATACAAGATGTTTGAGAGGATAGTTTCACTTTTAAAGACATGAAAACTGATAGGTGAATAATACATGATATGGCTCTCTATTCTGTTCAGTTGGTTTAGAGATGTATAGTATATCGTGATATTAGATTCATGTTTACTTATTATTTGAAATTTAAATTCTATGTCATCGCATCATCGATCTTTCTATATGATACGAATGAAAGCCATTCCTGTCTATATGAGAAAAAGTGGTACCAAGTGATTGCACCTCTCCACGAAATGATTATGGTCCTGAAGTCGGGAATTCTGGCAAATGCACTTTTATCAAAACAACTGGCAAATATATAATCTGAATTATAATTGTGTAAAAGCTAAATTTTCATTGTTGTAATAATGAAAAATTGAGGGTCGTGATTTTCTGTCTTTATACAAACATTTGACATCATAATAATCAACCATAGTAGGAATTTCTCATGAGAATAATAGGAAATCTTCCAGAGAAAGGTGGGGATTACTTCAGTGTAATCATTATCATATTAGAAATTAAATGCAAGAATGAATGACAGATCGAATTTTAATCCAATTTGACATTCTCATTTTATCAAACTTCCAACTTGCCAAAATTCCATTATAATAGTATTATTACCTCTAAAAAATAGTAGTCCTCTATCATTATAACAAAAAATATAGCAATTTCACTAATTATCATAAAATTGGAATTGAAAAATACAACCGGGGCCTACATAATTGAACTACATAACATTTTAGTTGGAGGTTATGAGAGGTGTTAGTGCTTTTACATTTTGAAGTTTACGTACAGACACATATATACAAACACGTGTATTCGTAGATGTATACACATACATTTATTTTCATGAGTGTGTATCGTTCTCAAAATTAATCCCTTCTTTTACGGATAGAGTAGTAGATAGGGGTAAGTGTCGTATCCTGTTATTTTCCCTTCTAAAATGTTATGTAGTTCAATTGCTTCTGATCATCTTTTACTTTGAATTTAATGGTAGAAGTCATTTTTATCTTACATGATGTTGCATATGAACGACAACATTTCATTTTGCTAAAACAATAATGATTGCAATGGTGCAGATAAATGTTACTTTGTTGTTTTCCCAGAAAAAAAGATACAATATGTGTTTGCATGCACGATCTGCATTATAATAGTTTTTAGAATTTAGGTTAACAATTGTTGTGTCTAATTTAATGTTGTCGAATGGAATTTTTTTTAGATTAAATTGATGGTTGCATTTAGAAAAAAATTAGTTTCTTATATTTTCAGAATCATTTCTGTTGGTATTTTCTCTTATATCATATTTTCTTTGTTGATGTGAGTCTGATGTTGATAGAACGGTTACAGGGTTTTGCATATATGCTTGACATTTTCTTGCATAAATGCTCTTTAATTTCTATATTTGCATGCATGATCTTCATTAATATTTTAATTTTAGATTAACAGTTGTTACATGTCATTTAATATCATCGTTTTCCTAGGTTAAAATGACAGTTACATTTAGGACAAAATAGCTTCATGTATTTCCAAAATCATCTCTGTTGTTATTTTAGTTTCCTTTCTTTTTTATTTTCTATCTTCTTTGTGGATGTGAGTCTGATGTTTACGATGCTAATACAAGGTGTTGAATATATGTTTGGTATATAGTTCATATTTGAGATAATATTGATCAGGTCATTCCATTTACTATTTGTTGTGGTCTTTAGATGACATCTTTGATAGTGTTGATCGATTGTCTCTTTTGTTGTTTGAGGTGTGTGCTCTTTGTATGGTGGATGGAGTGGGATGGTGGCATTGATGATGGCTTTGGTAGGGAGAGGCGGGAGAGGATCCATTGCCTAAGGCTATGGAGAGAGAGAGAGAGAGAGGATGGATGATGATGGTGGTATGGATTCGAGAAAAATAAAAAGAAATTGTACATTTGTCATTTTTTTAGAAAAAGATCGAGGACTAATATCTATTAATCATCCATAAAAAGGATAATGCCCAACATCGCCAAGCTCAAGCACAACATAACATGGTCATGTTTACTCAATTATGAGCAAAATAAATTAAAACCAACAAAACTAGGTTCCGTGAGACCAGTAAACAAAAAAACATCAAAAGAATTCTCCTTAAGGAAATAAAGGGAATGATTTTTATTGAATGTTTAGATTATTGTCTTTACATTTGTATTAGGAATTGGATTTTTATTGTTTTTTTCTTTTTTATTCTTGGGTGAGATTTATAAATCTTATATTTAGTGTATTTAACATATTTTCTTTAATTGAAACATATGTGTTTGCTTTCGATTCATTTTTTTGAAGGGATAATTACACCCATAACCCTGAGTAATTCCTCAATCTCAATCATAACCCTGCATGATCACGAATTACACGAGAAACCCCGAGTAATGCTTAACTCTTACATGACATGACCCTGTGTTATGGTCCGTTTCAGATGACCGTTATAGTTGACGGTTTCCGTTAGAAAAAGTCAAAATTACCCCTAATACTCTATCGAATTTACAAATCATGCCCTATATCTCTTTTTCTCTCCTTGATGCACCAGGCCATCACGACCAGCAACCACCGACCACGACGCCGCCGCGAACCCCAGCAGCATCGCCATCGCAATCTGCTTGCAGATTTTCGCCGACCTCCATCTTGGGCTAAGCTCCGCCGCCGCATCAACGACTGCCGCTCCAATTGTTATAGACCTGCAGATGTTACGGAGGCGAAGGTTTCTATCTTCGTTACGTGCGCCTCCATAACCTTCGTGGAAGGGAAACCTGTGGGCTCTTTGTGGATGGATTCGTTACGTGTACTCCACAGTGGAGGTTGGAATCTTCCGATGATTTGTTTGATTTCGTAAGGAAGATCATGACAAGGAGATGGAAAAAGGAAAAGATATTTTTTATGGTGATCTATTGGAGTCGAGCAGTCCGGGGAGTCTTCGAAGCTTGCGCGCGCGACGGGAAGGGCGGGGGCTCCTAGAGCGGGGCTTGGGGAGGTGGGAGCTGGGGCTCCAGGTCGGATCTTGCAGGCACGCACGGTGGGGGGGGAGGGGGCGGGAGTCTCCCGGGGTTGCGTGGGGCGGAGGGGCGGCGGAGGGGGTGATTGTAGGCGGAGGGAGGGAGGAGGGAGGAGGAAGAAGGGGGAGGGGGTCGGCTAAGCTGGAAGAAAATGGAGGACAATTTTTTTAATTTTTTTCAGCCGTTGGATACAAGAAGGGTTGGATTAACCCAATGATATGATTGGGTTAAGGGAGAAATTTAATGGAGGGTCATGAGTGTGAGACGGAATGATTACTCGGGGTTTCTCGTAATTCGCGATTATGCAGGGTTATGATTGAGATTGAGGAATTACTCAGGGTTATGGGTGTAATTATCCCTTTTTTGAACTGTTTTGTGTGCCTGTTTAAGAGTTACCTTGCATGCTATGATGATGATTTCATTTAATTTTAACCTAGTTGGTTAAATATTGTTCTTTTCGATGCAAGTCAACACTTGAATCTGTGAAGTAACAAAATTGCAGCCTTAGTGATGAATCCATGATTCATCGCTTTTATTTTTTCATTTTGGCTAAAATACTTGGTAAAATACATGTAAATAATCACTAATTTCAACTAATTAATATTCTAACCACTAATATTAATATTATATATTTAACACTTATTTTATCCTAAATAAAATAATAAAGATAAAAAGAAAAATAAAAGAAAAGAAGACTGTAAATATGTAATATATATACTGATTGATCCTAACCTCAAGACCAGTTCAATATTGACATGGTCGATAAAATAAATAAGTAGGGGGAGATACAGATCCTAAACTATAACAATATCAAGAAAACCAAGATGAAAGATACAATTTATTCATTTTTCACCTTGTAAATATTTGACCTATTTTATTTATCATTTAAATCATTTCAAATCAAAATACTTATTTTATAAAAGTTGTTCATAAAAATATATGCTATTTTATAAAAAATATCAGAAAAATAATTCAACATGAAAAAAATAATTAATCACAATGAATCGTAAAAGCCGCAAAAGTAACTTCTGAAGTTCATAACTATTTATAGAAAACTCCAAACAGACTAAACTCACTTTTAAACTTTATTTTATATTTAATACTATTTATTAAAAATATTAAAAAAATATTCTAATAAAATCGGTGAGTTTTGACGTTTGGACCCCCGTTGTATATATGTACTATATGCAAAAACTTACAGGATTTTTAATTAAATAACCGTAAATCCGATTAACTTAATGTCATTTCTAAAAATATTGCTAAAATGTATATAAAAATATACAAATATAACTAAGTCAAAATACCTATAAAACTCGAAGCCACTAAGTCACTACCTGAATTTTCTGACCTCGTAAATCGGCCATATGGACTCTGAATTAGGAAAACTCAGTCTTAAAATTTATATTATTTAACTATCTACAAAATAACACTGATTTTGCTAAATCGAAGTTAATATGCAAAATATAGATTTCAGGACCATATTGGTATATTGTACAATGAACTGTAAAAAATATTATTTTATATATGTTAATTTAGATATTTATATACTTTATTTAATACTTTAATATTTAATTAAATTAAAATTTATTAATTTATTTATATTATGTAATTATTTAATTATTATTTAATTAGTCATTAAGTTGCTTAATTATATATGTAATCAATTATTTAATTATTAATTACCTATTTAATTATGTAATTAAGTTTTAATTATTTCTTAATTAATATAATTATTAGGTTATTTAATTTAATTTAATTTAATTTTATTTTTTACTTTATTCTTATTTCTATCTCTTCCCTTCCATTTCTCTCTACTACTTTACCAATTTCCATCTTCTTCCTCGATACCTTCCACATTGCGGCCTCTTCTCCTCCTCTAGCCAACGCCTAATGGTCCGATCGTTGGCAGTTCCTCCAACCGCCCCCGCTTCCCATCACCGCCGGTGGTGCCCATACCTCTCCTCTATTTAAGCCCGTCAACCCCCTCTCTGACCTCAATCCCCTATTTTTTTATCATCACTTCCACCAAGATCCAGAGCAGACGAGAGGTGGGTGACATCAGCTCCTCTGTCTGTCGTTGTAGCGAGGAGAGAGAGAAGTGAGACGACAAGATCAGCCACAGGTGTTGAGTCCCTCTACAGTGATATAGCCTTTAGAGGTGCCACCACCTCCGTCGAGGCAAACATCCTAGAGCTTCAGCTCCAACCGCAGGTGTCGAATCATTCATTCTCTACTTTCCGCAATCTCCAGGTTAGATTCCTCCTTCTCTTCTTCTTCCTGTAGACTTGATCTTCTCCGTGTTTTCTTATCTCAACCCTTCTTCTTCTCCCTCTCTATCTCTCTCTATTCTCCGTTATCTACCCATTCATAATCGATCAGCTCCAACCGATCCGCAACTATTCCATTTATTTTTCTATTGACTTTGAGACCAAGCAATTGTGCTCAAGTCCTATTTAGCTAACTCGCAGGATACATCGACATCTGGGCCTCAATTCTCGATTGAGGAACAAGAGCTTCATCACTGAGTCATGATTGGAGCAAAAGGGGGAAGAACTCCATCGTAGGCACACCCCTTCCCACAAAGCCATCACCACGGGCACTTGCAGAAAGAGAACCATTGAAGCACCAGAGATGTCGTTTGCCGCCGTGATATGAACATGAATCATCGCCGTTGGAGTCCACGTGTAACATCCCGGGCTTAGGTCCCCGGTTCGTTAACGGAGCATTACTGGCCCTAACAACCTCTTGAGATCGGGCCCATACGGACCCGATTAACCACCCCCAAAATGCTTAAGCCGAGTTGCTAGGTAGTAACTTCCTCACTTTTTATCCCACCCGGAAACTTCATGTTTCCACGGTATGGGACTATGGGGTTTTACACCACGACTCCTTGATTTAGCAGCACAATCTGCAACATCCTCTCGTCAAGAGCATGTCTGAGATCCGCAAAGGGACCTGATCTGATGCTGCAAAAAGGGTGATTCTGGATGAGTCAGATCAGAACTGGACAGGGGGTAGCTGATCAAATGACTCTAGAGGATGTTGAAAGGACTGGAAGCTAGCAGACTTTGATCAAAGGTGGAGGTTGAACCACGAATTGATCGAGTCGCTCTAAGGTCCAACACCTTTGTAGTAGTGCTCTGCATCGACTGGAAGGCTCGGATGGGACGGCGGACGGTTAGATGTGCTTGGCGAGGTACCCGCACTTGAAGGTGCTCCACCGATCTACTTGAGGCTTAAATCGAGCCTCCTCGCTTTGGTCGGTTTATTTAGTGCTAAACAATAAAGAAGTGATGGAGGAGTTCTAGCTTTGTCTATGGCTGAAATGGGGGGAAACCTAACCTAATCCTACTCTAGTAAGCAGGATATAGGGGGATCAAGAAGCATGAGAAAGGTGATGGTGAAACACATAATCAATCTGAGCGGTTGGAGTGAAGGATGAAGCTCTGGTTGCGACAAAGGAATCTAAGAAATGATCGGTCGAGGAAATGGCAAAATCAAAATGAAACAGGAAGTGTGGAGGGACTAGTGGATACATAAGATTCTCGATGTGCTCAACAACTTCAGGCGAAGGCAGGGGAAAGGTCCTAGCCTCGATCCTACTACGACGGGTAGGAGAGGCTACACACGAAGGAGTTCCGACCACGTACTGAAATGTGTACAACCAAGCACCTACTTTGACTCCTAAGGGATTCTTCAGGATCTTGTCACTCTCCTGGAGATAATTAAGGGGCAATGGGGGCATGAGGGATGAGCTGCTAAGTGAGGAGGTCGGAGAAGAATATTTATAAATAGCCCTAGGGTCTAGACGGATCGAGGGAATGCGTAAAACCCCAGGGAGATTCGAACCAAATTAGGGATCTGTGAGAATCACTGATCTTCAACGAATCTAGGGTATGAATTTCGAGGTAAACGGTGGTTGGAGTTGGTCTAGACAAAAGGGAGAAAAGAACTCCGGTGAAGGATATCGAGTCTGACCCAGCTGAGAGGAGGGGTTGACTAGGGTCAACAATCCCATGTCAGCCAATCAGAAAAATTCGAGTCCAAAATCCAAGAATATTAAATAAAAATAGTAAATGAATTTAAAATAAAAATGAATAAAATAAAGATATTCTTCAATAATTTAGAGCCCAATAAAGGTACTTTTAAAAGAATTTGAGTTCATATGGAGCCAGAATTGATCTTTTAAGGTCTTGTTTTGTGGATTTTATTAGTGGTTTTATTTATCCTATGTACATTAAATCATGTTGCAAATATTTCTATTATTTAGAAAATATTTTTATTTACAAGTTCTATGATAAAATAATTTGTTTTAGATCTTTTTATAAAATAATAAAATATAGGATTTATATGTATATAGAATGAATGGTGAAGAATATACATCATATACAAGGACCCTATAGTCCCCTACTCTTGTCAATTAGGTCAATAATTTACCTCCACTCGGGGTTCGGATCAGCCTGTACTTATTACATAATTACATCCTTCTTCTTTTTTCTTTTTCTTTTCTTCTTTATTCTTTTATTTTTAGAAAAAGGTTTTAATTATACAATATTAACAAGAGCATATACAATGTTAATTTCTTGGATTTACATATATTTATGGATGTTTTTGCTAAAATGTATGGCTAAAAAAAGAATAAAAAGTGAATGACAGATTCATCACATGGTTTAAGGATTGTACCTGAATGGTTCTGAGGGCTAGTGGGACATTGTTAGCCATGTCCTCGAGGCGAACCATTTATACAATAAATGTTATTGTAATATTTGATATATCACTATAATTTATTGATTTATTTCACTCCATGTTTGATATTAAATGAATAAATGCACTATAAAATCCCTTAATACTATTAGGGTTATGTACCATGGCCATCTTAATGATCATACAAATGTTGATTCAATTGTTGCATCATAGAGCTTGGTTCTTGGATGAATATCTAAAGAGTTAGATTGAGAACTCGTCAAGCACCATCAAATTATTATTAAGAGATGATATATGGCCTGAGAAGGAGATGAAAATCCTTCTCGATATGTTGATATCTGACCAACCTGTTGATGCAGGTCCTCTGCATAGGAATAGGGATTCGGAGGTGTCAGATAAGTTAAGTCAAAGAGTTTACTTAACAAGATCGACATAAAAAGGACCTATGTCATATAGTATCATGGTACATGCATGCACCTCTGACAGGAGACATATGTATTGTTGTATGTCTGAGTACGTACATTTGGTAGACCGATAGGTTAATGGCCTAATCAAGGTCTATATACAGGTGAGCCGGTGTGCATGTAAGGGCATATGAGTTATACGATCTCTCAAAGGGATCATACATGTTCACTTGTAATCGAGAAAATATGAGCTTACTCATGAGGTATTTGGACCAATCAAATTTCATCCTTGATCGTCT
This sequence comes from Ottelia alismoides, assembly GCA_037367405.1. Lineage (NCBI taxonomy): Eukaryota > Viridiplantae > Streptophyta > Magnoliopsida > Alismatales > Hydrocharitaceae > Ottelia > Ottelia alismoides. The sequence continues at coordinate 1,141,208 of JAZKJV010000134.1, forward strand.
TACTTTGGAAGCATGACAAGAATTTGTAGGTATGACATATGCTTTTGGAAAGTATATGATCGATACCAACTCCTAATGGTCGAATGAAAAACGTAATGATAAAAACCTGAACGAGTCAGTCTAAAAGAGATATAAAAACTTCGGGTTTATTCTAAGTTTTCCAGTATGCAGGATGTACATGTATTAGAAATACATGAGGGTGACATGATCATAAATGATTGTATAATCATGACGCTTACTTTTCAAGGGAGTGGTGAAATATTTTTGGATTTTAGTGACTACTTTCAGTAGAGAAGTAATATGATCTCAGTCCAAATATTGGACACTGGTCTGAATGTGATTCAGATGCAATGAGAAGATTAGATTTACGGCTTTGATTTAATCAAGCATATATGATAGGTCCCCGAGATATGTACTTGAGATATGATCGTAATATTCAAGTCACTATACGCGGAACATACAATCACATTGTCCTTATCTTCAAGTATCCACAGAGAAAACGCATTACTCTTGAAAGATTTCAAGAATAATTTCATCGATAAAATGTGTATCTAAGCATCGAGAAATGGATAATTAAATGTGATTTAATTATCATGAATAATGTAAATACGATTCGTATTATTTACATGCACGAGAATGGTGATCCACGATAATTAATTGTGACTTAACTATCATGGATATGAATAATGTGGATAGTACTATCTATATTAATCATGTATATTATAAATGTGATTTATAATATATTAGATAGAGATATTTGTAAAAGGTATTTACAATTTAAATGATGTAAATTGGATTCACATTAGACAATTAATTCGAAATGCAATTTACATTTTATTTTGGGTAGTGAATATGATTCACAAATTTCCAATGGCATGATTGAAATTTCACATGGAATTATTTCTATGAAATAATATACAATAAAATGTTGTTGTATATAATGAAGTATTATATGAGATATAAGATATCATATAATAGGAATGAGGAGGCCCCCTTCCTTAAAAGGAGGGTGGATGCTCACTCTTGATTTAGGAGTCAAGGTAGAGGTCCCCCCTTAATTATAAGGAGGCTTGCCTTCTTCTCAATGCTTCCTAATATATTGGATTGATTGAATTAATTATAATGATGATTTACTAAATATATATTAAATTAACTTAGATTAATTATCATTGTATTTTTATAACAAATTCATGGCCATTGAAAGAAAAACAAATCAATCTCAACCATCGGATTTGTGTTGTCCATAGTTAGAGATTCATAAAAGAAGAGGCAACCCTAACTCTTATTATACAACATTGAATTCACAAGATTTCTCTCTTTCTCATCACACAAACACTCTCTCTCTCTCTAAAGTAGTCGTCCACTTTGTGAGAGAGAATCATCATCATGTTGCTACCTCGATCGCTCGTGGATCTTCGTTTCCTTGGTACTTCCGGTACTTGAAGAAGATCTTGGATTTTCATGTGATGAAATAAGGATATATATATATATATATAGCTTGGATCAATGTCTTGGATTGAGAGAAGGACACATTTCATTAACGTGCTTGCAAGCGTCTCCTCCATCAGGTCGGACTTGAGACAGGTTATCTCTTTGTTTAGAGGCTTCGATCACAAACATGCTTCAAGAAGTACTCTAATATCTTCTTTGTGGTTTATATGAAAGGATCTGAGAAGTGTTCTTTGATCATGTGTTTTCATTGCTTTAAAAAATTTTAAATTCTACTGCCCCGAGTGACTAGTGCGACTAGTCGCCCCCGATCACATATGATGTGATCTTAACACATTCGTGATGTGCTTAAAGTTTTGCAACTAGTCGCCCCCGATCACATATGATGTGATCTTCACGCTCTCATGATGCGCTTAAAGTTTTTTCCATAACTTTCAGGAAGACCCAAGAAGTGTTGGAAGGAGAATATCTGAATTGATCTTAATTATTTAAATCTAAGTCCTAGAATGACCCAAAATATATCTGAATGGAGGTAAAAACCTCCATGTAGCCAATCATACTTAATGTGAGCGAAAACTTTGTTATTGTTGTTGATGCATTAGTAACAATTTGACTGAGCAAAGTTCAGTAATGTGGTTAACATGCATATGTAAGTCCATGACTCACTAAACTTGTTCATCAGAAATTGAACATGTGTTAATGCATTAATTATGAGCACACATGGTGACAGAAAGGACTCTTGGCCCTGTGATGATGCTTTTTGACTGATATCATTTTTGGTCACTAGTTAAAAATGATCAATAGATATTTTTTGACTAATCAATCAACATTTTCGACCAATCTATTGATTACTTTTCATGAATATTTTTAAAATTAATTTTATTCCTAATTTGGACACCAATGGCTTTGAAACTCATAAGACAAATATATATGACCTTATACCCTTTCAACATGCACAACACATATACTCATTATTAAGAACTTCGTCATCATTGGGGGTGTCATATTCGTCCAAAATAGTATCCATTACAGAAGACATCAACATAAAGATAAAGCCATCAACCAGACAAATCTTTGTGGGACTATCAACAAAAAGAGTAAGATCAACCAGACCAATCCAAATGCTATGACATCAATTTGTAGTAGAATGATGTAATCATATAATGATTTCTAAATGCATTTAATAAAATGTATCTGTTGTAGCACAAGCACTTAGCTAATCATGCAAAACCGAGTGAATGATCTCCGTGAGGAGGATTCAGCTTGAATTTATAACTTGGGAAGTCTAGGGTCGAACATAATGACACGAGCCATAATACGATTATTCAAGTATTTAAATATCTAGGCTAAGCGAGTGATAATTCATTTAGGTCAAAACGCACAATGCGTGAAATTATTGCATCACGAAATGAATGCTAAAACAAAATGCATTTACAAAGCAAATTTTATGCATGTTGCAAAATCAACAAAATGAATATAATGATACAACACTAACACATAAAAATATATTCATTAATATGCCCTAAAATGATCATTAAAACTTAAGCAAATATGTAATTTAATTCTAAGTCCAATTGAGCACTTAATCAGAAGTCAAGTTTCATGTCATGTGATTATTAGTAATAATAATATCTCTAATTAATGAATCAAGCAATTAGCATCAAATCAGAGATTAAATAAAGCCATATTAAAGATAATGAAGTAATGATCACAACAAAGCTGAAATTGTCTCAATCAAATACACGAAGCTCAAATTATTCAAGTTTGAGTCTAGGAGCATAACTGCAATAAACCACAAAGAAATCCTTATACATAGGTCCCTATAGGGACTATTTTGCAAATAATAAAATTGGTTGAAGAAATTATGGAAAACCCCCTAATGGGGATATTTTTGCAATTATGCAGGCCGACGTGGTTGGCATTGCCATTATCCTAGGCTCGCAAATGTGAGGCACGTGCAACCTAGGTTCAGATGGAAGGCATGGCTCTAACCACGTGGCGATATGCAGAGCTTCGGTGGGCAGTTCAGATCATCCAAGGCTGTACGCTCATGCTCGTCACGGTGAATGAAATCAAGTCGTTAGATTGCGGCCAAATGGGGTCGATCCGATGACATCTGTACAATGGATTATCATCTCCTCAGTCGTGACCGGCTGCGAAGAGGCACCCTTTTTCTTCGCCATGCTCTTTAGAGTACTCCAAAGGTTGGTGAGGGCCTCTAATTTGCTCTCAAAGATGGTACAATGTTGGCAAAGATGCACGAGCAACTGAAAGTTGGACATGTTGATCATCCATCGGAGAAGAAAATCCAGATCGGTGAGGAGATTTGGATTCCAGCCATTGAAGGCTTTTGGACCTATAGGCGTTGTTACAACATAGCTGAAGAATAACATATATGTGTGAGTGCGAGAGTTAATGGAATGGGGGTTGGATTGGGTGAAGAAGGTGAAGCCCAAAGTGGTTCTTCCTTCATGAATGAAGGAGAGACTACATCGAAGTGGTGGATGTAATAGAACGAGTAGCACAGAGAATAAATCTCCAGCATGGATCATCATGCTGAAGGTCGAAACCATGCAGAGGATGACGTAGATCTCCCCCACACAGTTGAAGAATGGAAGAATTTGAAGAAGAAAAGCTAAGTATCTAACATGTACATGAAGAATTCATGTTGACTGGAGGAACGGCTTGGGCTTATGGTCTTCGCGGACCTCAGAGTCTTCGCTTAATGGGAGCAACCGGTCATGAAGCTCGAACAATCATCCTTGGGATGTTGTGCATCGCGTACCAGACATGGATCTCACCTGAAGTCTACACCATTAAAGCTCCAACGTTCCTCCCTGTTACTATCACAAGAGGGGGAGGGGTCTAGGGTGGCTTCATGCAAGGGGTGGATAACCTCTCCTTGGGGTGATGTAACACTTTTTGAAGAGGAGAAGGTGGCGGTGGCAAATGAGGTTTTGGGTAGTTTTTAACCGTCATGGATAGAAGGGTAGGTTAGATGTAATGGAGATTAGAGTTACGGTGTGCTTAAGGGAAGTGAGGAGAAGGAAATGGCAATGGCGGTAGGTCGGAAAGTAATTGGTGGTGGGTGGAATAATTAGGAGATGGTAGCCACTTAAACATTTTGCAGAGGAATAACGAGAGGTAGGGAGGTTGGGGAGGAGACAGATGTCGTTGGATCTTTTGATCCAACGGATGTAAATTGGGTGGAGGGAAGAGGCTTGGATCACAACATAGGGAAACCATCAGATGACACTGGAGGAGGCACATGGCGACAGAAGAAGCGAGTCATGTAGGCGACTGAGGATGCGCCACAGGGCCCAATTAGAATTGAAGAAAATAAACAAATCAGAGTAAAATAAAAGGAATTAATTAGAAGGAGAATTAGAAAAAGTGACGAACATGAAGGTTGTAGATCTCGATGAAATCTACAATTTTCATGTAAGAGTCAAAGAGATCATAGGTCATTTATACATATATAAAACTAAATACCTATTAAAATCATATAGAACAATTTTTTCTATTTTTGTTTTTATTATTTTTTGTATTTTTGTTTTGTTTTATATTAATTTATTTATATATAATACTATTATACTTTATTATTTGATTTTTTAATGAGGAATAAAAGCATAAAATATTATACCATAATAGGGTTATATTTATATATGTATGAATTAGTGTCAAATATATACAACACACAAATTAGTAATTAATGTGAATTAGTCAATGAATCTTGTGGATTAACTTAAGAAAGAGAGATAATATTGGTGCTTAATGATGATAATACATGATTTATCACCCCTTTTACTTAAGTTAAGTTCATCCTTGAGCTAATAAATAAAGAATAATTTAGAGAGTTAGTTTAATTAGTGAGATCCCTGACCTAAGAAAGTAAATATACAAGGTTTGATTTAACCTAGAACACTAGGTTTTCGGAATCCTAAAACTCTATGTTGATCCAAGTATTAATCAAAAGGAATTAAATTCCTCTAATTGTCAGACTCTCAATGTACATAAATATAAGAGGTCTAACTTTAGTGTAGATTGCACTCATGAGAGTAGATTCTCGATATCAACAAAAATTCCAATCTCAAAAGCTCTCCTAAGAATCCAACCCTCAGTACTAGGGAATAAACATAGTCTTGCTTCAATCCACCATCTCTTTAGTTTGTTAGACTTAAAAGGGATAGATAAAAAACCATATTATGTAGGATATAGGATTGTGTTTTTATTTTCACTTCCTCTCATTGGAACATGATTCTCTCAGGTGCCAATACTCACAACATTTTTTATTTTTGTTTTGCCAATTAGTGTGTCCGTCAAAAAGAAATTTGAGTCGTCTATACTTGTTTTCCTGGGAGTACACCAGGATGCATCTTTTTAAGGTATCTAACATACCTGCACCTTGACTTGTAGAGCTAACGATGCAGAGCCCTTTTTAAGGCACTAGCTTGACTCATAAAAGCATAATGATTTGGTCCAAGTGGACACTTAAAGATTGGGAGCGCTCGCCTTGAATATAGATCATGATGTAACTTTGTAATGTGGTAAGATTTTTCTTTCATTTCATATTTCATTTTTCATCATTTTTTTATTTGAGGGAACTTCCCTTCTTTTTTATTAGATTCACTACTTTTACCAAGGATTGACGTACATTGATCAACTTATTTAAATTAATGTCATCACATCACGGGACTTTAGGTCAAAGTCAATAAATAACACGAGATCATGTCCCATACTGGCTAAGATGTTGACACTCAGATTTCATGAAGCCTTCATTGATTTTATCCCATCCTCGAGCAACATATAGATCAAGTCCAAACATAAGCTTCAAATCCTAGTCTCCTTAGTGATTCTTTGAGTCATCTCAATCATGAATGCAGTCGTGCTTGTGAGTGATATGCAAAATCTTCAAAGGAGATTAAGCGTGCAATATACCATGCATATCTTTTAACTAGGGAAGTATGGATTTTTAAGTCTAGGGATTCTTTAAACCCAGTGTTAGAGATCATCTTAAGCCTTGAGTGCAATGTGAAAATGTCAGGGAAAGACACCAATTAATAAGTCAATCTTTTTTTGTGGATTTTATTTATATCATTTTTATTTGTAATTAAGTTAGAGAGTTAAGCAATTAATTTATACTCAATTACACCCTTATCTTTGAAAAGATTTTTGAAAATTGTTGCTTCACAAACATTGTCATATATGTATAGAAATTTTTCAAACATTTTACAGATATTTTCAAAACAAGTAAAACCCCATTTTTCAAGCCTCAGTAAAACATTTTTCAAGTAATATCATATAAGGTTTTCAAAATATTTTATAAATGATTTCCAAAACACGTCAATACGAATTTTCACATACCATTTAAAACATTTTTGAAAACCATGTCGAATACGTATAAAATTTTCAAAAATTATTTCCAAATAGTTTTACATAAATCAATTCCAAAAATGTAATACAATACCTATAGCCCCAATAGTTTGAAAATTTTAAAAATATGAGCTATGGCTAAAGTATATATGCAATATATATATATGGTAGACCCCCCTATACTTAGCTTTTGCTATGCTCTCATAGCACAAAGTGATATGAAGCCATAGTTCAGGTTAAATGTAAAAGAATATACAAAAAAATTGATGATAGAACCACATGTAAAATGAATAAAAAGAATAAGTTAGATGAACACAGGGACTCAAGACCCCCTTATACTTAAGCTGAGAAATAGCTTAAGATATGAAATTAAAACTAGGTGACTCGAGGGGAACAATCAGAACGAAATTGATACCTCCTATACTTATGCTGAAAATAAGCCTAAGTATAAAGAATAGAAAGCTAAGTGATGAAGGAATCAATGTTAGATGAATCTCTAGATGATGAATCTCAGGAGATGAATATGGAGCAAAGGGAGTCGGGAGGCTGAAGAGTCAAACAAGATCAAACCAAACCCGCGACACACACAATGAAGACCATAAATATGGTCTAATTATATTTTCTCTTTTATTGGTGACAAAATTCGAACTCATTACGAGCAGGTTGACTTAGGGTTTGAACTCTATCCTAAGGGATACATACTTACCTCTCAACCAATGCATAAATACCTGCAAATAATGAAGGGTTTTGCTTTCCCAAAATAAGATGTATTTCGATTCCATTTTATTTATATTAACTTGCATTAACAGTCCCATTTTTAGAAAGAAGGTCATCACTTGTGTTAAATCTTTGAACACATAAATCATCGCCTACCGTCTAGTCCCGTTTCTATATCATTGTAAGTGATAAATCATGAAATGAAAAAAATCCATGTAGACATAAAATCATGATGCCATGACCAAGGGAAGTACTTATATTGATTCCATATGGCAAGACTGAATATAAAAATTATCTAAATATATGCAAGTTGATAAAAAAATCCGCACCTAATCATAAGTTTTATTAGCGGGAATAGATTCAATTTATTTAGGCTAAGTTGAATGTATATTACGTGTGTCTCATGAATCTTAGAGATGAGTGAATCTCATAAGATGAAGTTAGTATGCCCTAACTTACGAATCAAGCACTAAATAACACATCGAAAGTAGCTCTATGAGTTGTATGCCCAGATCCTAAATTGAGCACTCAAGTTGAGTCCCACCCCACATGGGTGAAACATACTCAACACACCAAACAAATAATAGAGTCCACAGTCCAAAATTATTACATAAAAAACATCAACAAAATAATCTTCAAAAGACTTGATTACATCTTTTGCAGATCCTCTCAGCGTGAACTCGATTCTGTGCTTCCTGCCTCCATTCTCCACAAGTATCTCAATGAGTGGGCCCTACCACAGAAGAGAAAAGATTAGATATTTCAAAGATTATCAAAATATATATAATAATGCATAAACATCACATCACAAAATTGACTTAGACAAAATCAAAATCAACTTAACCAGAAATGTAAAATCGAAATATTATATTAATGAAGCTATGTCCCCGGCAACGACACCATCTGATGAATTGCTAAATGCATATAATAAAACGTATCCGTTGTAGCACGGAAACTTAGCTTATCATGCAGAACCGAATGAATGATCTCTGCGAGGAGGATTCTGTTTGAATTTATAACCTTGGAAGTCCAGGGTTGAACCAAGGACATGATCCATAATATGATTATTCAGGTATTTAAATATCTAGGCTAAGCGAGTGATAATTCATTTAGGTTTAAACAAACAATGTACGAAATCAATGCATCATGAAATAAATGCTAAAACAAAATTCATTTTCAAAGCAAATTTTATGGATGTTAGAAAATCAACAGAATAAACATAATGATAAAACACTAACATATGTAAATATATTCATTAGTATGTCCTAAAATGATCATTAAAACTTAAACAAATATGTAATTTAATTCTAAGTCCAATTAAGCACTTAATTAGGAGTCAAATTTCATTTTATGTGATTAATAACATCAATAATATATATAATAATGAATAAAACAATTAGCATCAAACCAGAGATTAAATAAAACCATATTAAAGACAATGAAGCATTTATCACGACGAAACTGAAATCATCTCAATCGGATATATGAAGCTCATGCTATTCAAATTTGAGTCTAGGGTAATAACTGCGATAAAACATGACGAAATCCTTACACATAGGTCCCTATAGGGACTATTTTGAAAATGATAAAAATATGCTGAAAAAATTATGGAAAACCCCCTAGTAGGGGTATTTTTACAATTATGCAGACCGACGTGGGTGGCTTTGCAATTATCCTAGGCTCGCACGTGTGAGGCGCATGTAGCCTAGGTTCGGGTGGAAGGTGTGGCTCGAGCCACATGGTGACATGCGGAGCTTCGATGGGCGGTTTAGATCATCCAGGGCTACATGCTCAGGCTTGTTACTGTGAATGAAATCAGGTCATTAGACCGCACCTAAATGGGGTCATTCCGATGGCATCTGTACAACGGGTTATCATCCCCTCCGCCATGACCGACTACAAAGAAGCGACCATCCAACAAGAGCCCCTTTACTCCACCATGCTCCTGGGAGTGATCTAAAGGTCAACGAGGGCCTCTATTGGCTCGCAAAGATGGTAAAATGTTGGTGAAGACACACATGCAACTGAAAGTTGGAGATGCTGATCATCCATCGAAGAAGAAAATCCATATCGACGAGGAGATTTGGATTCCAGCCATTAAAGGCTTTTGGACATCCATGTCTTAGTCGACCAAATGTGGTTATTATCATACCTAGCTTTAGGATAAAAATAAAAATCATGGATGTGTATGCATCCTCGTACTCCCTTCAATATCAACATTTTCAGTTTCTCCTATGCCATCACGAATGAGAGAAGTATACATGTGATCGATCAAGAAAAGGAAGCAATTGATCACATTCTAGATAGAATAGAGAACACATTGATTAGTAAATAGATTGTGATATTACCCTGAAACTATATTGAAGATGATTGATACGAGGAAGGGACTGATTAATCATGACGTGCTTTGTGTCGAGTAATCAAACACTCAAGTAGAGATGATCAATCACACCTATAATCTCAACGAGTTCAATAAAGGGAAATGATTGAGCACAAGAAGAAAGTAGAAGCAAAACCCCATCAAAAATTAAAAAACTCTAAAATATTATGTAAACACACAATCAACTATAAAAAACCATGGAGAATACATAATTTACATGGGAAAATCCATATAGTTGTAGTAGAAAAAAAATCATAGGCAAAGAGAGGTTCCATTGTGATGAAAAACTGGAGTATATGTACGAAAACCCTAGAAGGCATTGCTCTCCTAGAATGAGACTCTCAGACAACCCATGCCTTAATCATAGAATATATACATATCAATCATAATCGGATCCTAAAAATCCATACTTCAGGCAGCCAAGATATGTTTGTGGAATGTGATCATACCGTAATCAGGTTGATGCTTCAAGTCATCTCAACAGGAACCCATCTTGACTAGAACTCCACCTGGAAGGTAGCACAAGAACTCTCTCTTTGTCGTATAGGGCCTTTATGCCCTAAAAAGACCAACCAAGTTCACACATGTTGTCAACTTGATTAGTGGAACTAGCTTGGTCATCATGTCTATTGGATTGTCTAATGTAGCAGTATTCTTCATCTGAATGTGACCATCTGTGAGTACTTCTCTAATGAAGTGATAGAAGGTATTGATATGTTTTGTTCTTTTATGGTGCATCTGGTCATTTATCTAATGTATGACAATTTGACTATCAAAATGGATGACAACTATCTTCTGGCCACAATTGAGCTTGTTAAATAATCCTTTCAACCAAAGTGCTTCCTTAGTTCCTTTGATTGCCATCATGTGCTTTACTTCCATAAAAGATAAGGTCAAATTGTGTTGCGAGATTAGTTTCCATGAAAAAACTTAGGGGATACATAACATCTTCCAATAATGAATACATAACATGTCATGGATCTTATCTTGTCATGGTCACCCTTTGTAGTTAGCATAACCAAAGTCACCTTATAATCCGTACCTCTTCCAAACTCAAGACAAAACTAAGTGGTATTTCACAAGTATCTCAGAATCCACTTCAAAGCAAGGTAATGTATCTACTCACGACACTTACTGCATTATGTTTGGGCATATCATGGCATACATGATACACCCAACAACCCTAATGTAATGAACTCGTGACATATACGTGTGCTCATCCTCCTTCTATAGTGACAACTCTATGGATAACCTGAAATGAAAGCCAAGTGGAATGGTTTTTGATTTGACATCTGTAATGCCAAAATGCTCTAAGACCTTTTGCAAGTAGTTATTTTTGCTACAACATAGCTTCCCGACCTTACTATCCATGTACATTTCCATGCCAAGTATCTTCTTGGCTGCATCAAGATCCTTCATCTCTAATTCTCTACCAAGTAAGGCATTCATTCTTTTTACCTCAAATTTTCATAGTATGATATCAACATGTCATCAACATAATCACCAGAAAAATGAAGGATGCATTAAAATGGTGTCTAAAATAAACACAGATATCATAACTGCTCCTTGTAAAACCCTATGCAATCATGAACATGTTGAAGCATTTGTAATACTATCTCGGAGATTGCTTCAACCGATAAAGATATTTTTCTGCAAGCATACCTGATCTTCCTTTCCCTACACTAAAAAACATTAAGGTTAGCGCATGTGTATCCACTCTTCAATCCCTCCATGTAAGAAGGTTGCCTTTACATCCAACTGCTTCAACTCCAACTTGTTCATGGGAACAACCACTAGCATGACTCTTATGGAGGTGTGCTTTACCAACATGTGAGAAGATATCATTCTATTCGATAACTCCTTCCCCCGTTAAAGCCTTTGGCAACAGTCTTGTCTTGTATCTGCATCAACGGATCCAGAGATGCCTTCTTTCATCTTGTAAATCCAAATGCAACCCGTCACCTTTTATCCACATGGTGGAGAGAGTTCAACGTATGAAGAAGAGTGCATTGTAAACAGACATGGATGAAGGTTGATCAAGCCACCCTCTAGATATGCAAATTCTGCATTTGCATATGTACTATTCGTTGTAGAGGAAACAAGTGATGTAGAAAGCTGAGTACTTTTTTTGAAATGGCCACATCACAATACTCTGCATATTGGTTTGCAATCTTGCCACAAACCAATCTATAGAGTATTGGGATGAAACAACTTCAGAAAAAATCGCTTGTCTCTCAGGCATCACACGTTTCCTAGTGTATATGCAAGTGCAAAATCTACATATATGGAAGGTGGCTTGACCAATCGTCCTTGGTTGTTTGCAATGCACTCTTCTTCACTTATTGAACTCTCCTCTTCTTCTTCTTATTCAGGTAAAGTGGCCATGACGTGGTTGGATTGGGTCAACCTCAAGCTACACCTTCTTGCCGATACCCACTTCTACATATGTATCAGAAGAACAAACAATAGAACTTTCCTTTGGGAGATAAAATGGTAAACTCATTAAATACACCATTCTTCTCCACCATCGACTTCTGCTATTTTGGATCAAGACATCAATCACACTGTGCACTTGAGAGAGGAAGGAGAAGGAATCTTCCGACTACTATTGATTGCAACCATTGAAGATCGGATCCATTCATGTTTCAAAAGGAATCCAGCCATCGAAATGACTCCATAGCCAATCTTCGTCGTTAAATGACAAGCTACCATAATAGTTGATAAGCACTTGGTAAATCATCAGATTGATCCATGCATGGAACGTGAGAGCCTACCACAACAATCAAATACATAGTGCTTGAAAGTAAGCGCCCTCACGCGACGAGTGTTGTTGCAACCGCACCCTCGGCGGACTCCAATATTACAGCCAAGGCTCACCCATGGGATAATTACAGGTGTATTCACCCGTAAGCATGGAAGGTCATATCGATATCGACATCATTTCGATATCATGTCGAATCGATATTTTGACGATATTTCGACGATATATTGCCAAAATATCGCCCATATCGACGCTCTTTTGTGAAGGAAATGCTTAAAAAAGAGGAAATATCGCTATATCGGTACCCATATCGATCTCGTCTCGATATTGATATATCAGCGATATATCGTCGATACGGCCTTCTATGCCCGTCAGTAACAGTTGCAGAACAACCCCTTTTGGACTTCTTTACAGTACTTTGAATTAAGTTTTAGTACATTAGTGCCCTTGTCTATTCCATGTCATAACTATTTAACCACCTGACTAATTTCAATGGTTTTATCTCATTAAAAGATAATTCCATGTTCTACCTTTTGAAATTCGGTAGATAACTTTTGAGTTCAAATGAATATTTTTGAATTTTAAAAGGAAACCTTGACTCTAAGCACTTATATTCAACTACAAATTGTTCTTTCCTCAAAAACTGTTTTCAATGACCTTGGCGCTCTGAATTGATCACTCTTTGAATCATGCATTGGATTTTTTAAATTCATATTGACATATCATAAAAAAATCCTCCCTTGTGTAGGTTGCGTTAGGTAGGCGACGGCTAGCATAAAAACATTCGAATCTTTCAACATAGATTTGAGCAAGAATCCACGTAGCCGACCCTACTTATTGTGGGAGAAGGCTTCGCCATTTTATTGGCATATCATAAGAAAAATATTATCTTTTGATAACGTCTCATCTACTATTGAGGATCTTATTAGATTTTCGTGAGATCCTTTAGTAGCTTAAAAATTCATTAAGTTTTGAATAGGGAACTGTCATCTCGATTTTTTTTTACTTTTTGTATTAGTGTCCTCTTAATTCCAAAAAATATAAAAAATAGAGTAATCTCATTTTGCATTCATGCACATTTCACATTTTATTTTTGTAAAGTAATGCATCTTCATGACTAAAAATTAATAAGACCGAAAATAGTATCCAGTGTATATTTATTTTTTTTTCATATTAAAATTCTACAAAAAAATATTTTCATGACAATTATGTAATTATATTATTCTTCATTTTTGTATCTCATTTTAATTCATAAAAATTAAAAATATTATCTAAAAGTGATCATTCTGGTTGGTTAATTGCCTCCCTGAAGAATTATCACACTTTGATTGTCTAAATTTTGTATAATTTTGATAACCGCTTTTCTTCGTGTACTATAACATTTCACATTTTTAAGAGTGACAAAAATTGAGTCTATTAGACATCGCAATTTACATCCCTTCACTTCATATGCATACCCAAGAAATATGCATTTAACGGATCTAGGTTTCCAGCATTTTAAACTAACACGTATATGCAGGACAACCAAAATCTTCAAATCAGACTAATTAGGGGGATGTCCAGACCATACCTCCCATGGTGTCAGGTTGTCCTGAAGCAATGAAGGAGATTAGATCGCAAGGAAAGATGTTGTTGCAACTACTTCATCCTTAAAATTCTTTTCCAATCCTACATTCAACAACATACATCTGGCTCTCTCGAATAGGGTCATATTCATGCATCCTGCAACTCCATTCTACTGTGGAGTATGTCTAATTGTATGATGTCTAATGATACCTTCAATTATGCAAAAATCTTTGAATTTTATAGAATAAAACTCTAAGCCATTGTTTGTCTGCAGCCTCTTAAAGTCTTTTTCCGATCTACTTCTATAATAGCACCTTCCACTGCTTGAAGTGCGTGAACACTTCATCTTTGTACCTAAGTGCATAACTTCATATCTTTCTAGAATAGTCATCAATACATGTCAGTATGTATAGTTCAACCACTTTGGAGGGAACTTGAGAAGCCCCCATAATTCATAGTGAATATATTCCACAACACCCTTCATTCTATGTTTAGCTGGACTAAATCCCTTCTTTTTCTATTTGTCTAGAACTCAATGTTCAAAAAAGTCTAACTTACCCCGATCCTCTTCTGATGAGGGTACTCATGCAAGTCTCACTCAGATGTCCCAGTTCGGATACCATGAATTGGTGTGATCGATCCTCGAATTGTTGTAAATAATTGCAACACATGTAATAATAACTCTTTGCAATATATACATATTTCCATCTCTCCTCGTAAACATAACAAAGTGTCCATCTTTGACAAATTTCAATATACTACCTTTTGTAGAACACTTGCGCCCTTTCTTTTATAGAGTACCAAGGGATATAATGTTTTTGTCATATCTGGAACATGGAAAACATATGTCAAGGTGACATATGTCCTATTATGCATCTTCAGTTCAATTCTTTCCAACCCTAAAACTCTGAACTATGAATCGTTATCCATAACGATAACTCCTCCATCAATAGATATATACAAGTAGAAACAATGGCAATTGAGTGTGACATGGTACGAGCTCTCAGAATCGAGGAGCCATGCATCCTTTAGTCGATGCAGTGTACTAGCCATCAGACATAGCCCACATATCTACATTCAATTTCTAGATAACTTATTTCTGCTGCGAACTTTCTTTTCTAGATTGCTTCTAGTTTTCTTCCTTTTTTGGAATTTCCATCATTCCTCCTTCACATGCCCTTTCTTCGTGCAATATTAGCAAAATGTGCTCTACCCCTTTTTATTTTCATCATACGACTTGTTAAACTTTTTCACTATGTGTATCTTGCTCTTGCATGCAATAGTTCAACTTTCTTGTCACCTGACCAACGTTTTAGCATTTCACAGTCCATTAACTCCGTCAAGAGAAGGGGTGATTTCACATCATCATGTTAGTATTAGAGTTAAATTAGGATTGGGAATCCTAATGGGATTGACTCCTAATCCTAATAGTAGTTGAGTTGTATTCTATTTATAGTCCTATTGGGAATAGGATTGTAGGGTTGTAACTGAGCTATATATAGATGAGAGTAGAGGCATTGCCTCTTTACAACAACAAGAAGGAATATCACAAGAGAAGAGCGAGGTGAGAGAGCAAGGTAATGGAGAGAGTTGTACTCGTTCCTCTTATAGTGATCTTTCTTTTCTGGTGGTTGCGGGAGGTGACCGATCACCGTTATATTTGGTTGTTCTGTCTTTCACGTACTTTTGTGGTGATGATCGCATTCGCATCCGCATCTGTATCAGGTGATTTGTGTCCCAACACATCCAACATGAGCTCATCCCTCCTGTAAATCAGGGTCTCTCGTAAGTGTTTGTACAAGGGTGGCAATGAATATAATAGCATCAATGTCTGATTTTTGTCTTTAGTATATCCTTCCATATTATCTCATTCAAAGATAATGGAACTGAAGACATCTAAATGAGATTCAATCGTTGCACCTTTGGTTATACGAAGCATAAAGTGTCGTTGTTTGAGATGCAAGCGATTGGCGAGGGTCTTCATCATGTAAAGGCTCTCAAGCTTAAGCCACATAGCAGGTGCATATGTCTCGTTCACAAATTCATGAAGAGCATCATTCAACATGCAAAGATGTATGATTGTCCTAACTTTTGTGTCCATGTCCTCCTCGTCTTGGCTCAACATCGCATGCATTTTCTCTGTGCCTTTCAGTGCCTTTGCGATGCCTTGTTGGATGAGGATCGACTACATCTTGACCTTCTATAGGCCAAAGTTGATGTTATTATTGAACTTCTCGATCTCAAACTTTGTCGTCATTGTAGGTGTTGGAACAAATTGGAGATGATCTCTTGAGGGACGTCTCAATGCAAAGCAGAAACTGTCGGCTAGACAGATCTAGACAGGACTCTCAACACAAAGTGGAGAATCACCAAAAGCTTTGTTATCAATTTGTAAAAGATGATCCAAATACACAATCGACCACAAGCAACCACAAGGAACATACGATTTACGTTGAAAAACCCTCATTAATCGGGCCAGCAATGATCCATTTACGAAATGTAAACGGATAGTAATACGCATACCTCAATAGGAGCCCATCAAATCCTCACAAAAAATGAAGACATCCTTTTTCGTGAGAAAACCCACAATCCTCCAACCAAGCTAGACGTTGTAGTAATACAAAACTCATCGAGATCTACAGAATTTATACAAGGATCAGCCTGCACAAAGGATAAACAAAAAGAAAACACCACAACACAAAGATTTTATGTGAAAAAACCTAGCGGAAGTGGGCGCAGATCAAAGAATCAAGCACGAAACAATCCACAAGATGCCCAAGATCACGCTAAACTGGGCTAATCCTCAATGGCGGTCGCATATCTCTCTCTTGTATGGTGGTAAAATGGCAGCACATACGATGAATAAAAGATCTAAGACTAGCCCTATGGCAGCTTATATAATGTCTACGTGCAAATATTTCATCTTAAACGGACGGATTCACAAATACAAATAGGATCTGAAAATTAACTAGTTGTTTTGGAGCTTCGCCTGCCAGCAAGAACCTTATTTTGACGTCAGGCTTCGCCCGGTAATGGTGCGGAGTGGTCAAGTAATGAGCTATACAATGCAGCAGATTGAACAACAGGATTAATGATTCAATGCATATCAACATTAGCAGTTGCTCAATGAAATTGGGCCTTCTGGGAATTGGAACTGTCTCGATTTCTAACCGTGCGAAAACAAAAAACAAAGTAAAGAAATCAACTGCATACAAAGAGCAAAACAAAGAGCCATGCATAAGAATACAAAAGGCCAGGCACATTAACTGATACACCTCACCTTACAGACGCCAAGAAGCTGAAATCCAAGAGAAGTTCACATGTTCACTATAGAAAAAATTAACACACTGCTGTTCATTTTGATCCAAACAAACAAAAGACACACATAATCTTACAGCTCTACTTAGTACAGATCACACCTTTGTTACCACTGCCATTATTAGCATTATCATAAAAAAACCTTCTTAAATGACCTCTCTGTTATTACCAACCAACCAAAAAGGAAAAAACAGAGGAAGATGAGAGAGATTTACATGCATTAGATCAGTTCAAGAATCAGTGATCTGTGTGGCCTTGGTTGTGCGCGGTGTTGTGCCCTTCACGCGGGGCGACGTGAGTGGCATCCTGCCAGGCTTCACGAGGGTGGCATCGCTGCAGATGGATGGGAATGGCGAGACCCTGTTGCTCCCTTGCAGCGTGCAGT
This sequence comes from Ottelia alismoides, assembly GCA_037367405.1. NCBI lineage: Eukaryota > Viridiplantae > Streptophyta > Magnoliopsida > Alismatales > Hydrocharitaceae > Ottelia > Ottelia alismoides. The sequence continues at coordinate 1,159,157 of JAZKJV010000134.1, forward strand.
AGTCAGCTGCACGTTGCTTCGGCGTGCTGACCGATCTGGACCTGGCCTTGGCCGACTCGGTGAATGCCATGTAGCTCGGGAATGCTGGAGTGCTCGTGAAGGACTCGTCATCCCTTATGTGATCCCTCCTCGACCGGTTGAACGATCTCCGCATTGTTGGTCGGAATTCCTGCTCTGGAATGTTGCATTGCGGGGAATCAAAGTCGCTTGTGGGGTTCAGCATCCGCTCGTGCAGGTTGCGTGTGATTGTTTTCAGACTGGGTACCGGATGGATCTCTGGTATGTCCTTGTCCCACGGTTGTGTGTCCACCCATTGCTCGAGCCAGCTCCATCTCCTGTTCAGATCACCCGCCTCGTCGTGTTCTTTACCGAGTGGTACGCTGTGCCTGCGTGTGCTCCTCCTCCCCTGCACGGTTGATGGAAATCGGTACGTATTAATAAGAAGATCAAGTGGCAATACACGCACGATCACACAACACAAGGATATATAGTGGTTCGACAACGTTCCTATATTCAATGTTCATATGATGTTCTCTTCTTTCACTTTCACGAAAATAATATCGCGTTTCTTGCGTTAGCTGTTGTTAAAAATAAGTTGATCCAACATATACATTACCAATCAGTCTTCGCAGGAGAAAGCCTAACCAAGTTACCTGATGGGAATATGCGTACTCGAGTGCACGCTCTCTCTTAAGTGCGGCCTCTTGCCTTGATATGAACTTAGCTTTGATCTCTTCTTTGGAGAACGGGCTGTCGTCCCATATCTTTCCATTCAATTCTTCAAACATCTTTAGAAGAAAAATAAGAAGAAAAAAATTTAATGTGGTCCAAGAAGATTGCAAACCAATTATATAGAAAGGTGTCATGTTGATGTTTATGGAGATCTCTATAGACAATTTAAATTTATTTTCCAGCATTATAATGGTACAAATGTGCATGAGAATGGGAACATGAACATGATAACGAAGCGACCTCATAAACCTTCTCTTCAAACTGGCTTGCGCGCCTTCGTGATCGCTCCTTTGCCTCACACACCTGGATTTCCTGCACCATTCGTATTCTGTTCGCACGGGCCTGCTTCTGGATCTTGATCAGGGACTGCAAGTTCTTCAGAGTGATGCTCGTCTGGCGTCTCACCGCTCGACCACGCACTATAGCTTGGAGTTTCACCAGTGCTTTCAATGCCCTCAATGCTCTCCTCGCCTGAGATCCATCGTGAGCACCCTCATGAGAAAGCAAATTTCACATGCAGATGAGAAAAACACATTTAAATACGACTGGAATATGAAAGAATATGCCTGACAATACAGTTCTTAGCAAATAAAATCTCCAACATGTTTTAATTTAACGAGGAATGCAAGCTTAATCCCCTGCTGTCACTTAACATGACAGCTTAATTTCCTTCAATCATTTGACGATAAAAAGCAATATCAGATCCAAAGTAGGCTTCAGATCAACAATCTTACCAGATATCCCCTGAAAGCAGTCTGAATCTTAGTCGCAGCATTGTCGTAGGTATTCTGACGGGATGGAGGCGTAGCCGTCAGCCGAACAACTTCGGCTGCGGCCTGAGCAGCAGCAACCGCGGCTTCGGCTGCTGCCGCGGTCGCTACTGCGACGGCCAATGCACGCTTGTTCTGTGCATCCTCGGCTTCTTTTAGGGTCTTCACCTTCCCCGTTGGTGGCGCGGGGAGGGACCTTCTGGCTCTCATCTTGCCAAAGAACCATCTCTTCTTCCTCTCAGTCTTAAAAAACAAAGATCTCAAAACACCATTATCAATTACTATGCTACATAGATCATTTTATAAATTTCTTACGGCGAAATTTGAAGATGGGTCGATCTGACTTACCTTCTCTTGCTTGGATTTGGGATCTGAGGAGAAGAGGCTCTTCACATAGGTAAACCAGTGCCTCCTCTTCGCCATCAGATTGGAGTGGTGTCCACTGGAAGCAGCTGAGATCTAAATCTCGATCTAAAGAAAAGAATAAACAAGTGACCCACTTGAACATGCGGTGCAGATCAGATGAGAAGCACATGCAGTTGCTTGCGACGATCGCAAAGGGAGAAAAAACCCATAAATCATAAGAAATCATCCAAATTGCACGATACGTATGGGAAAATGGAGTTTTCTTAATAAGACATTGAACAAGAAGGAAGAACACATCAAAAAAACTTACGCTGTAAGTAGTGTTCGTCACTTTTGACAGTAATCTAATATGTTGGTATTGTTTCCATTATCTGAAGCAAGAACAAGGGAGCGTCGGGGTCAAAACCTCCAAATTGCGCACGAAGTGTAGAAAAAATGGGTTCTTTTTCACACCCATTTTCTCCAGAACAACATGAAGGAAGAAGGCATTTAAATATGTATTTCTTCTGAATCCATGAAACAAGAAGAACCCACAAACAGAAAGGGACGAATAATCGAAGGGGAAAAACACCTTTTTTAAGAAAATACAACATGTTGGTTGGCGTTGCTTCTATGATCTGAAGCTTCTTACCGGTCAGCACTGCAGGCAGCAAGAACAAGGGAGCTCATCAAGTGGTGGGAAATCCGAGCAGAATGGCAAACAAAACCACCATGTGAAGGGGAAAGAGGAGGACGACGCTCCTCCCCTCCTTTCCGATGGCACTTGCCAGAGCACTCCCTTTCTGGGTCCTCCTGTTTCTAGTTCTATTTAATAAAAGGCGAGGGAGATGAGCAAATGAGGAGAACTGTGTGGGGAAAGGGGAGCAGTGCTGACTTATAAAGCGACCGGTATTTTGGATGGAAAGGCGTCATCACAATTACCCATATAACTTTATGCTGTATACTTGCCTTCTTCTCGTCCATGTTCCTCAGCTTGATGTGACAAGAACAGCTCTCTGGATCGAAGCCATAGGATGAAAAAGATTCCTCCTCCCTTTTTTTTAATTGCAGATGTAAGAAATTCGCTCTGCTCATATTCTCATCTGCTTGCAAATGGCCGACTTTCATCTGCTGCTCTGGTCCTTATGTGTGTGTTTTGTGCCTGTGTGTGTCAGTTGCGCACAGTTTTTTCAGGAGATATATGTACTGGTTTTGTTTGTTAATCTTACGAGAGGACTAAGTTTAGGCATTATGTCTTAATGGTAAATATGACGGTAGATTTGCTTGGTGCTGTCTCAGTCATAAGTTAAGTGTTGCAACAATCAATCAAGCAATTATGCAAACATACGGATTTTTATAAGATTTACCCAAGATTGAACTACGTCCTTCGACGACAACGATCAATTTTACTACCCGTGGAGAAAAAAAACTCAGAAGATACAGATAACTCTAATCTTAGGAAGTTTATACATTACTCATGGTACAAACAGATCCTAAAAATTGACAGATCCAATACAATCCAAATAAAAATCTGTTTTCAAATGGGGGCGATGTCCCTTATAAAATCTGACGGGGGAGGGGTGAGATAATTTTTAACTAAAATAGAACAAATGATAGAACAAATGGTTAAAATTCAAGTCATGTCGACATAAATGACTTAATAGGTACTTCCAATACAAACAGATGGGAATAACATCACAAAATCAAAGGATAGTAGTGGTTTCATCGTTGGACGATGATTGGTGGTAAGGGCAATTATCTATCTCCTTTAGAGTCTTGATCTTGCTATGGGTATCTATTCAGATTGGATTTATACACAGATTTGTTTGCACCAAGAGTTCATATATAAACTCCCTGGGGTTTTTGGTGTTGGGTTTGAAACTATATGCAATCTTCGGTATTGATATGCTTTGAATCCTAATCATATGATACAAGTCAAAGAATTGATATCTCCTCTCCTCCTATTTTTTTTCCTTATATGGATAATCGGATCCATCTGAGTTTGGGATCCGTTTTGTACGGGAGTAATATATAAAGCCTCTAGGATTAGGACTCTCTATATCATATATATTTTCTTTTTTCTCAACATAGTGAAAACATATTACCGTTGCCCAAGAGCATGGTCTAGTTATGGATGAATCTTGTAAATATGTGTGTCTTCGAGGTTGCATGATTGATTGTGTTTGTACGTGCTTCCGTGATTCGCAATACGCGGTAATCATCTCTTCCGATGGTGTAACCCTATTATTTGTGAGCCGTTGAACTGTATATGTGATCATCTCTTTCGCAGATCTTCTTCCTTTCCACACAGTGAAGAGTGATCATCTCCTTAGCCTATCATTGGCGAACCTTTCAACTCTGTGTGTGATTGCCTTTTGGTGTGTTTTATGTGTTATATTGATTTGGTTTCAAGTACAAATATAGCTGGAAAAAGAAATAGCTTATTGTTTATTCCTATTCTTGTTTTTTGAGAAATAATATATTTCCAAAAATAAGATTGGGTGAAAATCATAAAGAAGAGGGTGAAATGTGAGTGATGACTAGCCCAAACATTGTAATTCTCAACTCTAATGGGACCAATTTGAATCTCTTAAATAAATAATTCAAGCTCACCGTATAGTCACTGTAATATATTATCATTACCTAAATAATAATAATAAATAAATAACTTGATGCAAGCTTCCAACCAAGATTTTGCTAAAGGTAATTGCAAAAGTATGATCCTAATATTAAATAGCCAACTTGGTGATAGTCTAATGGTTAACATTCGCATGTCATTACATGCATTGGGTTACTGTTGGAATCCACATTAAAAGAAATGAGGGAATTTTGTAAGAGGCATTGAATGTTTGTGGGGAAGATAAGGATGGCTGAGGGTGAGCTAAAAAGGTGGGAGGTAAAGGAAAAGGCTATAAATGTGAGCACATGCTTTGGTTCACACTTCCACCTATCCTTATGGGTGCCAAAAAAATATACATATGTTGTTGTTGGGAGCCTTTACAGCTGTCGATTTATTAATACTCTTCCACGTGGATATATGACGACATCCACTTTTTTTTATTGTTATCAAACTCCATCAAATACTTTCTTAAGGGCCTGTTATATCTCAGGGTATCATGGTATATCTCCAGCTCCAACTCTGCATTTTTGGGTTGGGATTGTTTCTATTAACCTTATAATTTCTTTAGTATAATAGTTTTTAACCTTGTTCAAATACAGTTATTAACATAAAAAATATATTATAATCATTAAAAAAAGTTAATATAACACATAATAAATGTCACATCACATCAGAATTATCATTCCAACCATCTAACCCTCCAAACAGATACTATTCACAGGAGGATACCTCAATCCAACCCAACCCAGTCCAACCCAATAACTAAACAGGTCCTGGGTTGTTTTCATTTAGGCCTCTGTAGATAATCTAAAATATGTTTGTTTACATGTACATCCCTATTAAAAATATTTGTGATTATTGTGAGCATTAATATGGCTTGAATATTAACTTCCATCTGCACGAGATGGTCAATCTCCTCCGTGGATTTGGAGGCGATGAAGCTCTCCATCTCAAAATAGATTTCTTAGTTTCTCCAAAATAAAAGCATACATGTGGGTATTTATTCGGACTAGATTAATTTGTATTGTGAGTGTAGAATTGCAGAGTGGGAATAACTATTCAATGAATAGTTCTGTTATAAGGAAGAAGAATGGTTGTTCTATAAATAAGAGTACTTCCAATTAAGGGGATAAAATTGGGGTTAAGATACTCCAAGTGAATACAACATGGGAAGAGGAATATTAGGATTTTTTCCCTTATTTCGAACTTTTCTTGTACACTTAATAACTATTTCCCTTACTTATTCCACAACTATTCCATATTCGTATGATTCATTTGTGGACAATGCATTGGAAATATGGTCTGAATCAGTTATACTTTTTTTTTGTTAATGAGAGAAAAGTTAAATGAAACAAACAGACGGAACGATGAGGATCTAAAGATGCAAATGGTTGTGTACGATGTATGTATTATAATATCCGTATTCATTAATATGCATATACAAATATTGATAAATATGAAAATTTGTTGATGTATATAACGTTACAAGTCCTGAGCTTGGTTAGTTATGATCAACTATTGTCCCAGATAACTAGTTGAACTTTGGCCCAACTGAAATCCTTGATTGTAGCTCAAAACGCTTATGCTCAAGTTTACTGGTAGTAGCTATTTGTACTTATAAAATATACACCACTTTGTGACTACTACATGTAGTATTATGTTTGGGGTGCTACAATCAGCCTCACTTATATCTGCAACGTCCTCATTGCATAATAGCATGTGACCTATTCCAAGTACGTAACAGTAGTGGCTTTACATTTTGAGTAGCCCTTTCCTCCTAACTCTATGGTAGGAATGGTTCCACCTCTTGGTTAACCCTTTCCTCCTAACTGTATGGTAGAGGTGGTTCCACCTCTTGGACAACCCTTCCACTATTAAAGCGATTCTGATCTAATACCATTTATAACGTCCCATGCCCAGAGCTTGGCCCGTTATGAGGGAACAACTATTCTAAATAACTTGTTGGGCTTGGATCCAAATGAGACTTTGACAATAACTAAATATGCTTAAGCCCATATTGATTAGTAGTAGCCCCTACTACTGATAAACTATTACCACATTTTGTAATTACCGGATGTAATGCTATGTTTTGGATTGCCACAATGTATCCTATGAAAATAGATATGTATATAAAAAGGAGATGAATAATAACAACAACACTTTATTGATTAACTTGAATATACATGTATTTGATGAATAATTCAAATACACTAAATGTTTTTGTTTACTAATAATTATATAACAAATGGTAAAAGAAGGTATAAAATTTTGTACCATATAATAAATTTGCAGTTATATTTATATATGAAAATTGATATACTAATACCGGATACAGAGATTCACAGATAGCAAAAGTGATATTAATATCTGTATTCATTTTAAAAGAAAAATAAAATTGAAAAATTGAGTAAAACTGATATGACGAGAGATTGGATAAAGTTATATCCATCTCCATTTACATCACTACGTAGTTCAAGTAGGTCTCCTGTCACAGACATCATAAATAAGGGGTATTTAATTATCGATTTCTAACCGTGGTCCCTAAAATCTTTCTCCCATTACATCACAAACCCTATAATATTTGTGTTACATCACAATCCTTAACAGAGACGTGTGTTAAATAAATTAAGATAACGAGAGCTGTTGTGTAATTAGAACGATTATAAGCATTGTGATGTAATTGGATAGGAATTTTGGGGTTTCGGTGTAGAATTCCCCTCTAATTATTTACAGAGATTTAGGTGCACGAATAATTGAATACGGTACCGAAGTCAAAGGAGTTTGCTGTGCTACCATCGTACTAAAGTTGGTTGTGGTCGGATGAAGATCCAATGGTCCAGGATCCCCTCTAAATTTGAAGGCCACGATCGCCGCAGAGCAGCCAACAAAACCATCTTCAATTTTTTTTAAAGGTAAAAGGTTTTGCATCAGCCTTATAAATAGGAAGAAATCATTACAAAGAGTCTAATGGAAGACGGGCAACAAGCTGCGATGTCAATCTCTTTTGGATGGCAAAATCAATTCTTCAAAATAAAATATCTATAGATTTGAGGAGCATAACATTGCTATGCATAATTTTTTAGACCCTCTTAAGGAGCTCTACCGCTTTAATTGTCAAGAAACCAAAAGTGTCAAAACTAAGAGCGATCCATAATTCATTGACAAGGGAAGGAAAACAGATGAGAGAGTGAATGGTAAGATTTCGTGAGGAGATGCAGAGGCTAAATACACATAAACCTAAGAGCGATCAAAAGAAACGAGTGAAAAGAGCAGGGGAGCAGATCCTCTGCTGGAGAGTCTTCTGCAGCATGGTATGCTGTAATTCCTGGGTTCTTAGATGTGAAATCCATTTAAAAAATCCAATCGTATGGATGGAATGCATGCTTATTTTTCTACGTATCTACCAAATTTCATGTTGTTGCCAGCTATATCATCTTAAATGTCAACTTAAAAGTCAAATTTAATTAGTTTTTTTAATCCAACCCAACTTGTGTTGACTTTTAAGTTTCCCTTTGAGATGAAATAACTAGCAACCTCGGATTCAAAACGAAATTTGGTGAATATGTTGGACAAAACATGCAATCCATCCATATAATTGGATTTTTTAAATGAGTTTTGCAGAAAAAAGAAACATTACAGCAAGCTTGTTGTACAACACTTTACAGTAGAGGATCTGCTCCCAAAGAGTGCACACGTCCATCAAACATCTCAACAAAGCAATGAACGTCATGAATGCCCATACACACACACAAACATTCTTTTGGGTGTGAAGAGCTCACCTTCAAAACCCAATGGGCATGCATGCACGATTCCGGTTCCAAGGTGGTGGAGACACGAGAAGATTCATAGGAAGGCATCCTGATAAGTGTATTATCCGGATGAATAGAGCCAGCCATCCGAGTGTTTTACTTTATGATATGTATATAGATAGAGCCCGAAGTTCAGTCATTTAGGGATGGGTACTTTATGGGTCCACACATATAACTCAAACAAATTGTTGAAAATGGGTCAAAACGATTTGGGTCATTTGGGTTTTGAGTCAGTTTGGACCCAAAACATATTCCTTCAATGGATATTAGGTTGGTTGGTGGGTCTAATGTCTTCCACCCAACACATCCAAATAACCAAAACTATCAGTTTGGATGATAGAAGGTTTAATCCCACCCAATCCAACTGATATATACTTAATATATAATACCAAGAATTCTAAACTCCTATATATTTCTAATGTACAACTCGTATTCTCCGATCTAAACTATCAACTTGTTGACAACCTTGTCTAACTAAACATTATTTCAGTTGTTATTATGTGTTGTAATCAATATATTTTTTCTCCATCATCTTTAATATGATCATTACATAGTATAAATAGCTGAGAGAATGTCCTATTACCACACAACTATACTCCAATCCTTATCCACTTCAGGTGACATAAATTATTCATGAAAATCTCATAATCTTAACTGAACAACTCCATATCAACTTGAACATATTTCATCCTTCTTCATCCATGTTGAACATATTCCTTCAATCTTCTTCTTCTCTATTGAGCTTAATGCATGCTTATGTCGGCATCTTTTTCCTACATCAATGGCCTCATTATTACTTTACCTTCAATTAACAAGGTTTTTCATATGGATAATTTGGTTTCCACTTAATCCAATCGACCCAAATCGATCACCCAAATATCTCAACCTGATCTAATTTGGTTGGGTGATGGGTGTCATTTTTGCAACCCAAATTGAACTCAATCCAAACCAAATAACCCAATCCCACCCAAACCAGTCAAATATCCACCCCTAGTCATCTAGTACTCAGAAAGTGTGAGTGTGTAAGTGACGAGTATTACTCTTGGACAACTTTAGTTTAAATATTGTTGGTGATTGTCAATCAGTACACTTGATTCTGAATCCAACAAGTTATCTAAACATGCTTTCCTCGATAACAACCCGATGACTTAAATCCGCGATACAAAACACCATGACTCCTTTAATATTTTCCAAGTATGCCATGTACGTGAGTAGTAACCGTACGTACAATGCCACACTACAAATCATCGTGGTATGTGATTGCATATGTCTCTTGATGAGGACTTTGCTCAGCAACGGTACGGGGAGGTCAAAAAACCGGACTCTACATTGCATTGAGTCGAACAAACACGCCAAGTAGACATAGAAAAATCTCCGATACTACCAGAAGGAGAATACAGAGCGAATTCAATGAGAGGATAAAAACACATATAGGGTACACCTTGCAGTGAAATATAATGAGATGCATTAGACACATACAGCACCTAAGTTTGCACAGTTGGGCAAATATAAGCTGGAAGTGGCAAATATGTGGTTGAGATAATAGATGCTTCCCTGCAAAAAAAACCCGCGTATATTTCTGTTTCTCCATTCATTGTGCTCTGCTGTAATTCTCCTGCACATTCAGTGAGAGAGAGAGCAGAGCAGACATTAACATGCAAAGGCCAAGAATATGGCTGGAAAGGTATGTGTGGTTGGTGAGGTAGATCCCACTCGTACTTCCCTTGGAAGCCATGATTTGGCGTCTTCTCTCGATAAAGCATTGGATGCATTACGATTACGTATCATGTTTAAGAAGCTTAACCCAACCTCAACGCCACGGGCAGGCTAGGGCCAACCGCCGTTGATCGTCTCCCTCCGACACATGATTTGAAGTCGAGACCGGCCTTTCTCCCGATATGTGATGTATACACACCCGAGATGGAATGTTGCATCTCGATCCAGATCCATGCGGGCAATTATTGAGGAAAGCTGATCTTGACAACATTAACTGAGATAGGGAGAGGGAGGGTGCTTGGCCGCCTGATCTCCTAGTCAATACTCCACAAATGCTTGAATACAATAATATATATCATGTAAATACAATAAGTAATTATTAACATTTATATGTTGTATATAACCACCTCTCATGTCTCAATCAAAACTCAATATATATGATCTAAATAATGTAATCAATTACTAGCATTTACATTTTGTAAATAATCGAATACAAGTGTATCTATATATTCCGCCATTGTATATGTTCTTAAGAGGATTAATATGTATTTTTAATTTTGACGAATATGGATACATGCAAGGATACAAGTTTTATCATTTATGGTTGCATTTTTTAGGTGTATATGGATATGGATATACGTATTATTGGATTTATATGTGTATATTTTATAAAAATACATTAATGTATTTAGACATATGCCTAATTAGGTTACACCAGTTACACGTGGGTTGCACATATTTTGAAATTATTTTAAAATGTAGAATGAAAAATATTTATCTTTAAATTATTTGATTATTTACAGTACAAGTAATTTCAACCAGCATTAAATATTGTTGAATCGTTTAACATGGATTGGAAAAAGAATCCACTTGGCCGACCCTACTAATAATGGGGAAGGCTTTGCTATTTATAATAAATTTATTTAATTTAGTATATTTCTTTATTTTCTTTTTTATTTTATTTTCTTCTCTACAGTAGGGCACCGTTTTAGTGATGAGAACAGAGGGCGGTCGGCATAAAACTGTCCCATCTGATGGATACACTACTACAATTAAGGGTTTGGTTGACGTTTCCAAACGTCTACTAAAGATGATGTAAACGTCGATCAAGAGTATAGTCGACGTTAATAATCGTCCAGAGCATAAGTTGGCCTAGCCTCGTCGGTAGAATTCTATCTCGACATTTGAGACAAACGTCTACAGAGCTAACTATGGCCCGACATTTAATAACGTCGTCATAAGTAACACTTGGACGACATTTTACGCACTTCATCCGACGTTTACAAACGTTGACATTGGAATTACTTGGACGATATTTTTAGCGTGCATAAGTTGGCATTATTCGACCAACATATGATTTATTCGACCAACAATTATTTTCAATCTCTCTAGACATCCACAATCACAATCAACCAACAATTATTTTCAATCTCTCTAGGCATCCGCAATCACAAACTAGTACATTGTACAACCAAACATTATACTATATGTAATTCTAGGTAACATTTTCAAAATGAAATATTAGTATAAGTTGAAAGTTCAAAAATACATTCAAAAAGTCATAGTATTGGAATTAGACCTTCTACAAAGCAAAAATACATGGATGCATTCCCAAAAAATAAAGTTCTTGGCAAATGATCGGTTTTCGTTTAAGAATCATCTTCTGTTTCTGCATCAGGATCAACAAATCCATCTTGACGTACAAATCTTGACCTTGCCTGAGAAGCATATGTATCTGCTCAAAAAAAGAAGGTAACGAAATAAGGAAACTATTGGTTAGAAAAGAAGTCATAAAGTAAATATAAACATAGTTATTAATTGAATACCATAAAATGTTGGTTGAGAAGGCAACGATGGTGTTCCATCAGATAACTTAAAGTATGCCATCACCCTAGCCGTTATTTGATCATGTAATTCTTCTTTTCTCTTCTCCTCAGCAGCCTTCATTTTTGCATTGATCTCATCCTCCATTTTCTCTTGAAGTTCTTGGCGAAGTTCTTCGAGAAGTTCTTGACGAATTTCTTGACGAATTTCTTCCCTCCTTTTATCATTCTCAGCCTCCATTTTTTGTTGAAGCTCTACAAATTTTTGGCCAATTTCATTCTCTGAAATAGATGCAGATCTACGACGACCTCTACCTTTAGGTACGTGTCCATATCCCCTACCAATGAGACCATCGGATCGTCCTTCATTGTGCAATACAACATTAACTATTTCAGCATCCGTAATGCACCTTCCTTCTGCATTAGCATCGTCACGCATGTCCTTCATTCTAATCTGCAAATAACACATTATTAATTATAAATTAATGTAGCTATCGAATAAAAGAAGAAACTATTAAATAAAGGACCAATACAACTTACGTATGTCTGCCTTGCTTCAAGCGTTGACCAATACCCATGTCTTCCAGCAAGAGGGTCTAGTGGTGCATTTCCCTCCTTATCGACACGGAACTTTGTCCTTAAGAATAATAGTATCTCTCCACATGATTGACCCTCAAGTTCCGTATGAGACTGAATAATTAGAAGATGTGTCAAACAGTTAAAAAAATCTAAAGTAAATAATAAAACTAAATTGCCTCTTACAATGACAGCATATGACTTGGACCCAGTAGTTGAGAGGTTCCTTACATGTGTAATACGCGTATCCTTATTCGTCTGACATTTCTCCTAAAATAGTCTTAATTAATAAAATGACATCAAAAACAAGCAAATTGTTAACTACATACTTACTTGATGTTTCGGTTGTTTCCATACTTCAACCATGGCACTCCAACGCTCAGTTGACACATTTATTGGTTTTGCTGCATCTCCAACTTTCTCCCATTCCTTCTTTAAGTTATGTCGATGTTCTTTAAGGTGTTTTGCTAAACGACGGTTCACCGCTTCTTTAACCCTCACATCAGAGTCGAAATCAACGATATTAACGAAGTTCTATTAAAAAAATAATTATCAGTCAAGAATCTATTGTGAAATCTTAAAGAATAATATTTATATACCTTGATTCTTTCATGTGAGGGCCGAAGATCTGCATCTGTTAGACATCTAAAATCCGGTACTAGTGGAACATCCTCCCTCGCGGCTATGCCACAAATCAATTGTAGAGCGCTCGCTTGCTCGGCATCTAGGGGTCTTCCTTCATCTAAGTCGATTATTATAATAGGTCTATGCCCTGTTACTGTTGCATGCTTGGCCAATGTTATGCCTCTTGACTTTCCCCTACGACGCACTGTATTTAATTTAACACAACTAATTAAATATTCAATTCAATCAATAAATTTCTAATACTGAAATAATTGCCTGTTGGAGGATGACGCTCGAATACTTGTGGAGGTATTGCTTGCGAGTCTAATGGAGTACCATTCTGTGTCTGTCTCGGTATGGCCTGTGATTGTGGACTCAGAAGTGCATTCGATTGGAAACGACTACTTTGGTTCCCGTGTATGGGAGGTTGACACTCATATACTTGTGGAGGTGTTGGTTGCGAATCCAATGGAGTACTACTCTGTGTTTGTCTCGGTATGGCGTGTGATTGTGGACTCAAAAGTGCAGTCGGTTGCAAGCGACTGCTCCAGTTCCTACGTGTGAGAGTACACTCCGATACTTGTGGAGGTGTTGGTTGTGCATAAGTTTGACTTCTCAGTTGCTTGCAAACTCCTGATTCAGGCTGACTACTTTGACCATCCATTTTCCTCTTACTCTTTCCAAATGTGAATGGTCCAACCATACAAATTATAAACCCGATCACCTGTAGGAGATGACTGTCCATCTTCTTCACATTAGTAATAAGAAAACTTAGAAGAAATATGAACTAGAGTCAAGAAGTTATACAACCACCATATCTTTCTGTTGGTTTATATGCAAATGCTCATTATGCGTAATAATAATGAAACCTGGGTTTTTATGCAACATTCACACATTTCCATGGTTTTATAAGCAGCAATCATATGTTTCTTTGGTTTTACATGCAACATTCACATTGCTTAATGATTAATGACTATATACAGAAAGAATTTACATGATAGATTTTGGAAGTGATATAAAGTTAAAATATAACAGACCCGACATACAGAAATATAATATTATCTACAGGGTAATTTGAAAGATAACTATGTGAAAACTAAATTGTTTTGACAGCGATTTAGGTGTTTAGTTATCCGTAAATACCTTTCCAAAAAATCGGATAAAGCTAAAATCAGATTACGCACAACAGGTCTTACAAGAATTTCTAATAAGACATGGATACCTGACGTAATCTGTAGTTAACCTTATATTAGAATTTCAATGATAGAGATTTATATAAAAAATTAACAATAAAAATGAAGAACAACTTATCTTACTTAAAACAAACAAAGAAACAACAATAAGACATTGACGAAAGGATGCCTCAAATTCATATCAAAACCCTAGAAACTCATATCATTTATACTTTATATAGATTTACAAAGAAACGGCAATATCCTTTATAAGCTATATATTTCAACTTTTTCTAAACCTAGAAGATAATATCTATTCGAATCTTACCTCCCATGTCCTGAATAGATACCAGGAAACGCCATTGATAAGGATTTAACGAGTGGAGGAAGAACAAATATCACAGTCCTTGTGGGAAGACGAGTACACACTGCAGTTGGAAGATGAGGGGCAGATACGAGGAGTCGCTGGGTTGGAGGGCAATACAAAATAAAGGGTTTCTATTTTTAGGTGGTTTTAAGCGGGAATAGGAAACGACATTGGCGGGTTCCGAAAATTTTTTTGGGAAATATGTTTGGACGTTTAAGTACAAAACGTCGACCACGATTTGCTATTGGTCGACGTTAGTATTTAAATGTCGATAGATGATTACTGTGTCGACATTAGTGTTAACGTCTATAGAAAACAAATCAAGCTAGACGTTTTAAGCACAAGAAGGTCGACTAAAGTACATATTGTTGTAGTGATATGCGACTGTCAAAGGACGACCGTCCCTCCTATCTTTAGATGGGACAGTTAAGCTACAACTATCCCACCCAAAACACTTACTAGAGATGGTGGACATGAGTGACCGTCCTCGATAAGCACAGATATGACAGTCAAATAATGATTGTCCCTTCCCCTATGCATCATTAGGTGACGGTCATATACGATCGGTCCATCTAGACTTCTTGAGTGTTATGGGACGATTTTAACCATCCCAGTAAGCTTTCTATGCCTGTCTCGTGAAATTCATAAAAAATATATGTGGAAAATATATGGGACGGTTGGTGACTGTCCCCTCTGATTAAGAATCAGTGATGGCTGAGGGGATCATCCCCCTTGTGTTCCCATTCAATGAAAAAATAGACGGGCTTCGCAGAAGATGGGACGATCTTGCTTATGATCGTCCTCGATTCTCAAGAAGGGACGATTAAATTGATCGTCCCCTCTAGTCGAAATGATGAAATCCCAAAATCCTTAGATAATAAGCACCATAATCAGTCTTACACGCTGCCTCTGTCGATACGGCGAACCTCATCCTGCTCTGGCAATCTCAACCCTCTCCTAGGTGATATTTCTTTCTCCCTAGATGGTCCTCTTACTCATGTGATCATTTCTTCTTTGTCGGTGACCATGTGACAAGTCTATCATTCACCACATTCTGTTCATTTTCATCTATCATTCACCACATTCTGTTGATCTTCATTTTCATACCGGTAACCATTTATGAGTTTAATCTATATAATATATGAATACATTATTATATATTTGTATGCATTGTTAATGTAGATGTTGTATGATTTGGTAATTACTAATAAAAATGTTATTTGATCATAGAAAATGATATATTTTGATATATACTTGTATGATTGTCGTGCACATATTGATACACATTTACATGATTGATGACACGATTTTCGATCAATTAAGGTGGGATAAATAAGTAAAGTGTCATTGTCCTCAATCAACCAAACCGATCAATAAGAAAATCAAACCACTCAAGGAATCAAGCGATCAATGTAAGCGGCTTCGCTATTTTATTTATCCGATATAGCGACCAAGATCGAACACAAGGAGCATGATTGAAAAAATTAAGTAGTCAGATTTCTGAAAATAAAGTATTTTTGATAGGTTTTTAATCTTTCAAATTTTAATTTTAATAAAATAGAAACAAGCACAAATGGTAAAAGACATGCCACAATATTTTTGTATTTTTCAAAAGAATAAAAAATGCTCAGAAAATTATAGTCAAATTTTTTTAGTTTTATAAGTAGGATTTTTAAATATTTTTGCGATTTTCTAATATCAAACAGTCATAAAATGCTAAACAATGCATATCCAGAAATAATTTGCAAATTAAAAATATTTAAAATGCCCAAAATTCATGAGTGGTAATTTTATGATAAAATAGAAGTAAAACCTACAAACATAAACTGAAAACACTATTTTTAGATTTTTCTTTAATTTTATACAATTTTTATAATTTTTTAAGTATTTTGTATTTTTTAGGGTTTTATAAGGATTTTTCAAACAAAAATGATACTGGAGGTAAAACACAACAAAATACAACCGCAAAATTTTTTATGGAATTTTTAAGTTGATTTTTCATATTTTTATAACTTTTATAACACAAACATGACAATTTTAGAAGTTTTTAAATTTTTAATTATAGAAAATTCATGCAAATTTACACATCAAAATTGCCATAAATAATACAAACTAGCAGGAGCTATAGTTAATTTTTAAGTAATTTTTAGAGTTAATTTAATATTTATTTCGTTTAATAAAAGATAAGAAGTTAAATATAGTTTACATGGATCGAAATGTAACTAAGTTAAGTTTATGACCAAACAGATAACATCTATTAAAACCTCAAGGTTAGAGATGCAAATAATCCAGCAAACTCACGCGCACACGTGATACACAACACACAGGGGGTAAACATTCATCTCATAACCAGCAAGAAGTTCAGGACATAAACTACAAATATCCCAGATAATCACGTGGGGACGCACGTAAACTCAACCAAACTGGATTAAAATGTAAATAGCGAAAGTGTGAGGGTATAACTACAAATGTTCTTAATTAATTATTTTATTTATTGGAGTGAATGGAAATGACATAAAAGATAGGATGGAAAATGTTATCTACCTAGTAGGACATGTGGCGCACGCGGAGTGGCTTTTTGACGTAGAGGCTTATGACCGTTAGTGGAGCAGATCTGACGGACTGGAAAAAGAGAGGAATGTGCGGTCAGATATGGGGGCTAAAAAGGATCTGACGTCCGGTAGCGCATCGACTCTGATATGATCTGGCAAGGGGCTCTTCATCCGACGGTAGGGGTAGGTCTACAAGAACAACTCCCTGGTGAACTTCAATCGAGTGTGGAGGATGATCTATGGTTTTGATGAAGCCACGAAGAGATCTAGCAGTGTCGTGGCGATGAACCACATCGAGTGGTGGGATCATATGGACCAATGATCGATCAAATGGTCGGTGCAATAGAGCATCTCCTGAAGCATCTCCTCCGGCTCGATTCGAGTGTCTACGTATGCGAGGGTACCTTCAAAGGGAAGGCAGACTCAAAGGTGTGCCTCCGGTCATGTTATTGCTTGAATTGGTAAAGAGAAGCGATGGAGGAGTGGGTTGGACTTTCGGCGTAGGAGGGGGAAGAAGTTCGAGACAAATATCGCTCAAATGACCCATATATGGGTGATCAGGCTGTGACAGGATATGGAGGGTGAGTCATGGTGAAGATCTGAATGGTGAGACACGGGTGAAGGAGCTCCGGATCTGGTGGTCGGAACCAATGAACTGGCGGTGGTTGGAATGGAAAAATCGAGGCAAAATGGAAAGTGTAGGGGTGATAGGTGATACATGATGCTCCTGAGGGAGTTAAATATGTCAGGCAAGGTAGACGATGAAGGTTTAGGCCTCAACCGGGCTGTGACGGGCCAAGTACGTGAAATACGGTGGAGGTCTACCGAAGGTTGCTCCAGGAAGTTGTCACTAAGTTGTAGGTAGATAGGGAGCAAAAGGGTGGCGAGGAATGAGTTGTCTTGTGCTGAAGGCGGAAGAAGGTTTATATAGACGTGCTCAAGGGTCTAGAGGGACACGAAACCCTAAGCATATCCGACTGCATCTAGGGATCCGTGAGGATTACGGATCCTAGGAGCGCAGTGGGCAGTGGAATCGAGGTGAAAGGGCATTGGAGTCAGGCGTTAAAATGGGAGAAGAAGCTCCGACGAGGCGAATGCAGACCCAACCCGGCTAGGGGAGACGGTTGATCGAAGTCAACAATCAGAAGTGGACCAATCAGAATGCAGAATGTAGAAAAACTAAAGAATATTAAATATAAAATAGTAGATGGATTTAAAATAAAAAGTGTATAAAATAAAAAAATGTTTATTATTTTATAATCTATTTTTTGTGATTTTAATTATTTTTGTGAGTAATAAAAATAGGGTATATACAATATAATGTTTTATATATAGGTATACAATACATATGCATTATGTACATGTATTTTTATTTTATTATTTTTACATAAATACTTTTTATTTTATATTTTGTTTATTTACACAATAATTTAAGGATTATAAAATGATTTTTATTTGATTTTATGAATTAATTAAGGTTTCAAGATAAATATATATTGTATTATGTACATGTGGTTTTTATACAATGATATGTGAATTTATTTTTATTTTTATTTTGTTTTTCTGATTTTTATTTTTATGTTATTTCTAGGACTATATAAAAGTGTTTAAAAATAATAAATATTTATATTTTATCAAAATAAATATAAATGATTATTCTGTACAAGTATAAGTGGTATGTACAATACAAAGTGTACGCTTATCTCTTTCTACTTATTCTTTTGCGATCAGGTCAAAACCGTCTCTTGGGGTTTGATCCGTATTTATTTTAAATATATCCTTCATTTTCTTTTCTCTTTATTATTTTATTTTTAAAGAATATGTGCTAATTATGAGATATTAACAATAGCATGCACAAAGTTAATTTATTGTATTTAAATATAATTACAGGGAGTTTTGCTAACAGATAAAGCTAAAATAAAAGAATAAAGAATGAGATTCGTAGATTTATTATCCCCCTATACTTTACCTTTACTAGTCCCTTAACAAATACTTATTTGAAAAATAAGTGAAAAAGACCCCCCCCCCCCCCCCGCATTTTTGATCTATTTGCCTCACCCTTTCTAGTTGATTATTAAACTTATCTTTATTAAATTGGAGTATGAAGCTTAGTCAAACCTTTGGATTATTAATTTGGCAGAACCTTAATGGGAAATAGATTTAAGATCCAACCACCTACAAGTTCCACAGTTCTATGGTCAGGACTCTTTAATAAGCAAGTCAGAACAAATCTGCATACGCAAACTCTAATAACTATGAATCTTTCCTTGTACTGTGTAAGTGATATGTAGCTCTCCACCTCAGAATGACAAAGAAACAACCTTCCTTAACAAGGTAACTCTAACCCTCCAGTCTAGCAGCTCTTTCCTTGAGGAGTGGGGTATTCCCTTCTAAGTTCAAGTACACTAACTCAAGAAGAGGGGAAAGAAAAGAATGGACCATGACTAGTGTAGCCACGTACCCGTTGGAGCTCAACCAGTGTAGCTAAGTCTCCAGCTGCAAGCTTTCATGAGATGAGATGGTGGAATACATAAGCTCTGTTTATTCACTATATACACTCCGGCATGCATTTTATTTTCAATCAGGCATGTACCATTTTTTTGGAGTTTTTCACAATTTTGTATAAATATTTTTTTAAGTGCATATGCACAACATATCTACATGGTGCAACACATACATAAGGAGTTTTTCTTCTTGATCCAGTAGAATATCCCTCTTTTGAAGTATTATTGCAACCACAAGCTCTCGTCTTTAGACCTCAATGCCACTAGTATGAGTCGATGTGCACATCCCTCCCTAGAGGAAGACGAGAGTTTTCGGCTAGCAGTACTACTTCGTATGTTACCCCAAGACAAAGGATACTGTAAATTATATATAAATTATATAATAAATAGTAAATAACTCTATTTTAAATAGGTATAAAAATGAAAAATGTAAACAATTAAATTATCTAATTTATGGGATAAATAATTTTCGTAAATAATAAATATTATTCGAATTATAAATATTATATTAGTAAATAAGTATAAATAATACTTAATAAATAGATATTGAATTTTTAATTCAATAAATAATTAATTATTTGTTAATTTTATATTTTATTAATTATTAGATTAATAAATAAAGTCTTTGTGAATTTTTATGGGTTTTAATAAATTAATTTAGATATATTAATAAATATAGGTATAAGTTATGCAATTCAATTTCATCTATAAATTAGGGTTTTGGATTTTATTAAAATAATAAATAAGCTCCAAAAATTCTAAAAAAATCATGATAAAAATACAATATCATGAAAATAATTAGAAATTATAAAATTAATAAAATTATAAATAATGTGTTTTAGATAAAATAAATAGCCCAAAACCTCGTTGTCACTAGGTCCCAAAACTGACTTTTTGCAAACGAACTCAGGTTTTAGAGAAATCATCTTCATTAATTAGAGAATATTATTTTATGAACTTTAAAGGTAAGTAGAGTGAAGTTGGAGTTCGTGTGAGAAAGTTATGAGGTTCAGAAGTTAAGAATTCGATTATTTAAAAGCCGGATTTCTTGGTATATATACAACATAATCTTTTTATCTTATTTTTATATTTTTATACACATTTTTCAGAATAATTAGGAAAAGAGTTTGGTGAAAGTGTGCACATATGAATTGAATTAAAAATCAATGTAGTTTTGGTATTTATTTGATAAATAGTGAAAAATGTGTGAAGTGTATGTTAATTTATTTTTATGGGTTTCTTTCCTTATCTCTCCCTACTTATTGGTTTGCAGACCAATCCATACTGAACTGGTCTCAGGGTTAGGTTTTATAAATATATCTTTCAGCTATATTTATATTATCTGAGTCATATTGTACATATATACATATCTACAATCTGCTTTCTTTTCTTTTCTATATATTTTTTATTCTTTATTTATTTACATGTTTTTATGCTTAAAAGTGTATTTTTATTAATGAATAATATTTTGATGAAATATAGGAATTAATGAATATTTACATGTATTTGTTAAGGGTTTTAAGATAAAATACGACAGAAAAGTTAATGAATCATGGATTCATCAACCCCCTATACTTACGTTTGCTAGTCCCTTAGCAAACACTTATTTAAAAAGTAAGTGAAAAATAAAGAAAGTTAGAATGAATTTGTTTTCCTAAACCAATTTATGAGAAGAGACAAAGGACAGAGTTCGATCGGGCATGAAACAAGCATTTTGTCAAAGCCTTAACTAGGATTAGGATTCTATCCTCAACAGCCCTCAAGTTCCACAAATCCTTATTTAAGATCACTCATCATCTAGTTCAGACTCACTTACTCATATCGCAAACTCTATCAACCTTGAAGTCATTTTGTACAGTGTGTGAATTGATTTAGCTCTTCCTTCTTAAAGAGATGAAGAAACCGTCCATCCCGGCTATACGCTTCCATTGATTCCTTATCCAGCTACTCTTTCCTCGAGAAGGGAGGTATTCCCTTCTGAGGTCAGTTCGTGCTATGTCCACAATCGAATATAGAGAGAAAGTAGAAGAATGAGAAAAGAAGTGGAGTGCGACCAGTGTAGGCGCATCTCCTTGTGAAGCTCAACCGGTGTAGCTAAGTCTCCACTAAGATGTGCAGGCATTTTTGGTGGAAGCTTGGATCATTGTGGTCATATTTGTATTTGGTGGCTTCTTCTTTGATTTGGTTTTGTAATTTGCTTGCACTGCATTCATCTTTTTGTACCTCGACGGATATAACATCTTTTGTTCCGTCCCTTTTTTGAGGTCTTAGAAAAATTGTGTCAGCAGATCCTTCCCTCATCCAAAGCGACTATCGCAACCCCAATCTCTCCCGTCTTTAGACGTAAATGCTGCAAAGACAAGGATAGAAACGCACTACCAAGATGTACTACCCTTCGCAACTCCATGCAAGTCGAGCTAAGTATAGAGTGCATGTGTGCAAGATTGGTTCAATGGTGCAGAGTTGTATGGATGACACAAGTGGTCTACTTAAGCACATATGAGTTGGTTTCCCAAATATGGTCTTATGGAACACAGAGATTTTAAGTCAAAAGCTCTGAAGAGTCTAAATTCCATATCCTAACTAGGCTCCCTACAACAAGAGTTAAAGGCCATGATGAAGCTCCATCCTTTAGACTATTCTCAATCTTAGTTCAAGAAATCAAACTTATTATGAAAAATGCGAATGCAAATGCAACCATGTTTGTGTGAAGTATATTTTCTGAATTTTACTCATTTTTATGAATTTTAAGGCTTTTGTAATTTTTATGAATTTTTAGGACTGTGTATTTTTATGAATTTTCTGATTTTTATTAACAAGTGTTTGAACAAGAATTTTACAAGATACATTTTAACTAATGTATTTTACAAATTTTATATACAGGGAATTTTACAAGTATAAATAATTTTTACACATATTTTAACAGATAGGGTTTTAAATAAGTATTATACATATTTTAAATACATATTCTAAATACATATTTTCATTTAAATCTTTTAAATACATATTTTAGACATATTTTATTTATTTATAAGGATTTTATAAGTAATAGATAAATAGATAAATGGATTTTAAATTAACCCTCACCCACTTTTTATGGATTTTATATATATAGAAATACATAAAAGTACGAGTTATGGACAAAAGTATATATACAATATATACGCACCCCCTCCCTATACTTAGCTTGTGCTATGTCCTCATAGCGTCAAAAGAGAAAAAGGAGGACATAACTCGTGCTAAGTAAAAGTGGGTGAAAAAGATAAGAGAATACAAGTCAGTCAACCCCCCTATACTTACGATCAGGTCATCATAAGTATAACGGAAGAGAAAAAACGAGATGACTGAGCGAAAAGAATATTTAACGAAGGATCAAAAGGAATAAAGAACACGAGATCATCTAAGTCACTTGGTCCCCCCTATACTTAGGATAAGTCATCCTAAGTATAGAAAAGAGTGTAGCCAAACATTGGAGACCAGTGATTTGTGAAAAAGAATGGATATACAAAAGTAACAGAACAAAATAGAAAACATTAATCAATGGGAAATCAATCCCCCTATACTTAGGATCTGGTATCCTAAGCATACAAGACGAGCAAAAATGGGGACGATTGTGATCTACGAAGAATATACAAGTGGTGCGGACTTCCAAAAATGGAATGGCTCAAAAGTCTTTGTACAGGACGAGATAAAGTGAAAGAATGATCATGAGTCCAATACAAAATAGATCACTTCAACACGGGCCAGATGATCAATAGTCTCTACGAAATGCTTCAGCATCTGCCCGTTAACCACGAACGGCTCTGCACCAGGTGACACGTATGATATAGTTGTGCTTCCATTGTCGTGTACCGTTCTGACTATGTAAGATCCTTCCCACTTGCTTTTCAATTTGCCAGGAAGAATTCTCAATCTTGCATTAAACAACCAGACTTTCTGCCCAGGGACAAAGATTTTGTGCCGAATATGTTTATCATGCCATTTCTTCACTTTGTCCTTATAAATGAGAGTGTTCTCGTATGCTTGATTTCGAATCTCTACTAACTCATTTAGATCCATCTTCCTCTTGACTCCTGCTTTCTGTACATCAAGTGAAATTTCTCGAATAGCCCATTCAGATTTGTGCATGATCTCTATGGGCAAATGGCATGGCTTCCCATAAACCAGTCTGAATGGTGAAGTACCTAAGGTAGTCTTATATGCAATACGATATGTCCAAAAAACCTGATCTAAAAGCTGTAACCAGTTCTTCCTATCCGGTCGTACTAATTTCTGGAGAATTGATTTCACTCCCTATTCGAGACTTCAGCCATGTCGTTCGTCTGTGGGTGATAAGGAGAAGCTACTATGTGATCAATGTCGTATTGCTTCGTCAGCTTTTTGATCTCCTTATTAATGAAATGTCTACCCCCATCAGAAATAAGAATATTTGGAATCCCGAACCGTGAAATAATATGTTCCCTTAGGAACTTGCAAACTATCTTACTGTCTGTGGTTCGTGTGGGTATAGCCTCCACCCATCTACAACATAATCTACAACAAGAAGAATGTATTCAAAGCCGCTGCTGGAAGGGAACGGTCCCATGAAATCTATGCCCCATGCATCAATATCTCGCAAATAATAACGGGTCCCATAGGCATTGCATCTCAAGCATTGACTGTCACTACTGCTCTCTAACAATCCGGGCACCTCTTCACGAATGTACAAGCATCTCTAGTAAGAGTCTGCCACCATAATCCACTTTGAAGTACTTTTTGCGCTGTCCTCTTCCCTGAGTGATGCTCCCTGCCTCTAAGGAATGGCACAGAGTGAGGACACTATTATATTCCTCTTGGGAGTACAACGCCTGTAAACACAATCCAGTCCCTCACGAAAAGGAATCAGATCCTCCCAATGGTAGTATCGTGTCTCGGAAACTAGTCCATCGACTCCATCCTTTGGCCAACCCTGTGGACTTTTCTGTGTAACCAGAAAATTCACTATATCTGCATACCATGGAAACTCGGTAACTGCAAAGATGCTCTCGTCGGGAAATCTCTCTGCAATCTCTGGCGTGTATTCATTTGAAGGATGCTCTGTCTGTAATTGGGAGAGGTGATCAGCTACCACATTCTTTACTCCAGGTTTGTCTTTAATAACCAAATCGAATTCCTGAAGTAAAAGAATCCATCGAAGAAGGCGTGCCCTGGCATCCTTCTTTTCCATCAAAAATCAGATAGCTGAATGATCTGTAAAAACTGTGATTTTGGAGCCAAGAAAATAAGATCTGAATTTATCTAATGCGAACACTACTGACAACATTTCTGAAGAACCTGGTCTAGGTGCACTAAACAATCATCAAAGGACTCACCATAGACCGAAAATTTATCCATAAAGACCTCTAGAGAATAACTGACCATGTCTGCAAAAACAGCAAGCATACACCTCTCGAAAGTAGCAGGGGCGTTGCACAATCCAAAGGGCATCCGTCTAAAGGCGTATGTGCCGAACGGACATGTGAAGGTGGTTTTCTCCTGATCTTCAGGAGCAATGGTTACCTGATTGTATTCGGAGTAACCGTCAAGGAAACAGAAGTATTCCTTTCCTGCCATTCATGCCAACCTTTCTATGACCTGGTCTATAAAAGGCAAAGGGAAGTGATCCTTCTTCGTCGCGACGTTCAATTTCCTGTAATCAACGCACACCCGCCACAACGTGGTTACTCTCTTTGGAATCTCCTCTCCACTCTCATTCTTAATCATCTGAATTCCCGACTTCTTTGGGACAACATGTAATGGGCTAATTGATGAATCTCATATTCATCATGCTAAAAACTCACTATTAAGACCCCTGTCTTAAATAATCCAATAAAATCACCTTTAATTCTTTGTTTCTATCGTGTACTATATTGTGTATAAATTACCATTAATTTATTGCTTTTAATCCTCTTTTATTTTCTTGTAATTATTTTACTCTCAATAATCCCTAAAAATTAGGTAGAACAATTGTCTATAAATCACTGACCCTTAAAAAGATAAAAAATACAGAAAAACTCAAAACCACAAACTTGGTGTTTTTATCCCCTTAAAAATACCCCCTCAAAAATAGCTTTTGTACAGATAACCTCTTTTGGCTTTTGACCTACATGAAAGTTGTAGATCTCGTCGGGACGAGCAACTTTCATGTTTTGACTTTTTCCTAATTCAGCTTCTAACTATTTCTTTTATATTTATCTTTGTAATTATCTTTGGAATTTTTCTGATTGGGCCACGTGGCGCCCTCTGGGCCGCCCACGTGGCCCGCTTCTTCTCGCGCCATTCGGCAGCCTCCTGAGCCGTTGAATCTTCTCAACCCGCCTCCATCTCACCCGTTGAAGCCCGCTCCATCTTCCACCGTCCGATCTGACTCCCAGATGAGATCTGAGCCACCCACTTACGCCTCATCCACAACCCTCCGATCTCATCCTCATCTAACGCCTTCCATTGCACCACGTCTCCCCTCACCTCAGCCCTCGGATCCTACTTTCATCCAACGCCTATCCACCTGCCACATCACCTATGTCTCCCTCACCGTTAGATCACCCCCACGAGTCAATCCTAACCACTCATAAACACCCCCTCCCCTCCACCACAGGATCAAATCCTAAGGATCTGATCGTGGCCTTCCGCTCGCAAGCTCATCCCAGCCGTTGGATCAAGATCCAACGGACCAACCACCGTCATCTACCTCGAGTAGCCCCATTCCCAGCCGTTACTCCTTGCCTAACCCCCGCTCCCCCTTCCTATTTGGGAAGACGCTCCAGCCTCCTCCACACACTCCTAACGGCCACCTTCCGTTCCCCGTACTTCCGCCATCCCCGCGTAACTCTCAGGACCACCCTCCATTACTCCCACATTCAAACCTTGGCCTTCAAAACCGCCCCCATCACCACATGCACGCCTCCACCTCCGCCTTTAAATAATCGCCCTCCGCCTCCATCAGCGATCATCCACCAATCACGGGGCTTCGGCCCATCCCTTGGCCCTCCGGTGACAGTGGAGCGGCCCGTGTCGAGGCGTCGACGGCCGGAGCATTCAGGTGTGATCCATGGCACCTTGCCATGTAAGCTCCGCCCCAATGGCGGTAGCCCGAGCTCCGTGCACTGGCCGCGCACGCTGGGCGACAACCCCGAGCCTCCCATGGAGCTCAGCCTAGGTCATATCCTCCACCAACTCCTCGCTCCGGCGAGGTGATGTTCTTGTTATTTCTCGCATTTTTTCCTGCTTCCTACGACCATCACCACCATCACCTGATCACTTCCCAACCTTCGTCGCGCACCGCTCATCCTCGCGCCACCCTCCGCGAACACCTCTCCCTTCTCCACAACCATGTCCACCTTCCGCCACCTCCTCCTCTGCTCCGCCAGGGAAGGAGACCCCGGGCCTCCGCTTCCAGCCACCCCACGGCCCTCAGCTCACTCACAACACCCTCACGCACACGCTTCGGCTATCCCTTTGACATTTACAGGATCAATGGCCGGAGTTCAGACCGGAGCTGATTCGAGCTCCTCTCCGCCGACGAGGCTCCATCGTTCCTCTCCTCCGACCCGCTTCGGAGCCTCGCAGCACTTCTCGGATCTTCGCCATCCACCCATCTGTCCTTCCCGACCTTCAGAAGCTCGAAGACATGGCGGTGGAGCGAATGACAGGTCACCGGAGCCTCGCCTTCTCCGGTGACCTGCGGAGGAGGATGACATACAGCCACCGTCCGATCAGATGGATCGGACGACCGAGAGAAAGACACGTGGAGGACCCAAGCCTCATCCCCGACCTACAGGCTCGGGTCATCCGAACCTCTTGCCGAAGCTCAAACCAAAGCTACAGGCTCGGATCATCCCGAGCCTCGGCCCGAGCCCCTCAGCTGTAGCCACGTGTGCCCAAACCTGCGGCCGCCTTCCGAGCCTGGGCCCTCACGTGCACTGCACGTGAGGCCTGGGAAATTTGCAGAGTAGACCCTGAAGTTTCAAGTATTTGCATTTTGGTCCTCCAGGCGCGTGCCTCACGTGCGCGCCTGTGGTTATTTATAGGGAGGTCTTTTATACTTTCTGAATTTACAAATAGGTCCCTGCGCGCAATGGGAAAAATTGCAATGGACCCCGGGCGGTTTTTATAATTGCATTTAGGTCCTTCCAGGGAACTAAATGCAATATTTATCCCTTTTTTTATTGCATTTTTATTACAATTATGCCCTCACACTGTTTTTAGCATAACTTGAGCATCGTAGGTCCAAATTGCATGATTTTAGCGTCTTTTTGATCCTTGTTTTGTCCTCTACATTTTGGCATACTTATTTGTCTCATTTGACACTGTCTTAATTTAAGTGAATTTTTATGTGGAAAATGGACCCTGCTCTTCTTGTCTTGCTTTGATCTGATGACCGATTTTTATTGATGTGTTCAAATTGACTCTAATTTCATTCTATATTATGTTGCTCACATTTTAGGGTATAATTGTAGTCTTTAATCTGTAAATAATTTTCCTTGCATATTTGCTCATGTATCGCTTTATAATTGCATAAAAATATCTAGAAAAAATGCATACATCCTAGCATCGCTTTGTATTTTGTATAAATTGCATGTGGACCTGAAATTGAGATTAAATTACTCTGAGCTTAATGAATCGAAATTCAATAGCTGAATTAGGCACCCGTGTCCCTGTGTTCGACCTTGGTACACTTGCCAAGTATAAATATTCCACAGCGTTCAAAGTCTGTGGTTTTTGCTGAACCAAATTTGCCTCCTGTACTATAGCATAATTCCACATTATTATAGAGGCGAATTTGACGTTCATCAAATGGCGCCATTGTCGGGGATACGGCTTTGCTTAATTTTTGAATTTTGATTTTTTAAATTATTTTAAAAATTTTTAGGTCCTCATCTCATGCATCATTTCTTTGCATATTAGTGACGGATTCAATTTCTCTGAGTTTCTAACTTTTCTCTTTTGTGGCAGGGCCCATGAAAATCGGGGACGCCTGATCGTCATGGAGGCGCGAAGTCGGGAGCTTCTGTTGAAGAAGCCACAAAAGAAGCCGTGAAGAAATTCTAGGATTTTTATCAGTCAAATTGCATTGCATGTTGTAAAAAAATATTGCATCTGCATATTTATTTTCAGTCTTGCATATTGTACTCAAAAAAATCCCCCCCCCCCTCACACACACACCTACACTGCACGTGCACATACTCACCCCCTCCCTCCCTATGTATATTTCATTCTCTCTCTCTGTGTGTGTGTGTATCTATTTTTCACGAACTCCCTCCCCCGTACCCTTGTATCATAGAACCATCCCCCCTAACACAGACCTTACTTCGGCTATTTGTAGCCTAAGTATAGGGGGGACCTGCCTGCTCATCCCTCCCTCGTTCTGTCTTCTTGTGCTTAGGCCGATTTTGGCCTAAGTATAGGGGGACCCTCCTCCTCAGTTCCGCTATATCACCCTGTACTTGAACCGAGCCTTGGCTTCATGGCACTTGTGCTATGAGGTCATAGCAAATTTTAAGTATAGGGGGGTATACCGTATATTACTATATATTTACTTTAGCCATAGCCCGTATTTTTTTTAAAACTTTTTAAAATTTTATTTTCGGGCTGGGTTTTGGTAAACCTGTGAACTGAGTTTTGTAAAAACCTTATAAAATGATTTCTTAAAAATTGAGGGATTAATTTTTGTAAATATTCCTTTTCAAAAAAAACTTTAAAACCCATAAAAATCTGCAAAAATCAAAAATCACACAAAAATTCACTAACCTAAGGAGTTGGTGTATTCCTGACACATTCACACTCACTCAAGGTTTGAGAATTTTTGAGGACACTGGATCTCCGGGATCTTGAGAGTCTGAGTTAACATGCCTTAGTCACTAGGGTTTTTAAGACTTAAATATCCACACTCCCCTAGTTTGAAATATTTGAGCGCTATATTGCACTCTTAATCTCTACCTTCAAGAAAATATGATCAGCACAGTCACTTCCACAACTGCATGATTGATGAGATGAGTTGAGATATCACTTGAGGAGCTAGGACTAGATATTTGAGTTTAGACCCGATCTGATGATATTCGAGGATGGGATAAAGTTAATGAAGGCTTCAGAAAACCTGAGTGTCAGCAAAAACTCTAGCCAGTATGTGAACGAGATTCTTATGCTATCTCTTGATATTTACCTATGTGCCAGGGTGTGATGAAATTTAAAGGAACTTGTTGATCAGTGTGCGCCAATCTCTTGGTAAAAGCAGTGGAGCTAGCCAACAAAAGAAATGAAATGTCAAAGAAAAGCTCTAAATCCAAAGTCAAATTCCAAATGAGCTTCCACCAATGGCGAGCGCTCCGAAACATTGTCAAAGTGTCCACTTGGACCAAGCGCTAATTAGGACCAAGGAGTCGGGCTGACACCATAAAAGGGCTCTACATCGTAAGCGATACAAGTCTGGGTGTCGAAGGTATCTTAGATACTCAGAAAAGACACGTCCCAGTGTACTCCCAGAAAAACAAGTGCAGACGACTCCAACTCTCTTGACGGACACATTGATCAACAAAATAATAATTTACATGTGTTGAGTAAAGGCACACGAGAGGCCCCTTGTTCCAATGTGAGGGTGAGAAAAATAGACATAATCCCATATCCCTCCATCATCTGGCCGTCCATCTACACTTTCAAGTCTGACAAACTATAGAGACGGTTGACTGGAGCAAGAATAGACTTATTCCCTAGTATTGAGGATTAGGTCTAGAGAAGAGTCTTTGGGACTGGAACTTTGAGTGATGCATCGACTCGGCTCTCATGAAATGCAGTACACTAAATGTCATATCCTTATATTGTATGTACAAAAAGAGAGTCTGGTATCAGAGAAGTTGGATTCCTTCTGACTAAGGCTTGGATAAACTCAGAATTTTAGGATCACTTAGGTCAAGGGTCTTCGAAAGATCAAGCCTTGTAAATTTCACGCGCACTGTCAGGAATTAATCCGACTCCTTCATTCTTTAGATGCTCGAGGACGAGCATGGTTTAAGTATAGGAGTATGATGAATCTCGTATTCATCATGCTAAAAACTCACTATTAAAACCCCTGTCTTAAATAATCCAATAAAATCACCTTTAATTCTTTGTTTCTATCGTATACTATATTGTGTATAAATTACCATTAATTTATTGCTTTTAATCCTCTTTTATTGTCTTGTAATTATTTTACACACAATAATCCCTAAAAATTAGGTAGAACAATTGTCTATAAATCACTGACCCTTAAAAAGATAAAAAATACAAAAAAATCTCAAAACCACAAACTTGGTGTTTTTATCCCCTTAAAAATACCCCCCCCCCAAATAGCTTTTGTACAGATGACCTCTTTTGGCTTTTTGACCAACATGAAAGTTGTAGATCTCGTCGAGACGAGCAACTTTCATGTTTTGACTTTTTTTCTAATTCGGCCTCTAACTATTTCTTTTGTATTTATCTTTGTAATTATCTTTGGAATTTTTCTGATTGGGCCACGTGGCGCCCTCTGGGCCGCCCACGTGGCCCGCTTCTTCTCATGCCATTCGGCAGCCTCCTGAGCCGTTGGATCTTCTCAACCTGCCTCCATCTCACCCGTTGAAGCCCGCTCCATCTTCCACCGTCCGATCTGACTCCCAGATGAGATCTGAGCCACCCACTTACGCCTCATCCACAACCCTCCGATCTCATCCTCATCTAATGCCTTCCATTGCGCCACGTCTCCCCTTACCTCAGCCCTCGGATCCTACTTTCATCCAACGCCTATCCACCTGCCACGTCACCTATCTCTCCCTCACCGTTAGATCGCCCCCACAAGTCAATCCTAACCACTCATAAACACCCCCCCTCCACCACACGATCAGATCCTAAGGATCTGATCGTGGCCTTCCGCTCGCAAGCTCATCCCAGCCGATGGATCAAGATCCAACGGACCAACCACCATCGTCTACCTCGAGTAGCCCCGTTCCCAGCCGTTACTCCTCGCTTAACCCCTGCTCTCCCTTCCTATTTGGGAAGACGCTCCAGCCTCCTCCACACACTCCTAACGGCCGCCCCGCGTTCCCCGTACTTCCGCCATCCCCGTGTAACTCTCAGGACCACCCTCCATTACTCCCACATTCAAACCTCGGCCTTCGAAACCGCCCCCATCACCACCTGCACGCCTCCACCTCTGCCTTTAAATAATCGCCCTCCGCCTCCATCAGCGATCATCCACCAATCACGGGGCTTCGGCCCAGCCCTTGGCCCTCCGGTGACAGCGGAGCGGCCCGTGTCGAGGCGTCGACGGCCGGAGCATTCAGGTGTGATCCATGGCACCTTGCCATGTAAGCTCCGCCCCAATGGCGGTAGCCCGAGCTCCGTGCACTGGCCGCGCACGCTGGGCGACGACCCCGAGCCTCCCATGGAGCTCAGCCCAAGTCATATCCTCCACCAACTCCTCGCTCCGGGGAGATGATGTTCTTACTATTTCTCGCATTTTTTCCTGCTACCTACGACCATCACCACCATCACCTGATCACTTCCCAACCTTCGTCGCGCACCGCTCATCCTCGCGCCACCCTCCGCGAACACCTCTCCCTTCTCCACAACCATGTCTACCTTCCGCCACCTCCTCCTCTGCTCCGCCAGGGAAGGAGACCCCGGGCCTCCGCTTCCAGCCACCCCACGGCCCTCAGCTCACTCACAACACCCTCACGCACACGCTTCGGCTATCCCTTTGACATTTACAGTATCAATGGCCGGAATTCAGACCGGAGCTGATTCGAGCTCCTCTCCGCCGGCGAGGCTCCATCGTTCCTCTCCTCTGACCCGCTTCGGAGCCTCGCAACACTTCCCGGATCTTCGCCAGCCACCCATCTATCCTTCCCGACCTTCAGAAGCTCGAAGACATGGCGGTGGAGCGAATGGCAGGTCACCGGAGCCCTGCCTTCTCTGGTGACCTGCGGAGGAGGACGACATACAGCCACCGTCCGATCAGATGGATCGGACGGCCGAGAGAAAGACACGTGGAGGACCCGAGCCTCATCCCCGACCTACAGGCTCGGGTCATCCGAACCTCTTGCCGAAGCTCAAACCAAAGCTACAGGCTTGGATCATCCCGAGCCTCGGCCCGAGCCCCTCAGTTGTAGCCACGTGTGCCCGAACCTGCGGCCGCCTTCCGAGCCTGGGCCCTCACGTGCACCGCACGTGAGGCCTGGGTAATTTGCAGAGTAGACCCTGAAGTTTCAAGTATTCGCATTTTGGTCCTCCAGGCGCGTGCCTCACGTGCGCGCCTGGGGTTATTTACAGGGAGGCCCTTTATACTTTCTGAATTTACAAATAGGTCCCTGTGCGCAATGGGAAAAATTGCAATGAACCCCATGCAGTTTTTCATAATTGCATTTAGGTCCTTCCAGGGACCTAAATGCAATATTTATCCCTTTATTTTATTGCATTTTTATTACAATTATACCCTCGCACTGTTTTTAGCATAACTTGAGCATCGTAGGTCCAAATTGCATGATTTTAGTGTCTTTTTTATCCTTGTTTTGTCCTCTACATTTTGGCATACTTATTTGTCTCATTTGACACTGTCTTAATTTAAGTGAATTTTTATGTGGAAAATGGACCCTGCTCTTCTTGTCTTGCTTTGATCTGATGACCGGTTTTTATTGATGTGTTCAAATTGACTCTAATTTCATTCTATATTATGTTGCTCACGTTTTAGGATATAATTGTAGTCTTTAATCTGTAAATAATTTTCCTTGCATATTTGCTCATGCATCGCTTTATAATTGCATAAAAATATCTAAAAAAATGCATACATCCTAGCATCGCTTTGTATTTTGTATAAATTGCATGTGGACTTGAAATTGAGATTAAATTACTCTGAGCTTAATGAATCGAAATTCAATAGCTGAATTAGGCAGTCGTGTCCCTGTGTTCGACCTTGGTACACTTGCCAAGTATAAATATTCCACAGCATTCAAAGTCTGTGGTTTTTGCTGAACCAAATTCGCCTCCTATACTACAGCATAATTCCACATTATCATAGAGGCGAATTTGACGTTCATCACTAACCCATTCAGAGTTGGAGATGGGATAGATAAATCCTGCATCGCACCATTTCGTAATCTCTTTCTTGACAACATCTCGTAAAACCAGATTCAGCCTACGCTTCTCTGGAAGGTTTGCTGTCATGATCGAGATATATATGATGAGAACATAAAGCAGGATTGATCCCGCGGAGATCGGATACAGTCCACCCAATAGCTTTTTGGTTTCTTTCAAGAACCTCCATCAAACGAGATTCTTGTTCTTCGATCAAGATGAGTTGATAATGATCGGAAACTATCTATGTGGACCCACAAGGAAAGCATGCTTCATATTTGGTGACAATATCTTCAACTCTGGTAAGGTAGACTCTAGCTCTGGTGAAACCTCATCTATATGTGTACTGGGGTCTGTATCGGTAGTGGATTTATCTGCAGTATAGTTATCCACCATCTCAATGTGCTCTAGAGTCGAACTACAGAAGATGTCTAAACATCATCCGACTCGATACTAAATGAAACTCATCCTCAGAATGACTGGAGGAAAACAACTCAGCTAAATGAAACTCTATCTCTAAGTCATCTGAGGTGGAGGAATCGTGTAAACATTCTAAATCTGAAAGATCTGCAATAAATTCCTAGGAAGTTTGATCCCTCTGCTTCTCGTCATCCATACTGAAATATAAGGTACCCTCGAAAGAACAGCCAGCTGTAGTCTCGGACCCTTCCTCTGCTAGGAAATCTTGGGTCTGTACTCGATACCTTTCAAGGTCGTCAAGACGAACCTCATCCATGTAATCACAGGTGACTAAGGAACTCAAGAAATCTGAAGATGCATCACTGGACGTGTATGATTGATAATCACACTTTATCGAGGGTCTAAATACGTCGCTGTGGCGACCCACAATAAAATGTAATTAATCAACAATGAACCCACAATCAAGTATCAAACAATGAAAAACAAGTGTGGAGTCAAATTTATTTTTAACTCTGCACAAATGGTGTATAGTGACAAGTATGCAGAGAGTTCGAACACAGGGAGCAAGCAGGGTAATTCAAACAAATGTGCGTGAGTGAATGTGTGTGATGTCTACACTAAGCAAGCAAGCAAAGATGTTTTTGTGGGTTTTTAATTTTTAATTTTTTTTTAATTTTTAATTTTGTATTTTGATTTTTTTTAATTTTCTGATTTTTATATTTTATATTTTATAATTTTTTTTGTTTCTTTTTTTAAGATAGGAAAGTAAAGACAATGTAACAAAAGACAAGATAAAATATTTATAAAAATATGCAAAAATATCCAAAAAAATTCAGAAATAAAGTATTTTTGTATTTTTAGGATTTTTTACTGTTTTTGTGATTTTTGGGGATTTTTCAAATGTTTTTGGTATTTTTAAATACTGAAATGAGAGAAAACAGTGGAAAATGTGCAGGCTGTGAGTAAAATGGGATTTAAAAATGGCAACCAGTACTCAAAATTTTTCACACTAATTTTCAAATAAAGCTACTGAAATATACAAAAAAAGGAGCTGAGTTTGTATTTTTTGGAGTTTTCCTTGATTTTTTAGATTTTTTTGAAGTTTTTGAGTCTTTTCGAATTTTTAAGGTTTTTCTCTTGAAATTTTTAGTGGTTTTTGGACTGACACTAAAATAGGATAAAATAGACACTAGGTATTTTTTTTGGAATTTTTCGAAGTGTTTTAATATTTTTTTGGCATTTTCTAAGCTAGACAGTGCACAAAAAGCATGTTTTTGTTTTTAATAAATGTGAAAATAAAATAAAATCAAAAACTAAAGTGATAGCGTCAAAGTACAAGTTAACAGGAGCTAAACCCTATTTTTTTGGAATTTTTGGACTTAAAATGATAGGTTAAATAATTAGAACAAGCATCCAATCATTAACAGGCCTAGTAGGGGTATATATGCAATTTCTCAAACATCCAGGGGCCTTCATGCAAAAGTTACACAAAAGTTTATACTAAAACGTGCATTTACTGAACTAAAAACCAATTACAGAACCCGCAAGGGTGGCCTCACAAAATTTCCAACCCCGCGTGTGACTAGCACGCGCCTGGTTGGGACTTAAAGGCGATATTCAAAACAAACAGGGGGTTCGATACAAACTATCCAAAGTTTTACACTGTGATACAATATTTTTGGACTGAAATGAAATACCCAAACCTCAAGGGGTGTCCTTGCAAAATGCCCACCCCCTCACGTGCACAGGCACGTGAGGTGACGTGGCGAAGGACCTAAGTGCGAATAAAATAAAGGCAAGGGTTCACATGTAAATATTACAAAATTTTAACACTTCAGACGAAAGTTTAAATATTGAAACTTAAATACAAAAAGGCACGAGGGGTGAGTTGCAAAATACCCTCTTGTGCGTGATCCAACGGCGGATGATGGGTCACTTAGACACGTGGCGCGTTGTGGACGGTCGATGACGCTTCGCGGATGAGCGGCGACGATCAGATCTCCAGCGATGATCAACGGTCGAAGCTGGTGCAGATCCAACGGTAACTGCTCGATCTGGGACTCCTCCTCGATCCAACGGCTGAGAGGTTGGTTGCAAGAACCGGGAAGAGCGCCGGCGAAGGCGAGCTTCTCCGTCCTCGATCTCCTTCCTCCGGCGACGATAGGTCCTCAAAATAGACAAGGAGCATCCTGGGATCGTCTTCTATCTCCTGGAGGCGTCAAAAAGCCACGGGGATGCCCGTGGTGCTCTCGGGCAGCGGGCGGAGCTGGGGGGGCTGCGTCTGCTCGGCGAGCTCCAAAACTCGCCTCCAGGCGCTTTCAAGTTGGCTTTGACCTGCAAAAAGAGTCAAAGGGTCCAGGGCAAACTGCCTGGACCCTTGGATGGTCGTGGGGATGCGTGAAGCGAGATGCTGGCTAACGATCGGAGGTGCGCTCCGGCCAAGTGGATGAATCGAGCGAATCAGATGAAGGAACTCCGATTTTTTGGGGGTTTTAGATCCTAATACTAACAGGAATGAAATGCACGAAAAAAATGAGAAGGGAATGGCCCTCAATGGCCAGAGCTAGAAGGAGAAGCAAACCTCGACGCCGGAGGTTGGCGGAGGTGGTGGAGGCACCCTCGACCTCGTTCGCCTTGGCTAAGGAGCGCGCGGTGGAGCTGTCACCTCCAGCAATGCTCGGAGCACCGGAGAGGCGGAGAGGGGTGGACCAAGGGGACTCAACCTGAGGATGGAAGTGGAGGTCTCGTATTTGAAGAGGTTTGGATGCGTGACTTCGAGAAGAAGTCACGGGTGGGCGAGGAAGATCTGAGCAGATCTAAGAGGTCGGCGATGGAGATGGATGTACAGTGCACAACTTCCATGAAGGAAGCGGTGGCAAAGGACGAAGGGCGTGGCCTCGAAAAAAGGGCGAAATAGGGGGAAAACGAGGCGCGCGGAGCTCAAGGGGGCCAAGGACAGACTGTTGACCCGCCGGTCAACAGTCGGAGGCTCCTGGTTGGTCCACGTGGACCAACCAGGGAAAAGATAGAGAAATTATTTTATTAATTCGATAAAAAATAGAAAACAGTCGAATTAATTTTTGGTTGTTAAATAAAAAATGTTTATTTTTTTATGTAGTATTTTATTCCGATTTTTATTTTTTTTTATGAAGTATATTTTTATAAGTTTACTTTTAGCCTTATATAGGTATATTACCTATGTATTTTAGTTTTTTATTTTTATTCTGTGTCTTTTAATTCTATTATTTTTATTTATTATTATATAAAATTGTAAAATACTTTTATATACATAAATATATTTTTAGTTTATTTTTCTGATTTATTTTGTATAATTAATAAATTATAAACAGGTATGTATAGGTATGTACATAGGTATTGTATCTATGTTTTATGTATATAAGTATTTTTTTATTTTGATTTTTATTTACATTTTTATTCTGATTTTAATATCCACAATTATTATAAGTAATATTTACAACATTATAAAAATATAAAAATACAAACATAATGATTAAAGAATAAATTGAATATTTTAATTAGTACAACTATACAAGGTGGGTCCAAAACTCAACTTTCAAACCGTAGCTCCGTCAAATGCGAAACCACCGCCATTAAATAGATTATTTTCCTCTATATACAATTAAAGGTGAGTATGCTGCATTTGGAGTTTTCCTTTATGAGATACGGGTCTGGGAAGTTGGCATTTTGGATTTTTATTTAGACCATAACTTTTTATCTGTACATTATTTTTCAGTGAAATCAATTTTGTATTTTTCTATATTAAATTATCTACAACTTTCATGTACAAAGTTTCTTTATTTGATGTATAAAAAGTGGAACCAAAAATTGGTCCCAAAATGAATAAAGAATGAATAGAATGTATAGGTATTTTATCTGTATTTTGACCTTATCTCCCCCTACTTTATTCCTTGTCGACCTATTCATCAAGATGCCTAGGTCTCGGGGTTTTGTGTCATAAAATATTTACAATATTTTATTCTTTTTCTTTTCTTTATTTATTCTATAATTTTGGCTTTAATTACAGTATTTTATACACTAATATAATGCACATGCCTGAATGCTAAGATGATGATTTTAATGCTATTTACAGGCATTTGCTAGGGTTTTTGGTGCCAAAATGATAGAATAAAGATGATGAAATGTGGATTCATCATCCCCCTATACTTTACCTTTGCTAGTCCCTAGCAAACACTTATGCAATAAGTGCAAAAATAAAAAGAAAGAAAAGAAAAAGAAGAAAATTAGATTAGATTTAATTATCGAACTTGTCTTCGCAAAATCAAAGTTTGGAGCTTAAGTCGGACCTTGGGAATTTTAGTGCGGTCGGAACCCTAATGAGAACCAAATTTGCAATCCAACAGTCCTTGAGAATCCCAACACTCTGTCCAAGTCTCCTCAATAGCCAGGTCAGAAATACTTCAACATACGCAAACTCTTATGACTATGAATCTGACTCGTACAGTGTAAGTGATATGTAGCTCCCCACCTCAGAAGTAACAAAGAAACAACCTCCCCCAACCTGGTAACTCTAATGCCTCGGTCTAGCAACTCTTTCCTCGAGAAGCGGGGTATTCCCTTCTAAGTTCAAGTGCAACCGGCTCAAGAAGAGGGGGAAGAAGTATAGACTTTTGGGAGCTTAACCAGTGTAGCTAAGTCTCCCGCTGCAAGCTTCATGAGATGTAACATGGATACCATAAGCTTTTGCTTTATTGGACTATATACACTCCGGTGGGGTTATTAAATTTTCAATCCGACCCACCACTTTTTTGGAGTTCTTTTTTTTCTCTCTCTCTCTCTCTTTTTCAAATGCATCTGTACAACATATCTATATGGTGCAGCATATATACAAGAAATTTTCCTCTTGAGCCAGTAGACTATCCCTCTTTTGAAGCTTTATTGCAACCCACAGCTTCTGTCTTTAGCCTTCATCACCACTAGACCAAGTTGAGGTGCACTTCCTTCACTATAAGAAGAAGAGAGGTTCCGCCTAGAAGTACTACCCTCATATGCTACCCCAAGCCAAAGGAAACTGCCTCCGCACCACCTCATCCGTGGAGAGCTATGTGAAAGGTGCAGGTGTCCAAGTTAGGTCATTATCAACAAGAGTCGTGCGTGTGCTCCGAAATACTCTACTTTGGCAGTCAAGAATCCATTGAACCAAGTCCCGTGATCCTCAAAGAATTGAGTCAACTAGACCTGAAGTACCTCAAACTCAGTTCCTATAAGGTTCCTGTTATTAGGTAGATTCTAAGGTCCGATC
Source organism: Ottelia alismoides (assembly GCA_037367405.1). NCBI lineage: Eukaryota > Viridiplantae > Streptophyta > Magnoliopsida > Alismatales > Hydrocharitaceae > Ottelia > Ottelia alismoides. The sequence goes on from JAZKJV010000134.1 coordinate 1,198,565, forward strand.
AAGCTCCAATCTCCGGATTTTACTTAGACTTGTTCAACTATCAATCTCAATCCAAAAAATGCTCATGCTATGCAAATGCGATGCAGAATGCAGAAAAAATTTTTGTGATGCAATTTTCAAGATTTTGAATTTTTTTATGGATTTTTTGAAAAGATGATGCATGCGTATGCAGATGCATTTTTTGTATTTTTCAAAAAGATATTTCAAATGTTTTTGGATTTTAGTTTTGCAAATGTTTTTAGGATTTTTGAAAACAAAAAGGTTTTGGCTGAAAACTAGGTTAAAAATATGTACACGGGAGGGCTTCTTATATGTACAAGAAAGTGGATTTTAAGGGTTCACAAGGGTAAGTGATCAATTTTATACATATATAGTGGATTTTGGTGAGATGTATGTATTCCTCAAACTTATTTGACACAAGCTTTTTCACACAATTTTTGAAAACTATAGTCCAACATAGTTTTTACAAACATTTTACAAACATGTACACACATTTGAAAATCATTTTGCAAAGGCTTTCAAAACAGTATATATAGGTTTTCAAAATAGTTTTGCAACCATTTTTCAAACCATTTGCAAATCATTTTTCAAACATTTTATTTCACACAAAGAAAATAAATTTTACAAACCACGCATTTTTACAAAGGTTGAAAACATGTAACAAAATGTTTTGCAGATAGTTTTCAATAGATGTTCACAAAGATTTTCCAACTGTTTTTCAAACATTTCGCAAAAAACATTTTTCACCTGATTTATTAATCAGTAAATACAAAAAGAATTTGAGGAACAAAACACCTTTTTATTAGGGATTTTTAATGAATTTTAATGAATTATTAGCCATATTAGGAAAATACGAAAGTACGAGTTATGGCTAAAGTATATACACAGTATATACGAACCCCCTATACTTAGCTGGAGCTATGTCCTCATAGATCAGAGAGAAAAGAAAAGACATAACTCGTACAAAGTATAGGCAAGTCTAAAGAATAAACGAATAAGGAATGAATGAATGAATAAGAAATTGACCGTCCCCCCATACTTAGGATCAAATAATCCTAAGTATAGCAGACTGTACACAAAGCAGGGAGGGTCAAGGGTGGGAATGAACAGATTGTACTCAGATTGTCTCCCCCTATACTTAGGGTAAAATATCCCTAAGTATAGACAAGAAGAGGAGACAATGGAGAGGATCGAAAAATAGAGAAACTCGGGGTGCACGCCCCCCTATACTTAGGACAAAGTACGTCCTAAGTATGGAAAACTGTCTACATGGGCAGCACCTTTTTGATAGATAAAGAAGATAGAAATGGAAAAGAAGAAAAGAAGAAAAGAAGAAAATAAATTAACAGATGAAAGTGATATGAACAGATGGATCTGTGCAGCGGAAGATGGACTTGATTACCATGTATGAGATGCAGATGATGAAAGTCAAAGGACACATCTCATACCAGAAGAATGGGGGCAACGTCACTGGTCGGCGGATCATGATCAAGATATAGTTTCAGGCGTTGACCATTGACGCGGAAGGTAGAGGAAGATGACGGTTCGGATATGTCGATGCTACCATTGTCATGTACCTTCCTGACCACATAAGGACCTTTCCACTTGCTCTGCAACTTCCCTGGGAATAATTTCAGCCGGGAATCAAACAACCATACTCTCTGATCTGGTTCAAACTGTTTATGGCTGATATGCGAATCGTGCCATGTCTTCACTTTCTCTTTATACTGTAGGCTGTTCGAAAAGGCCGTGTCTCTCAGTTCTTCCAGGGCTGCCAATTCTGCTCTTCTCTGGTCTCCTATACTCTTCGGATCTAAAAGTAACTCAGTGACTGCCCAAAAAGATTTGTGCTTGATCTCCACTGGCAAATGTCACGGCTTGCCATAGACGAGACAAAAGGGAGATGTCCCCAATGGATTTTTGAAAGAAGTCCGATAGGCCCACAAGACCGAATCCAAAAGCTGTGACCAATCCTTTCGGTCTGGGCGGACAACTTTCTGCAAGATAGTCTTTATCTCCCGATTCGAAACTTCGGCAAGACCATTAGTCTGAGGGTGATATGGAGTGGCAACCCGATGGTCAATGTTGAACTCGTTTGTAAGGGCCCTAACCTTATCATTGATGAAATGAGACCCCCCGTCTGAAATCAAGACTCTAGGTACCCCGAACCGTGAAATGATATTTTTCCTCAAGAATTTGCATACGGTTTTCGCATCTGCGGCTCGGGCGGGGATGGCCTCAACCCATCGGCTGACATAATCCACAGCGAGCAAAATATGCTCGAATCCCTGACTCTTAGGAAATGGGCCCATGAAATCAATCCCCCATGCATCAAAAACCTCACAAAAGTGAATGGGTTGCATGGGCATCATGTCTCTCTGTCCGCAGGTTCCCATCTTCTGACAGTCAGTACATCTCTTCACGAACTCATCAGAATCCTTGAAGAGAGTAGGCCACAATAGGCCGGATTGAAGCACCTTCTGTGCTGTTCTTTTTCCTGAATGATGTCCTCCTGCCTCAAGCTTGTGGCAGTATGTGAGAACGCTTTGCTGCTCTTCTTGAGGAATGCACCTCCTCCAAATACTATCCCCTCCTTCATGATAAAGGACGGGATCCTCCCAATGGTAAAACTTGGCCTTAGCTAGGAAGGTCTCAAGTTTCTGCCTGGGCCAACCCTGAGGGACTGTCTTGGCAACAATATAGTTTACAAAGTCAGCATACCACGGGAGTGAGGTGACAGCCAAGATTGCCTCATCTGGAAATGTCTCAGTGATAGGTGCGCTGGGCTCAGATTCCTCAAGATTCTCCAATCTGGAGAGATGATCCGCCACCACATTATTGGCTCCAGGCTTATCCTTAATCTCAATATCAAATTCCTGGAGTAGAAGGATCCATCTGGTAAGACGTGCTTTGGCATCCTTCTTAGCCATTAAGTACCGGATGGCGGTGTGATCAGTGTAGATTGTCACTCTAGATCCGAGAATATATGATCGGTACTTATCAAGAGCAAAGACTACGGCCAGCATCTCTTTCTCAGTCACAGTGTAATTCCGCTGAGCGGCATCCAAAGTCCGGCTGGCGTAGTGAATAGCAAAGGGTAATCCATCCCTCCTCTGTCCAAGCACAGCCCCAACGGCAAAATCTGAAGCATCCGTCATGATCTCGAATGGGAGAGACCAATCGGGTGGCTGAAGGACAAGAGCTAAAACAACCATCTCTTTGAGAGTCTCAAATGACGCTAGACACTTATCATTGACAATAAACTCGGTGTCTTTTGTCAGCAGGTCAGTGAGCGGTCGGGCAATACGACTGAAGTCCTGAATGAACCGTCGGTAGAAACCGACATGCCCCAGAAAAGACCGCAACTGATGCAAGTTGGACGATGGATTGAGTTTTCTGATGATATCCACCTTGGCAGGATCGACCTCCATGCCTCTGTTGGAGACGATGTGACCAAGGAACGTCCCCTGAGTCATCATGAAATGACTCTTCTCCCAGGATAAGACAAGATTGACCTCAATGCAGCGCTTCAGCACACGGTCTAGGCAGTCAAGACAAGCGTCGAACCCGTCGCCATAGACCGAGAAGTCATCCATGAAGACCTCTAAACAGTCACCCACCATATCCGAAAATATGGACAACATGCACCTTTGGAATGTCGCCGGAGCATTACATAGACCAAAGGGCATCCGTCTGAAAGCATATGTCCCGAACGGACAGGTGAATGTCGTTTTCTCCTGGTCTTCGGGCGCAATGGCCACTTGATTATATCCAGAGTACCCGTCAAGGAAACAATAATGACTCTTCCCGGCCAGCCGCTCGATAATCTGATCAATGAATGGTAGAGGGAAGTGATCCTTCTTGGTTGCCTCATTGAATCGTCTGTAGTCCACACAGACCCTCCAAGAAGTTGGTACTCTGGTAGCGATCTCCTTTCCAGACTCATTGACAACTGTAGTGATACCCGTCTTCTTGGGTACCACATGTAACGGACTTACCCATTTGGAGTCGGAGATGGGATAGATGAAATCGGCGCTCCACCACCTTGAAATTTCTTTCATGACTACGTCTCGAAGATTCGGGTTCAGCCATTGCTGGAACTCACGCGACGGCTTAGCGTTATCCTCGAGATAAATGTGGTGGGAGCAAAGATTTGGGCTCAGCCCCTGGAGATCAGCTATACTCCAACCGATTGCCTTGCGGTTTCTTTCAAGAACCTCCATCAGACGAGATTCTTGTTCTCCAGTCAAATCTGTTGAGATAATGACTGGGTGCATTTCTGGCTCACCTGCAAGGAATCTATACTTCATTGACTGCAGAAGAGGTTTCCGTTCTGGACAGCTGGGAGGTGGCAGATCTGGCTTCTGATATGTCTGTGTGAAGGCGACCAGGTCTGCATGGGAGAACTCTCGCTGTGCATGAATCTCTGACGAAGGGCGGCCGGCTGATTCATCAATGAACTGTACGGGCTCGCACTCTGTCATGGCTGCTGGCTCAGAAGGAATCAGACAAGGTAAATATTCATCAAAATCATCCCAGTCAATGTCTGAATCCGAGGGATCAGAAGAAGATGAGTAAGAATGAAAATCATCAAGCTTGAGATATAGTGAATCGGTAGGCAATGCGAGGGTCGGTGCTACCGGATCTGTCCAGTTGGATTCATCATCAGTCATCTCAAAATCACAAACCTGGTGGATGTCTAGCTCTTCCTTTGTCAATTGCGCTGCTTCACTGGATCTCTCTGAGCATTCTAATTCTCTAGCTCTGGTTTCCTCGATCATCTCTATTTGTATGGTTTCGCCCTCTACGCGAAAGCATACCTTCCCGCAATCATGGTCGGTCACCGCCTTGGCTGTGGCCAAAAATGGGCGTCCCAGTATGATTGGGGCATCAGTTACCGATTCAGGGATCTCCATGTCCAACACAACGAAGTCCACGGGGAATTTCAGGCCCTGAATGGTAACGGCCACGTCTTTCAATAACCCCTTCGGCCTCTTTATCGATCTATCCGCAAACTGAAGGACTGTTCTGTTTCGAAGAAGAGGGCCAAACTCGAATTGCTTGAGTAAGGCTGCCGGAAGGAGGTTAATTGAAGAGCCGCTGTCTAATAGAGTCCGATCAAAATGCTGCTCCTGAATCTCGCATCTGACATAGGGAGCTCCTGCGTCTGGTCGCTTGGCTGGCAGCTTGTTCTGGATGGTGCAGCATGTGTCATGAGTGAGCATATGGATTTGATCTCTGTGTCTCTTCTTCCTTCGGACAGTAGCTGTCTCTTTCAAGTTCTTTTTGAAGAAGGGGATATGCTCAAATGCTTCTCGTAGAGTTAGCTGAATGTGACATCTGTCAATCATCTGATTGCTGAACTCTACCTGCTGGCCCTTTTTTGGATTTTCTTTTTTATTCCCCTTCACCCAGCGGAGTGCCTCGGGGAAGGGGATGGTAGGGGCCTCCTCAGATGGAGGACTAGGAATCGGTCCCTGTGCCTGGGAAGACGGAGAATCCATACAAACATCATCGTGCAACACATATGGATCCGCATTTTGAACAGAAACCTTTCCTTTATTCATATTTTTGTTTTTCTTTTTGTTCCCACAGTCCATAGGTACAAAATGTGGCAACATCACAGATGGTGGTTCAACAAAAGTAGATGTGGTGGCCTCAGTACTACCACCGACACCTGGCTCTGCGGCATCAGCACCGCACTCTGGTTCATCATACAAAATGGTGGCGTCAGCACCACCGTCTGTAACTGGTATCACGACGGCATCAGCACCGTCGTCTGGATCTTCATCATGGGTGGCATCAGCACCACCGTCAACATCATCATGAGCGGCATCAGCACTGCTCCTCTGCTCCTCCGGCGCTCCTGATCCTGCCTTTGGTTGTCGCTCAGAAGAGGCGCCGCCGGCGGGCATCCTACCGCTCCTAGTAGTCACAAAATCAGCATCATAGAAAGAATATGATATATCGCTCAAATAGTCACTAGGAGAGGTATCCTCTGTCAACTCTACCTGCTCAGACTTTCTTTTCAGATTGTTCGGGTTAGGTTCAATCTGCGCGGGTATGGCAGCTTTGCCCTTCATGATCTCCCTCATCTCCTGCCGGAATTCATCCATTTCTTGCCTGAAGGATGCTCGCTGTTCGGAGAGCAAGCGGGCAAGATCATCTAGGGCCGGGTTCTCAAAAACAGGAGGTTGAGAACCGGATGAGTTTCCCTGCTGGAAGTGAGGCTGCTGCTGTTGTTGTGGTTGAAACTGGAGAGGGGGATGGGTATAAGACTGCTGAGGCGGCTGGCGCTGCCTCCACTGCTGTCCCTGATAGGCGGGACGAGGACCACTCTGATACTGCTGCTGGGCATACTGGGGCTGTTGCTGCTGGTGTTGCTGGCTGTTCTGCTGTCCTTGAGCAGGGTTCTGCTGTTGGGATGAGGAGCCATTGTTGCCCCAACGGAATCCGGGATGATCACGACGAATCCCGAGCTGAGGGTACCGGTCATACCAAATCCCATTGACTTCCATCAATGGTTCCTGCTCAAAGGAGGGTGGAGGAAGAACTGCCAGTGGCTGCTCCGACTGATAAACCACCATCTGAGTCTCCTGAGACGGCGGTCACTCTGGATGGTACTGTAGCAGTGGGACCGGCTCTGCCTGAATATGGTTCACCTGGCGATATGAGGTAGAGGCCTGGCTGGAACTACTACTGCTGGAGTCAGCCCGTGACCTGGGAGACTGATGGGAATGAGCTTGTGCCTCCTGAATGCATAAGATTTGAGTCTTCAGGTCACTCATGGTTTTGGTGAGAAGGTCCATCTGGGCAAGACCTTGGTTCTGCTTCTTCTCTAGGATCTCCATGCGGTCCAACTTTTCACTGATGATTCCCATGTCGGCTGCGGCTGATTCAGCTTGGGCTGCGGCTACCGACCAAGGTTCAGAAAGTCGGTATGCGGTATTCGTTCGGTCAGGCGGTCTGAAGCGAGTAAGCGGATATGCGGAAGTATATGCGGATTATGCGGTTTGTATTATTTTAATTTAAAAATAATTAAAGTAATACATTGAATTCAAATATTAGAGATTTATGTTCATCTTGAATTCAAAGATGCAACATGTATGAAAGGGCTCCTTATTCATGTTCATCTTGATTACATAATTACAATTGTTAATGTTTTTGCATTGTTCTGTGTTTATCTTGTTCAATGCATCAACAAATTGGTTAATGTTCTTTTTTCCTTTTAGTTCATTGGACATCTTCCCTACTTTTTTGGCCCTGATGATGTTGGTACTCAAATCAAGTATGTTGTGTATTTTGCGACTTTAGGACTTAGGAGATTGGTGCTTACATACAAGCATTATCTCAATACTTTTTTCGTCAATGGAGATTATACTCCTTATTTCTATTTCAGAATCTAAATATTGTTACATTACTTTAAAATTTGAAACATTGATTTAAAATACTTTTAAATAAAAAAACATAGATTCATATAAAGCATGCATAAGCTCTTGGATGCTATTTATTTCTACTCAGTAAAATGAATGTTTAGCGAACCACGTTTTTTAACATTACCTACCAAATGATCTCAACTAATCAATGACAACTCACAGAACAACAGCAATGGGTCGAAGAGGCCTTGCAGCTGACCAATACTACTAGAGGCTAATCAAAAGATGGAAAATATATTGTATCAATTTATATGAAAAAGTGAAGTGCTTACTTCTGAAAATAGACAAAACATCTGAGGTGGGAAGGAGAGGTGATGAGCCATAAGAGCTACCATGAAGCTCTCTAAATAAAGCAGCCTTAATGAAGGCAAAGGAAATACCTTGCCAACGACAACGCTCAACCAGATAGTGAAAGTCTTAGTTATACACTGACACAGTATTGAAAGGGCATGTATGAAAGGGCTCTATACAAAAGGCGGCCGAGTATGCGGCCGCATATGCGGTTTACTCGGCCGCAAACTCGCCCAAACCGCATATGGACCGAATACTGGATATGCGGTTCGGTCCAGTGCCCGACTACGCATATGCGGCCGCATATGCGGCCGCCTGGGCCGCCTTTCTGAACACTGCTACCGACGGTGTGTTGGGACCGGCATCGATGCGGGCGATCCTATGGAATGATCCTACTCCTTGCGGAGGATTTTGTTGTGTGTAGACTCTGGCCTGGGTCATCACGGTTGAATTCTCTGCCATGCCTTCATAGATGGCCCAGACGTCATCTTCACCCTTGGAAAAGTATGATCCACCGCAAGAGGCGTTGACAAGCCCCTGCAGCTCCGGTGTCAGTCCACAGAAGAAACTCTGCACGAGATTGGGCTTGGAAATGTCATGATGTGGACACTGGTCGATGAGCTCTCTGAATCGATCCCAGGCTTCATGGAACTGTTCATTCGGGATCATGACAAAATTACTGATCATAGCTCTAGCTGCATTGGTCCGACCGAGAGGATAGTATTTCTTCAAAAATGCGGTCCGAAGATCTGCCCAAGTGTCAATGAATTGCCCTAGATGCTTGAGCCAATAGGCGGCTCTATCAACCAAAGAGAATGGAAAGGCAATCATCTTGATCGTGTCCTCAGTCATCAACCGATCATGGATGGTGCTGCATATCTTCTCGAATTCTTGGAGGTGGAGGTGCGGCTCTTTGGTTGGAAGCCCGTGGAACTTGGGTAGAAGCTGGATAGTGTGGGGCCGAAGCTCGAAATCTCCATGGATAGGTGGGAGTCTGATCCAACGGTGAGTGAGGGATGCGGCTGGATTGTGCAATTCCCTCATGATGGTCTGTGGCGGTCTCTCAGCGTCTGGATCGGCTCCTCCTGCATCGGGTCCTCCTCCTCCTCCACCGCCACCGCCCCCAGGTCGGTTCTCTCTCATCTGTGTTATTTCTCTCATCAGATCACCCATGAATGTTCCCTGGTCACGGATCTGTCTCTGCATTGTCTCCAGGGACGCTAACAACAAGTTGTTGATGGCCACCTGATCAATTATGAATGGAGGGTGATCATGGTCATCTGGGTGCTCGCCTCTGTCTGCCATCACTGGATTTTCTGAAAACGCAAAAGAGGCCATCTCAGGTGCTGTCGAATGAGCTGAACTCTGTGATGCACTGAATTCTGAAATAATTGGACTGAGAGAAGGAGAATGGGAAGGGTGGTCGAGGAGGAACAGGGTGGATGTGAACTCAGGCTCGGAGAGCGGACTCTCCGAGGTATTCCTAGATGAATGAGGAGGAGTGCTGGATAGCGGTGCCAACAGAGTCGGCCTAAGAGATCTCCGTCCCATCATCTTGATTATTCGGGAAGAGCAGAGGGAATGTAGAAGAAGAAGAAGAGTGAAATGAGATGCAACAAAATTGCGCACGATTGTGCGGTATTTTTGATCTTGACCTAAATAAATCTAGCAACCAAACACAAAGCAGGGGTGAGTTCACCAACTCAACACGTGATGCCGTGAAGGTTCGGCTTTTATCTTGTCAATTTTAGCTTGATTCAGGAATTTATCTTGTCACGAGTCCTTAGAACGCTATGCCTATAGGAGAGAGAGTACTGCCGGAAGAGTATCCCGTACTTGTCCTCCTCCTGTGTAACCTGTAGCTTGCACTTTTTGAGGTCCTTGTAACCCTTCCTGGATCCCTACTCAGCCAAATAATAAGAGAGGAAGTCAATAGGCGAAACCGATACTTCGGAACTCGCTCGCAACGGAATCACCCGTGAGCGTGCAAGAACCTACTCGGATGCGAGACGATGAGATAGACACCCCCGTGAAGGCGTGGCCTAGGCTCGATACTTCGGACAAGGTCGATGCTCTACACAATAGAGAGTCACCAATGTTGACCAAGCCCTACTCGTCCACGTACGATAGAAGCGCCAATACTTCGGAAATCCAGGCGATACACAAGGCAGCCACAAGCTGGGTTTTTGGCTCTAATCCTTACGAAGCGCTCACCTCACTTGGAAGGAGACCTTCCCATGCAACCTGAATACAAGTGAGGGTGTTACTCTCCCCAAGCAATGAATCTAATTACCGATTTTATTTTTGGTCAAGTTTTCTTAGCAGTCCCTTTTTTATTTTTTTTTGGTGTTATCGCTTCTTTTGACTAGATTCAAACAAGCGCCTAATGATTTTTGTATTTTTTTGATCCTACTTTGTCCAAAAACAGAGGGAGAGTAGAGTCGGAAATGTCGTGCAAGTCGACACAAAGATGGAAATCTCACCTTTGTGCCTAAATGATGGATGCAAAGTAAGAAGACTTACAGCGAATCCCAGCTCTCTCCATGCGGGATGCAAAGCAGAATTTTATAAACCCAGTCTATACGCCGATATGCAATGCGGAAATCGTCCTAAGATAGGCAACTGCTAGCGTGAAGAACCACAAGTCAACCTCCTATCGTCGATCCTAAGAGTCCGGTCTAGACCCTCCCCTCCTCTTCTCGACACATCGAGTTCAGGAGTAGCGCTTGATGGAGAGGGCTCGCGGCGCGGCGGATCTAAAACAGGGGGCTAACTTTAATTTTTAACTAAGTCCAAATACGAGCTATAGGTACATGCAAGGGTTATTAGTGTGTTTGGACCTAACTTAATCGATCAAGCAGGCCTAGATCTAAGGGCTCAATCCACAAAGAAAGTGAAAATGAAATCAAAACCGGCAAATGACAGCGGCAAAACACGATAAAAACCGCGGTGAGCCCCCGGGTGAACAAACACCCGGAAATTAGGCCCGGTAGTGTCCAAGAGTCCAAGTGTACCTGTATTATTACAAATTAGTAAGTCACTCTCTCACCGAAATAAAGTGCAAGCTAAACTAATCACTCTCTCACTCCTCCTGCTCTCTCCTGCCGGCTTGGCTAAAGAATAACCGGCTCCGCTTCCCAAGGATGCTCCGGGTCACCTAAGCGATCCGCCTCGCTCTGCGGTCCCTCGCAAGAAGATAAGAAAGGAAATGGTCAGATAGCTCAACAAGATATATCAAAACTGCAAGAGATAGAAAGTAAAGCTATGGTAGACAAGCAACACAATCAAACAAAATGTGAACTACTCGCTGTTGCTCCCCGGCAACGGCGCCATTTGATAATCACACTTTATCGAGGGTCTAAATACGTCGCTGTAACGACCCACAATAAAATGTAATTAATCAACAATGAACCCACAATCAAGTATCAAACAATGAAAAACAGGTGTGGAGTCAAATTTATTTTTAACTCTGCACAAATGGTGTATAGTGACAAGTATGCAGAGAGTTCGAATACAGGGAGCAAGCAGGGTAATTCAAACAAATGTGCGTGAGTGAATGTGTGTGATGTCTACACTAAGCAAGCAAGCAAAGATGTTTTTGTGGGTTTTTAATTTTTATTTTTTTTAATTTTTAATTTTGTATTTTGATTTTTTTAATTTTCTTATTTTTATATTTTATATTTTATAATTTTTTTGTTTCTTTTTTTAAGATTGGAAAGTAAAGACAATGTAACAAAAGACAAGATAAAATATTTATAAAAATATGCAAAAATATCCAAAAAATCAGAAATAAAGTATTTTTGTATTTTTAGGATTTTTTACTGTTTTTGTGATTTTTGGGGATTTTTCAAATGTTTTTGGTATTTTTAAATACTGATATGAGAGAAAACAGTGGAAAATGTGCTGGCTGTGAGTAAAATGGGATTTAAAAATGGCAACCAGTACTCAAAATTTTTCACACTAATTTTCAAATAAAGCTACTGAAATATACAACAAACATGAGCTGAGTTTGTATTTTTGGAGTTTCCCTTGATTTTTTAGATTTTTTTGAAGTTTTTGAGTCTTTTCGAATTTTTAAGGTTTTTCTTTTGAAATTTTTAGTGGTTTTTGGACAGACACTAAAATAGGATAAAATAGACACTACGTAATTTTTTTGGAATTTTTCGAAGTGTTTTAATATTTTTTGGCGTTTTCTAAGCTAGACAGTGCACAAAAAGCATGTTTTTGATTTTTAATAAATATGAAAATAAATAAAATCAAAAACTAAAGTGATAGTGTCAAAGTACAAGTTAACAGGAGCTAAACCCTATTTTTGTGGAATTTTCGAACTTAAAATGATAGGTTAAATAATTAGAACAAGCATCCAATCATTAACAGGCCTGGCAGGGGTATATATGCAATTTCTCAAACATCCAGGGGCCTTCATGCAAAAGTTCCACAAAATTTTATACTAAAACTTGCATTTACTGGACTAAAAACCAATTACAGAACCCGCAAGGGTGGCCTCGCAAAATTTCCAACCCCGCGCGTGACTAGCACGCGCCTGGTTGGGACTTAAAGGCGATATTCATAACAAACAGGGGGTTCGATACAAAATATCCAAAGTTTTACACTGTGATACAATATTTTTGGACTGAAATGAAATACCCAGACCTCAAGGGGTATCCTTGCAAAATGCCCGCCCCCTCACGCGCACAGGCACGTGAGGTGACGTGGCGAAGGACCTAAGTGCGAATAAAATAAAGGCGAGGGTTCACATGCAAATATTACAAAATTTTAACACTTCAGACGAAAGTTTAAATATTGAAACTTAAATACAAAAAGGCACGAGGGGTGAGTTGCAAAATACCCTCTTGTGCGCGATCCAACGACGGATGATGGGTCACTTAGACACGTGGCGCGTTATGGACGGCCGATGACGCTTCGCGGATGAGCGGCGACGATCAAATCTCCAGCGATGATCAACGGTCGAAGCTGGTGGAGATCCAACGGTAGCTGCTCGATCTGGGACTCCTCCTCGATCCAACGGCTGAGAGGTTGGTTGCAAGAACCGGGAAGAGCGCGGGCGAAGGCGAGCTTCTCAGTCCTCGATCTCCTTCCTCCGGTGACGATAGGTCCTCAAAATAGACAAGGAGCATCCTGGGATCGTCTTCTATCTCCTGGAGGCGTCAAAATGCCACGGGGATGCCCGTGGTGCTCTCGGGCAGCGGGCGGAGCTGGGGGGCTGCGTCTGCTCCGGCGAGCTCCAAAACTCGCCTCCAGGCGCTTTCAAGTTGGCTTTGACCTGCAAAAAGAGTCAAAGGGTTCAGGGCAAACTGCCTGGACCCTTGGATGGTCGTGGGGATGCGTGAAGCGAGATGGTGGCTAACGGCCGGAGGTGCGCTCCGGCCAAGTGGATGAATCGAGCGAATCAGATGAAGGAACTCCGATTTTTTTGGGGGTTTTAGATCCTAATACTAACAGGAATGAAATGCACGAAAAAAATGAGAAGGGAATGGCCCTCAATGGCCAGAGCCAGAGGGAGAAGCAAACCTCGACGCCGGAGGTTGGCGGACTTGGTGGAGGCACCCTCGACCTCGTTCGCCTTGGCTAAGGAGCGCGCGGTGGAGCTGTCACCTCCAGCAATGCTCGGAGCACCGGAGAGGCGGAGAGGGGTGGACCAAGGGGACTCAACCCGAGGATGGAAGTGGAGGTCTCGTATTTGAATAGGTTTGGATGCGTGACTTCGAGAAGAAGTCACGGGTGGGCGAGGAAGATCTGAGCAGATCTAAGAGGTCGGCGATGGAGATGGATGTACAGTGCACAACTTCCATGAAGGAAGCGGCGGCGAAGGACGAAGGGCGTGGCCTCGAAAAAAGGGCGAAATAGGGGGGAAAACGAGGCGTGCGGAGCTCAAGGGGGTCAAGGACAGACTGTTGACCCGCCGGTCAACAGTCGGAGGCTCCTGGTTGGTCCACGTGGACCAACCAGGGAAAAGATAGAGAAATTATTTTATTAATTCGATAAAAAATAGAAAACAGTCGAATTAATTTTTGGTTGTTAAATAAAAAATGTTTATTTTTTTATGTAGTATTTTATTCCGATTTTTAATTATTTTTATGAAGTATATTTTTATAAGTTTACTTTTAGCCTTATATAGGTATATTACCTATGTATTTTAGTATTTTATTTTTATTCTGTGTCTTTTAATTCTATTATTTTTATTTATTATTATATAAAATTGTCAAATACTTTTATATACATAAATATATTTTTAGTTTATTTTTCTGATTTATTTTGTATAATTAATAAATTATAAACAGGTATGTATAGGTATGTACATAGGTATTGTATCTATGTTTTATGTATATAAGTATTTTTTTATTTTGATTTTTATTTACATTTTTATTCTGATTTTAATATCCACAATTATTATAAGTAATATTTACAACATTATAAAAATATAAAAATGCAAAAATAATGATTAAAGAATAAATTGAATTTTTAATTAATACAGCTATACAAGGTGGGTCCAAAACTCAACTTTCAAACCGTAGCTCCGTCAAATGCGAAACCACCGCCATTAAATAGCTTATTTTCCTCTATATACAATTAAAGGTGAGTATGCTGCATTTGGAGTTTTCCTTTATGAGATACGGGTCTGGGAAGTTGGCATTCTGGATTTTTATTTAGACCATAACGTTTTATCTGTACATTATTTTTTAGTGAAATCAATTTTATATTTTTCTATATTAAATTATCTACAACTTTCATGACAAAGTTTCTTTATTTGATGTATAAAAAGTGGAACCAAAAATAGGTCCCAAAATGAATAAAGAATGAATAGAATGTATAGGTATTTTATCTGTATTTTGACCTTATCTCCCCCTACTTTATTCCTTGTCGACCTATTCATCAAGATGCCTAGGTCTCGGGGTTTTGTGTCATAAAATATTTACAATATTTTATTCTTTTTCTTTTCTTTATTTATTCTATAATTTTGGCTTTAATTACAGTATTTTATACAATAATATAATGCACATGCCTGAATGCTAAGATGATGATTTTAATGCTATTTATAGGCATTTGCTAGGGTTTTTGGTGCCAAAATGATAGAATAAAGATGATGAAATGTGGATTCATCAATGATTCTCTTGCCATCTCTATATGTATCTTCTCGCCCTCGACGCGAAAAGATGCCTTCCCTGTATCATAATCGAAGAGAGCATTTGCAGTCTCTAAGAAAGGCCTCCCGAGAATAATAGAGATAAGGTGCAACTGTGTAAGGTAATCCATGTCCAGGGACTGTAAAGTCCACTGGGAACTGTTGCACGGTTACGATAACGTTCCTTAATATACCCTCAAGTCTTTTTACAGATCTATCAGCAAATTGAAGGATCGCGTGGGTATTGTAAAGAGGACCTAACTCGAGCTTGTCGAGTAAAGAGGATGGTATCAAATTGATCGAGGAACCGTTATCTAAGAGAGTGCGATCGAATTCGGCATTTGTGATCTCGCATCTGACATAATGTGCTCCTGAATCCTTCTTCTTCTTAGGTAACTTATTCTGAATGGCGCAGGATGTAGCCTTGGTCAAGACATGTTTCTCTGTACGTGATCTCTTTTTCCTACGCGTGGTGCATCGGTTTTTCAATTGATTCTTAAGCGTAGGAAAATGATCTAAGGCATCGTAAAGCATGATCTTCAAAAAGATGTGATCTTTTAATAGTCTTTCAGTCTCCGGAGTCACAACATTCTTTTTGATATTTTTGTTTCCTTTTCCGAACAAAGCAACATGAAAATGAACAATATCGGGAATAAGAAAATGAGACTTTTTATTGAATTCGGAATCAGCTTATTCATCGAGAGTTTCATAATTATGTACAAAACTCTCTAAAACAGGAGAAGAAACATTTTTATCGGGAGTATCTGCATGGTCTGGCGTGATATCATTGTCTGACTCACCGTTGTCCATGTCAATAGTTTCGGCATCGCTCCCTTCTCTCTAATCTTCATGGTGGTCCTTATCCTCGTGAAAGTTCTCCTCCTCAACATCAGAATGTGGCTGCTCATGGATTTTCTCTCGCTCCTCATCAAGTGTCCTCTCCTCTACTCCATCAGGTGCTTGTGGTGATCTATCGCTCCTGAGACGAATGAAGTTAGATAAAAATTCAGAAAAGAGATCGTACCTGTAGTGGTGTCTACTCGATCTGGGTGCCTCCTCTTGCTATTCGGATTCATCTGAGGCTGGTTGGAAGAGTGGTCTTTGGTGCGGTTAACTCATCCATACGACGGTTAACCTGCTCCATTTCTATCTTGTGTGCAATTTGGAGCGTACTCAACATGTCCATGATTTGGTTCAGAGCTTGAGCCTGTGAAGACATCTCGGGTTCGGTGTGCTAACCTTGGCTTTCTACTCTCTCATGCCTTGGCGTGTATTGCTGCGAGGTGTAAGGCTGGGAGGATCACTGCGGTGTAAAGGAAGATTGCTGCTGCTTGTAATGATATGGTTGTGAATGATTAGCAGGATATTGATAAGAATGTGGTTTCTGATAAGCATGCTGGTGAGACTGCTGCTGCGTGAATTGTTGTCAGTGCTGGAAGTGTGGACGTCCATGCTGCGGTTGACTGTACTGCTGTTGATGATGATGAGATACATTCGGTTGCTGAATTGGAGTATACCAAATCCCGTTGATCTCAAGAGTGGCTTGAGGCTCAACATCCATACCCGCAACACTGATGATCTGACCGGGATTGACATGAGACTGATCCTCGTACCAATCAATTTACGGAGTCTCGGGCTCGCTCTGTACAAAATGTATCTGTCGGGTGGGTGGAGCGCGGAAAGTCCTCCGTGCAGGTTGTGCAGCCGAAGAAGATTGAGCCTGCTGATACTGAAGTTGGAGCTTTGAAACATTCTTCATGAGATCACCCAGCTGTTGAGGCAGAGATGAGAGTTTCTCTAACTCTCGCAGCAGCTGTAAATCCTGAACTTGTTTCTGAATCACATCCACCAACGTTAATTTCTCATTAATAAAGCACATGTTGGTGTTGGATTCAGATTCTGAAATATTAGCCACCCTATTATGTTCTCGGTGATGTGGTGGTTGCGGGGCCTTCTGGAATGTCCGAGTAGAGTCGAAGACTCTCGAGTTCTTTGCCATCCCTTTGAATATGGATTAGACTGACTCGACATCCTTATTCAAATAATTGTCTCCACATACGGCATTCACTAGCCCCTGAATGTCCGGCTGGAGTCCTCCGAAGTATTTCTGAACAAGCATCTTCATCGGTATCTCATGATGCAGGCATCTCTCCGTAAGATCTTTGAATTTGGATGTTGTATGAAGTTGGAGATCTAACTTCTCATCATGTTCGTCCTCCCTAGAGGAAAATACTTACGTAGGAATGTGGACTTTAAATCGTCCCATGTAGAAATTTCCCTTTCTAGATGACTCAACCGGTTAAGTGCCTTATCTGCTAAGGCGAAGGGAAAGGCTTTGAGGTGGACAGCCTCCTGCGTAACTCCTGGGTAGGTAGTCGTACCACAAATCATCTCAAACTGCTGCAGAAAGGTAAACAGCTCCTCTGTAGTACTCCCGTAAAACTTGAGAAGTAATGAGATGAAGGACAGTCTCAGCTCGTATGGCCCTTGATTCGGCGATAGCCGAATCCAATGATGTAGCGTTCTCGCACCTGGGTCATACTCTTCTCGTAAAGTGGCGGGAACCACTGCAGGGGGTAAAGAGTTCTTGGCCCCTGCTCGCAACGCGGCTATCTCAGCTCGCAACTCGTTCTGAGTTCTAAATTATTCTCGTATCTGAATGTTCATATGTTGTAAGGTATCGAGAATTTCTGTCGTGACATCTGTGACTGGATCTGATTTTCCTTCATGGTGCTCCTCAGCTGTTGGCCTCTCCTCTGCTGGTCCTTTGCCATGAGCCATTTGCTTCAGGTCTTCTAGGAAAGAGAATTTCTCGTAAGAACTCAGCGAAAAGTCAGCTGGAGATATTGATGATATTTTGAGGCAAGGGTTTGCCTCAAAAGATTGGCCGGGAGGCGAGGGAGTCTGGGTCTGAATCTCCTCGAGATCAGATGGGACCAACTCGGGAAGAGGGTCATCCCGAGCTTGTGAAGATGTACGACGGATGGTGGACGGTCGAGGGCTCACGGAGTCTGAGAAGAAAAGTCGTCGAGTCGTCATCTTCGATGTCAAGAGAATAATCGGGAGAGCACGATTTACGTTTCAAGAGAGATGGGAAATGCGTAAAAGCTGCGAAAACTCACGCCCTGCAAACAAACACAAAGCAAACCCTGTTTTTACCAACATAACACGATGATGACCGTAAGAGTTCGGTCATTTATCTTGTAGGTTTTAGGATCGTATTAGCAAACAAGTATAACAATCGATTAACACGAGCTGATAGGTGCCTGAATTTTCCCTGCAATACTGTCCCAAGTTCTTATAAAAAATCACTTCCTCTCAGCCAGTATGGGAGTAAGTACGGACCGTTTTAGGTCAGATATGTTAGCAGTCCCGATTTTATTTTTGAGTTATATTTTTTTTGGGGTTTTTTCAGACAAACATCTAACGAGTGTTTTTTTATTTTTTTTATAAGTCCTAAAATCATGCACCTAAGTTGCGAGTTCTGAGACTAACTACGAGAGCGCAATCAAATAGGAAAGAAAAAACTCCTAAGCAAGCACCTAGCCTCGTAAAAGCTGTGGAAACCCAACGATGCAAGAAAAACCACGGTGAGTGCCCTGATCCTCCGAATGCACGGCACCCGACGAATCAGACCCCGAGAAAAAAATGGGAGGGGAGGTACAGGTCGGGATGCCCTTATGGGACCCCTTTCTACGAAAACAAAAACACGGGCAAGTGCCCTTTCTTTTTCTTTTTTTCTTTTTTTCTTTTTTTACAAGAATTACATAAAAGTTACAATACAAATCCTAACTAAACCCGTCCTCTGCAACCGAGAATCTCGGCCTCTGCACTTTCAACTATTTGCAGCTTTCGAGAAAGCCGGTTGAACCTACAGGCCCTGCAAAATTTAGGTAAGTAATAAAAACATACAAAAAACCATAAATAGAATTTTGAAAGAAACACGAAAAAACGTAAAACCGAATGAAAACCGTAAATCGAAAACCGAACGAAGATTTGTAAAATCAAGAATAATAGAGTGAAATCGGTTCAAAAACCGCGGTAAAAACAACGCTTCCCCTGCAACGGCGTCATTTTGATGAGGCTCGGCTCCGATTGCGGTTAAAGAAAAGTGTTGTCGATGTAGAGAACCGCAAAGAGATCCGAGTTGCATCAAACAAAAGTCGGATAAAATGAGAGAGAGAGAGAGAGAAAAAAGATGAAGTAGATTAATACTTCTCTCCTATTTTAAACCTTAGACTATTTTATTTATCCAGGTAAGTGTGTCTGGGTCGAACATAAGGAAGCAGAATGCTCAAACTACGGTTTTCGAGACAAGGCATAAATCCCAACAAATCCTCTTTTATTCTTGATTTTACAATGAAAGAAGTGGCTAACAAATTCAGTCTAAAACAAACTCGAGAAGACAAATTAAAATCGAGCACGAAAGCGACGAAAAATTCACGAAAAATACTCGAAAAATACTTTAGGTAGTTCTCAAGCTACCCTAAAAAATTCACGGGAAAATGAGAAGAATATTCGAGGTCCAAATGACCCTTACAAGCCAAGGGCTTAACTGCAAGAAAATTAGTTTATTTCTGTTACAAATCAATCCCTAGATGGACTAAAATGCAAAAGAAATATGATTTATTACAATTGGGTCCCCGCGTAGGGACCTAATTGCAATTACTGGAAACTCTGGAGACGGCTTTAATTTCTAGAAGCTAGTGGGGTTTATGATGCAGTTTTCACACCCCTTCACATCCGACAGCTGAGATTAGAATGTGTGGGGTGATCTGGTCTGTCCACTTCTGCTACGTGTCGACAGCCTGTACTCCAGGCGTTCTTGAATGTTCTCCAGGCGGTTCGAGGTTCTGATGGAAGGGCGTCTTCTCCGAATTTTCGTCGATGACTGACAAGGTTCTTGGGCCTCCGGTGGGGCCAGAGGGGTGGCTTCTCCACCCCTCGAGCTCGCCCGCAGGTGAGCTTGATCGGAAAGGGTCCTGGTCGGTGGAAGAAGGCGGGAGAAGATGGCCGGTCCGGCAACGATCCTGTAGCGTCATGGTTATTGAGCCTTCTTTTGATTTGATTTGCTGATGATTGGAAGCTCTATTTCCTCTGATTTCACCCCAGATGGTTGATAAACATACAATTAACACATGTATATGCTTGATTTGCGAAGAAATTGGCCGAATGATTAGCAATTGCAAGTTTTAAAATAGATTTCCAGAATTAATATAGATTGTCGTGAAGTTGGCAATGAAGAAGAAGAACTTTTGGATTTGATTCGACTGAGTTTCAGATGAATCTAAGATGTGGCGTCTAATAATGTTGATTAACCTTGCTAATGACGCAATTATCCGTGCTAATATTGGCACACGAATCGAGAAATAAAGGATGAAAAGTGAATGAAATACCTGGGATCGCAGGGTGTAGAACCTCTGCTGGTGATAGCTCGACGGGGCGGCTTCCCAGAGCTCTATACAGCTCGAAGTTGCGATGCAAGGCGGATGAGCACCTTGGAACGTCTCCTCCGATGTTCCTCTTCCACGCGGGGCGGCGCCTTGGTGCTGTCACCACCGGAGGCAGCTGGATTGAAGCTCGGAAGGAGGAGGTTCGGCTGATGGTTCTGGAGAAGAATCAGTTAGGGGAGAGTTAGTTGGCTCGTGCCAACTTTAGGTATATTTATAGGTGAAATGGAGAAGAGTTTGATGATGATCAATGGCTGGCGTGCATGAGGGTTGTTAGAAGGAAGAAACGAAGGGTTAGGATCGAGCAAGGTAGTTAGAGGTTGGGCGGAAGAATTAGTTGAAATCGGCCAGGTCGAACTGACTCTGCTCCGGCTTCTTGAAGAAGAAGAGCCAGGTGCTGACAGGTGTCAACACCTGGTTGGTCAGATATATAAATTATATAAATTATATAATAAATAGTAAATGACATTATTTTAAATAGGTATAAATGAAAAATGTAAATAATTAAATTATATAATTTATGGGATAATTAATTTTCGTAAATAATAAATATTATTCGAATTATAAATATTATATTAGTAAATAAGTATAAATAATACTTAATAACTAGATATTGAATTTTTAATTCAATAATTAATTATTTGTTAATTTTATATTTTCTTAATTATTAGAATAATAAATAAAGTCTTTGTGATTTTTTATGGATTTTAATAAATTAATTTAGATATATCAATAAATACGGGTATAAGTTATGCAGTTCAATTTCATCTATAAATTAGGGTTTTGGATTTTATTAAAATATTAAATAAGCTCCAAAAATTCTGAAATAAATCATGATGAAAATACAATATCATGAAAATAATTATAAATTATAAAATTAATAAAATTATAAATAATGTGTTTTAGATAAAATAAATAGCCCAGAAACCCCGTTATCACTTGGTCCCAAAACTGACTTTTTGCAAACGGACTCCGATTTTAGTGAAATTACCTTCATTAATTAGAGAATATTATTTTATGAACTTTAAAGGTCAGTAGAGTGAAATTGGAGTTTGTATGAGAAAGTTATGAGGTTCGGAAGTTGAGAATTTGACAATTAAAAAGCTGGATTTCTTGGTATATATACAACATAATCTTTTTAACTTATTTTTATATTTTTATATACATTTTTAAGAATAATTAGGAAAAGAGTTTGGTGAAAAATGTACACATATGAATTAATTAAAAATCAATGTAGTTTTGGTATTTATTTGATCAATAGTGAGAAGTGTGTGAAGTGTATCTTAATTTATTTTTATAGTTTTCTTTCCTATTCTCTCCCAACTTATTGGTTTATCGACCAATCCATATTGAATTGGTCTCGGAGTTAGGTTTTATACATATATCTTTCATCTATATTTATATTATATGAGTCATATTGTACATATATACATATCTACAATCTGCTTTCTTTTCTTTTCTATATATTTTTTTATTCTTTATTTATTTACATGTGTTTTGATACTTAAAAGTGTATTTTTATTAATGAATAATATTTTGAGAAAATGTGGGACTTAAGGAATATTTACATGTATTTGTTAAGGGTTTTAAGACAAAATGCGACAGAAAAGTTAATGAATCATGGATTCATCAGGTACCCAATCTCATTTCACGTTTTCTTTCTCTAGTTGCTCAGGGACGACCAAGGTTTAAGTATAGGGAGTGATGAATATGTGATTCATCAATCTATTTAGTTGAAAACAGAGCTTCGTTTTGAGAATTCAGATGCATTCATATGTTAACTTCGTAATAATAACTTTCATGCACTTATAATTAATTTGGATAAATTAGCATTCATCTCTGTACTCATATTCAACTACATATTTTCACCTAACTTCACCCCATTTTTAAATTAAATTAATTTATGCTAACTCCAATGACATGAAACTGATCCATTGTGTACATATCATAATCTTAATTAATGAAAAATCTTAAAAAATACTAACTTGTATATATTCAAAATAAATCAAAACCCTAATTTCAGGACAAAAGGCCACAAACGACAATATCTCTACCATATAGCGTCCAAATGATCTCTACTCACTTTTGAATTAAGTACATTCAAATATGTACAAATCAAGATTGAATTCAAAAGAATCGGAGTCTATTTGTAAAAATTGGGTTTTGAGACCTAATTGTGTTATATTTTTATTTTGACCTATCATTTCATGTGCATATTTCACTCATTTTGATTATTTTATTTTTCATTTCTTTAATTTATTCATTGTTCTAATGAATTACATAAAATTAAAAATCCAAAAAAATCGGAAAAGGTAATAAAAAGACAGATTCTGACTTGAGCTTACTGACCTAATCCACATGTATATATTTTACTTCCCTAATTTTTCTGACTTATTTCAAACCCATAAAAAATCCAAAAAAATTGAATTCAAGTCCATTACATTAGTTCACATCATGTTTGATTTTTACATATATTTATTCATTCATAGAAAATCAAATAAAAACTACAAAATCTAAAAATGGTATTATTTACATAAAATATTTTCAAAATTTCATATCTTGTGCGAATTACTTCATTTGCACTCAAGTCATTCATGAAATCGTAGAGTGAATTTAGATATACATTTGTCATTTTATGAACTTTTACATCCGAGTCTATTTTCTATTTGTTATCTAGTTAATGGTACATTTACATGCCTACACATCCATGTGTAATCACCCCATTGGGCCACCTTACAGTCCAAGTAAACTGCCCCCTTACGTGCCTAGCACGTGATTCCTCTTCACTCTCACCTCACTTGCTAAGTACATAATCAACTCATCCTTTCTCTCTCCATATGCAATGCATGTGATAGACTCTCCTCTCACCTCTACCTC
Source organism: Ottelia alismoides (assembly GCA_037367405.1). Taxonomy (NCBI): domain Eukaryota; kingdom Viridiplantae; phylum Streptophyta; class Magnoliopsida; order Alismatales; family Hydrocharitaceae; genus Ottelia; species Ottelia alismoides. The sequence goes on from JAZKJV010000134.1 coordinate 1,221,763, forward strand.
ACGTATGAAGCATGCAAGCATCTCCTCTTCCTCCTTGCGAATCTCCGCTGCCTGTAGTTGCTTCATCCTGCCCCATCGCAGTTCCGCCTCGCAGTGCCTCCATATCATGCCACCCATATCTCTTCCCCCTTCTTCGCCCAACACCCCCAACGACCACCTCCATTATCCATCACCGCCTTATCCTCTACAACATCAACTAAACTAATCCCTAGTCACCCTAACCATCGATCCCAATTCACGGAACCCATTCCCAAACGCTTTCGATCATAACCCCTTACAATCAATCTAGCCACCACTAACCATCTTTTCCCAATCTCCTCCTATTTAACCCCATCATCTATGACCTTCCTCGACATCTGTCATCATCGATTCATCAATCTAAGAGGTAGAGCAAGCCAGAGAGATAGAGTGGTGACCGGACCCTATCCCTCTCATGCAAAAACCTCCACCGAGACACGATCCTCGACCCACTCTGACCGAGCTGCTCATCCTTCAGCAAGGAGCCGAGCTTCGAGACCTCCTCTGTTGGGTCTCTTGGGCGAAGATAAAGGAAGAAGCTAAGCACCGTCATCCTCTAGGCGTCATCATTCTCCTCCCTCTTCATCTATTTCTTTTTCGTCCTACACCTCGTCATCATTTTCTTCTCCTTCTTTGCACTAGATCGATGCACCCATCTCCTTCCTTTGATCATCGATTGCACCACCTTCAGGTCCCCTCCGCTTCTCGTTCTATCTCCAATGCAGCCTTCCATCACTCGATTCCACCGATCCAGGATCTCCATTCATGATTCTAGAGCAAGCTTCAATATGTTATCATAGATAAAAGAAGCCCCCACTCCCATGTGATTCATATATTGTCCGTTCACGAACTGGGTGCATCTTGACCGTTGGAAGACGCCCAAAATTAGACCATCATATCAGTTTCCATCCGGCAAATACTCACATCATTGAACCGATACTCAAGACTCGTACCTCATGCATCCCCGAAGCAAACAACATATGACACCTAAGGCCTGTTTGGTTGCCAGGGTATCCCGGGGGTACCCTGACATACCCTTAGTTTCAACCATGCATTCCTGGGCTGGGATTACTTGTATTGACCCGATAATTTCTTTGGTATAATGGTTTTTAACCTTGTTCAAATACACAATATTAACATAAAACACATATATAATCATTAAAAAGTGAATATAACACATAATCAATGCTACATCACATCACAATTAGCATTCCAGCCATTTCAACCCTCCAAACAACTACTATTCACAGGTGGATACCCCAACCCAGCCCAACCCAACCTAACCCAGTAACCAAACATGCCCCTAGAGGCATGTGGAGCCTCAGATACGAACCACCACCCGAGCTTGGAGCAGACCACGTGCGTAGAGGACATATTACATCAGTACCCCGATGCCTTTTAAGAATTACAAGGAAGTAACCTAGTCATGCACGCCTCACGTTTTATTATAAGAAATTTACACTTAAGCCCTCACAACTTCGAGATATTATGTATGAGCCCTCACAATGGATAAATTACATAAGAGGTTCACAACTCTACAAATTTATGCTTCAACCCTCAGAAGGTCCATTTTAAAACAATTTTATTTATTTTATTTACAAATAGTCCCTAACACTTCTGTAATTCATATCTTGTGCATGTTTTGTCAGATTTTGACATTTTGTATGTGCAATTGATCCTTGTTTCATTCTCTTTCACATAAAATAATTGATTATTCATTTGGCGACAATATTTCAACATTCATAAAATTAAGGATATAATTTGTTACTTTTGAGCATTTGTATTCTGTTCTGTTGATTCTTTTACTCAATAAAATTTGCATTTATCTGGGGAAATTGATCAGGGTTTAATTGAACTGTTACTTGTTGAGAATAATTCACAAGGAAGGCTCCTAATTAAATTGTTTGCTCTTGGTTGCTCATTGGTATGCTTTGCTTGCTTCACTTGCATACATTTTGCATTGACATTGCATATTGCATCATTGTTGTTCACTAAAAAATAAATAAAAATCTACATTTATTGTATTTATTTCTCACCACATAAGATGTCATTATTTTAATAGCATTAAAATTATTTTGAAAATATATTCATCGTATTTCTTCTTTGAATAATTTACATATTTTAAATTTAAAACCCATAAAAAGTTGAAAATACAAAAACACCAAAAATATCTTTCTCTTTTGAAAACATAAATTTCTGAACTATTTAATTATTAATTCTATACTCTTATATTACCTCCCCGAGTTCAACTTCGGTACTTACCCAAGTAATCTTGATCGCATTGAGACTTGATTCTCTATATAATTTCTCAGTATGATCATTTTTTATGAATCCTTGATTACCCGGATAAAACAAATTCATTAATCTTCATTAATTAATAAGGACAATTACTCAATCCATCAATGATATAGTGACTCACACTGAAACAACCAATCTAAAAATTTGATAACACCTTAGTTATATGTCCGAATCATCAAATCTTTTGGTCATCCAACTATTGATCATTTCTTAAAATTGAAGATCCTGAGAAATAAATAAGTTTAATATCTGATACTAAATCCCTGGTGAACATAAAAGTCAATCATATGATGATTTCAACATTAATAATGAAAACCACAAACCCATCATAACTTCTTAAGCATCAAATCATCATTGAAACTATTTGGAGACATGATTTTTCTTCTCTCCTCAACATCACTATCCATTATTGTATCTTAGGTATTCATTCTAAATTCCATATCTCATATATAAATTGTAGTTATGAAGGTTTATCTAGATAAGGCACCAATTAAACTAAAGATTTATCTCTCCTATTCCCCGCAATTCTAATTGTTAGCTTATATAAACTCATTACACATAAAATAATTATCAATTAAACAACCAAATATCATCGTGTAAGGGGATCCAAGCTTGGTATTAATGTTTTATGATTGATATCTCTCCCTTGAAGCCAACCACGTGATAATATGCTACTTGCAAAGATCTATTTCTATCTGTAAAATAACTACTAAATATCTTGAAAATTAAAACTAAAATCAATATATAAAAACATGCATTCTTTTTCAATGAATCAAGACGATGCAATCATACACAAAATACAATATCAACTATTAGAAAAAATGCTTTAGATCTCATAAGGTACCGGATACGTCACAAAGGAGAGGGGTAGAGGAGATCGACAGAATGCACAATCGGAGAAAATGAGGGAGGGTGTCGGTGGACGAGAGCTTGAAGGGTTGACATCATGGTCGAAGACGATGCTAGAGGTTGAGAGATCGGGGAGGCGACAAGTGCTTGAGAGGGAGGGATTGGGAGTCGACAAATGATGGAATGTGAAGGAAGTTCTCGCAATCGCAAGTACAAGACCATCAGGGACAGTCATGCAACCATCCTTTATAGGTTTGCTTGGGGATGATTCACTAAATACCGTCCCCTCCGACCTTGGGATTACCCCAATTTACCGCTAACATCAACAGAGGGGATTGTTTCCAGTCCACCATCCCAAATAGTAAATTAGAGGGGACAATCGTGACTGTCCCCTCCAATACACATTATCTCAAGGCTAATATTCTATAGGCAACGATCACCGAGAGCAGGAGGAGACAGTTATAACAATAGTAACAAGGCATTGAGGGGACAATTTAATAACTATCCCCTTCATTATCAATGGGGATGGTCTTTAACCCTCTCATAAGGTTCACAACTTCTATTACTTATTAGCTATAGGGGACGGTCGTCCGACCATACCCTCTAGTGACATATGGGATGGTTACTTATGAGACCTTCTCTAAATATTATGGAATAGGAGATGGTGTCTTTTGATCGTCCCCTATGTTTGTCAAGAGGGACGGGCAAAAGTCAACATTCCCCTCTAGATGTATAGGCAACAATTATTTTGTGACAGACCCCTTCAACCATCCCCAAAGACCAACCAATTTATAGTGAGTCTAGGGGTCAAGCACACACTATGCCCAATTAAAAAATATAAAATAAAATTTATATGTGCATGTAGGGACTAAAATGTAATTATACAAAACTTCAATGCATTCGATAACATGTCCAAGGGATATAGGAGATAAAATGCAAGTTGTCCACAAAATACCTCACATGGGGGACCACATGAGGTGCTAAAACACATCATATAAGTACAAATAGAGGAAAGATTAGGGTCTTAATGTGCAAAATATTCAAAAATATTACATTAAATATAATACTTTACAACATTAAAAGGAAATCCAAAAGGGCAAGAGGGGTTAAATGCAATATGCCCATATATGTGCGCTAGCAGCAACTGCGATCCACTCACTTAAGCATCTGGCGATCTAGATGTGTGTGTACTTCTTTGTTGATGATCAACTGAGATTATATCCTCAGTTGGATCTGATGACTATTGTTGGGATTGATACTGCACTTCTGATCAAAACTGGAGGCATGTTCTTCATCTGACGATTGTGAAGGCCTTTGGAAGAAGTGGGAAGAAAACCTCAGGCGGGCTCCTTTGATCAGCAAGATCTCTAGTCATTGGGCACTTCGTGAATTGATGTGGGTCTCCAAATGCTGATTTTCCGCATCGAGGAGATGCTTTAGAAGGGTCCATGCCTCATCGAAGGAGGCCTGGAGCTCAATGAGAACTCAAGCACCTGGAACTGCAAAGTTGGACTCAAATCACCCCTAGGTGGGAGGCTATGAAGATGAGATCTGCATAAAAAGGTTCACAGCTTGAGGGCAAAGGTCTCGGCACTATTATTAGTAGAAGTGAACGAGGGATGAGGTGTGATGGAAGGTCTCCAACGAGCGTCAAAGTTGAGGGTCCGATCTCCTGATCTGAGCAAGATCAGGGTGAATGGAGGTGATCAGTAGCGTAGAGAAGAGTAGTGGAACGAGATGATGGCATATGATCATCAGAAAGTCGATGATATGCAAAGGATAGAGGCTGGAGCTCTATGCTTGATGAGTTCGAAATCGCGCTTGTTAAATGAATAAATGTGTTTATCTGATCATGCGTAAAAATATGATTTGTCGTTTCGATGTAGGCGGCAATCAGAATAGGTCAAGAAAATAACCACAATTATTTATTCAATTTTTAATCACGTGATTTTATATTTATTTTACTTGGGCAAATCACAAAGTCGAATACAAGGAGGCAAAGGAAAAGCCTAGAATTATGTCTATCAAAAATCATGCGCGGTTTTCGAGGCTTTTTTTTTAATTTTTAATGTAATAAAGGATGCAAAAATGCAAATTCGACCTATTTTAGGGACTAAAATGTGAATTATGCTCAAACGACATCCGAAAAATATGAAACTTAACCACGATGCAAAATATAATGAAATGAATGCATTGTAAATTTTTTAGAATTTTTAGAAGCAATATGATTTTTTATGAATTTTCAAATGCAAACAGAGTGAATTTCAATATTTAATTATAATAAATATTAAACTTGATTATTTTCAAGGAACGAAATTATCTAAGATCTATCACTAGGTGATTGATCTCAGAAAAATCCTAAACCTCAAAAATACTAGCTTCAATACTTATTAAAAATCAAACATTGAAATATGCAAAATGATTTTTACAGGGCAAATTATGCATGCAAATGCAATTCTTTTTGGGCACAATGTTAAACACAATTAATTCTACTATCTCTGATTTTTCAAGAATTTTCAAGCAACAGTTAATCAATGACAAATTTCAAAGCACAAGATGGGTAAAATATGGAATTTTCCACAAAACAATTATTTATTAATTAACCAATGATCACAAAAATGTCAAACAATTAGCACAATGTAGAGAATTAATTGAATAACAAAATACTATTTTGTTGATAAAAAATGATGCAAGTAGCTGTCCAAAACTAAGAGGGAATACAGGGGTATTTTTGTAATAATATAAAATAAGATAATGTAAGAAAGGACTTGATTGTAATTACCAAAAAAATAGCTGGGGTTAGTTTGCAAAATTTCCACAGATCACGTGCCAAGCACGTGACCCTGTAGCTGCTGGATCGATCTACGATATGGGCCAACCTCCGAGGGCTTTCTATAATATCCCAAAGGTCATGTGCAAAGCACGTGATCCGTGGTTCTTTGGTGTAGATTCAGCAGCTACCAGGGGTGTCGATCCAATTGTCCCCTCCCATCACGTGCCTCGCACGTGCGGAGGGTCTCGGGATTGGTGCCTGGCTGGACAGTGGAGGTGAGGTAGTTGACGAGGCCCCGGTTGTGGCTTGCGAGAGGCGGAGGAAGGCCGATGTTGTAGAGGGCCGGCGAAGCTCCTGATCCTGGTGGTCACTGAGGAAGATGAAGGCGGTGGTCGGGGGAGAAGGTGGGCGTTGCTCCGGTGGTTGTCGAAGATGCTTTGACGTCGTAGGCTCGACGGTGGCTGGAGCATTGTCGGAGAAGATAGTTGGAGCAGTGACGTAGGTAGCGTTTGAAGGTGGTGAAGATGAAGTCGAAGACGATCGAAGGGTAGTTGTTGTCGAGGCGTTGGAGTAGTCGAAGACGATCGTTGTCGTTGGTGAAGTCGATAGGCTAAACGGGGTGAACCGAAGCGGAGCAGAGATGGTGGAGCTTGGTCGCACTGCAGCAAAGCCGATAGGTTTTGGATCTCATCGAGGGAGAATGGGGGAGGTCAAGCTGTCACCAACGACGCTCCCCTGAGTGCTATGCAGCCGACGGATGGATGAACATGGAGGTGCGGCGGTCTTTAAATAGGGATTGAGGGCGTCGCCGGAGTAGGAAAGGGGTTATCGACGGTGATTCGATTGGAAGGGGAATTCGCGAGAGATTTCGACAGATCGGAAGAGAGGGGATCGAAGACGAGGTGCAAGATTGATCTGATGGAACAGTGGCAGTGCGAATCGCGGGCCGTGTGGTGCAGATTTCGGGGGAGGATGGAGGTTGAAGGAGATCTGTGGGCCGTCTGATTGGCCGAGATCGGACGGTCCACTTTGAGACATGTGGCGATCAAATGGAAGTGGGGCGGTGCACGTGCGTGGCACGTGCTTGGGAGGCACGTGCTGCGTACGTGCAAGGACTTTATTATTATTATTTTATTTTTTTATAAAACAAATAAATAACTAAATACATAAAAATCTCAAAAATGGCTGACACGTGGCTGCTCCAGGAGCTGCCACGTGTCAACACCACAAAAATAAAAAAAATAAATACTTTGTAAAATACAAAATAAATAGCAAATGACCTCAGATCAAAAAAATTCTTCATGAAAATTGCTTGTCTCGATGAGATCTACAACTTTCATGAAAACAACAAAACCAAAATCAATCATTTGCACAAAGTAATATTTTTGGGGCATCATAGAATACCTTGATTTTTGGATTTTGTAATTTTTTATCATTTTTAAACTAGATAAAAATCCAGAAAAATATGGTAAAATCAAAGATAAATATTTACACATTAATCTATTTTTTGGATTTTTATTAATTAAGAAAATGAAGAAATAAAATAAAACACGAAAAAGATTAATTTTGTACAGTCGGTTAGTGAAGACTCTGACCCAATTTGTTTCTTTGATTTCAAGCCCAGTTTGGATTTAGATTTTTACACATTTTAATAAAACTTTATCAAAAAAGACAAATAAAAAAGAAATGAACTAAAATAGGTTAAGTATGTACATAAAATAATTCGTCAAAACCGCTAAAATACAAAATGTACAAAAGAGGCCCAAAACCCAACTTTCACATATGAGTTCCGAATCACTTGAACTTGGTCTTGTTTTGAAGGTAATTGAATGTATATTGGTTTAAAAGTGAGAAGGATTAAAACGGACACTAGATGAGGAAGATATGAGGTTTTTAGTCCGGAAATCCTGAAACTAGGGTTTGAATTTTTGGTCCACTTATTTGGGTTTGTTTTTTTGTATTTTTTATTTATTCTTCTTAGTGATATGTACACAGTGGAGGTGATTTTGGGTCATTCAGAGTTAGCATGAATGAGTTAAAAATCAGGGAAGTTTGGCTATTTACAGGTCAATTTTGGCTGGGATATTTGGCTTCTTATTTGTGCAAAAATAAGTGATAAAATGCAATTGTTATGAAAACATGCATGAATGCTAATTATGCAGAATAAATGGAGAAATGCCCATGATTTAGAGGGATTTGAGCTTAATTAATGAGATTTAGAGTGATGAATCTGAGACTCATCATCCCTTGTCATGAGGTGAAATGAGATTGGGTTCCATACCAAGACCATGAGTTGAAGGTGAAAATGAAACTAAACTCAACCTTTGGATTAATAGTTTGGCGGAACTTCTGTGAGACTTAGAATTTCAAAATCAACAGCCTTCAAGTTCTACTCATCATTGTCACAATTTCGGCTCAGAAGTCATCTTAGATCAATCCTCTTCCCGAAGCATACCCTATGAACATTGAACAATCGATTCATGTGTATGAAAGGTTTTAGCTCTTCCCATTTAGAATGTGGGACTACCATACAAATCTCCTCTCCATTAACTCGTCCTCGGGGAGTCACGTATTTCCTTCTAAGGTTTGTCGCGTTGTGTTCACAATCGAATTGGGGGGAGAAGTTAGAAGAAGGAAAAAAGAACCGGAGGGTGATCAGTGTAGTCACCTCTCCTTGTGAAGATGACCACTATAGCCGAGTCTTCACCAAGATCTACAGGTTTTCTTGAAGCTTGGACCTTTTTGGTCACATTTTATATGGTAGTTGCTTCTTTGTATTTGGAATTTTTGGTGGTTCTGCTTGGATCTTGTTGTGCCCCTACGGATATAGAATCTTTTTGTTTTTGTACATTTTTTGGGGTCTTAGAAAAAATTGTGCACAGTCGTCCATACCTTTTCCGAAGCTTTATTTCAACCCGTACTCCGATCTTTAGATTTCCACGCTACCAGAAAAGAAACTCACACAGTCTTCCAACATCCCGTCTGAGTTGAGCTAAGTGCATAGTGCGAGAGTACAAATTAATTCCTTATTCCAGAATTGTACCCAGAATGAAGAGACCAGGTTAGACACTAAGAGTCAAATGCTGCACATTATCAAGTGAAACTCAAAGAATTAAGTCAAAGACCTGAAGATTTTAAAATCCTAATTCTCGGTGAAGTTCCTCTGAAAATTAGGTGGATTAATGTCAAGTCCAGACCACTCTCGATTTCTGCTCATAACTCGGTTGAGAACCCAAGGACTTTTCACATATGCAAATGCATGAAGTGCAGGTATGTGAAATGCAGACACATTTTTGTATTTTTTTGAATTTTTTATGCAAGGAATTTTTTTATGCAACAAATGAATAAGAAGCCATTTTGGGGGTAGGACACAATCAGGGTTAGTAGCAAATTTTTCTTTCTTTTTTTTTTGTTTTTTTCAAGTTAGTTACCCACCCCATAAATACATATAAACTTATGCGAAAGTACGAGATATGGGTAAAATATATACACAGTATATATACAGACCCCCCCATACTTAGCGAGTGTTGTGTCCTCAGAGCACAAGAAGTGTAAAGAAGACATATCTCGGGCTAAGCGTAAGAGAGTAAAAAAATGAATCGAAACACCCCCCTATACTTAGGCTGTGAACAGTCTAAGCATAGAAGAAGAGTGAAAAATTGAGATGGTTGGGATATGTGGATGAAGATAGTATATACAAATGGGTATCGGTTCCCCCTATACTTAGGCTCTGGTCAGCCTAAGTATGGAAGAAGGGTGGAAATGGAATGATCATGAGATGGGGAGAGTGGTATGTATAGATGGCATCGGTCCCCCCCATACTTAGGCCTTGGCCTAAGTAGAGGAAGAAGATGTACAAGGAGACCGATGTGGTCGGGAGGGAGGGTGGGTAGCCGATGATTAAGGCGATTTTCGGCTGATCTTCTTGTGAGCATGTGGTGGGAGATCGTAATGACGAGACGGAGATGAAGCATATGATTCCCAACTATTATCAGAGCTATCCTCAGAAAAATCATGATGGATTGTAGATGAAGCATTTGAGTCAGATGAAAGGTAGCCATCATCAAAGTTATCCTCAGAGGAATAGTATTTGAAAGTGGACATACTCCAAATATTCTGGTCTTTTTGTTTCTTCAGTTGTTTCCTCATAATTCGTTCCTTCTTGGGATCAAGTGATTTGTCCTCGGATGAATACTCAGAAGCACCGGTCTCAATCAGCTCATAGGAAATAATTCCAATGTACTTGAAGAGGGCAGGAGCATCAGCTTTGGATGAATAGTAGTTAGGAATGGGAGTTGTCGAACGAGAATCGAATTTTGGATCCTTGCGATGATATAGTTTTAGAGCTGCCGAACAGACTTCACTCATGTAGATTACCTTTTCCGGACCTGATGAGGGATCATCAGCTGATTCATTTTTCAAAAGGTCAAAGGTGACTTTCTTTTTCTTGTTTCGTAAAGGTGTCAGTTCACTTGAGTATCCAGATGAATAACCACTGGAATTCTTCTCCTTGGTTGGTGTTCGGACTGCATGTTTGTTCTTAGTCTCCTGAATGTTGGTGCACTCTCGATTTTGTATGATTTGGTCTAGGTATTCAGAGAAGATTGCTCCAAGGTGCGATCATGCATATGTCTCAGGATCATAGAAGAAACATTTGTCTATTTTGAGATCCGATGGGATTGAAAAACTGGGAAGAGTCTCTGCATGTTCATTCTCAATTATTTTGACATTGGAGCATTCCTGTGTCAAGTTGATGTGATCCATGTAGTCAGAATAGGTTGACCCAGGGTGTGCCCATGCATAAGTCTCCGGATCATAAGATTCATATACTTGATTCTCCATGATGAGCGCAACTGGGAATGGAGTAGGGGGAAGATTCTCTAAACCAGTAGTCTCATCAGCAACTGCTATCTCAGGTGTAGCAGCAGATTAGGGCTCTTCTACCGCTTCATGGTTACGGTTGTCGGGTACTTCGTGGGTCGCCTCAGAAAATCATGGTTCCTCAAAGACTGGGGTCAGATTGAAGTGCTTCCAATGCTGTAAAATTGAGTTTCCGAGTCTCGCAATCAATAATCGCCTTAGCCAATGCTAAGAATGATTTTCCAAGAATAATTGGAGACTGGGTGAATTCTCCTTGATGCTCAATATCAATGATCGTGAATTCTACTTTGAGCGGAGCACCTTGGAATGTCTTGATGACAAAAATGATTCCTCTTGGTCGTTTTATCGATCGGTCCGCTAAATGTACAATCTCTCGTATCTTCTTGGTCGGTCCGAGTTTGAGTTCGTGAAATATAGAGGTCGGGAGGATATTGATCTGTGAATCCTCATCAATCTGAGCATTGAAAATTATGTCTTTGATTTCACAGTCAAATCTGGGCAACCGCTTCACTATGCAGCTTTTGATTTTTCTCCTCAACACCAATGAGGAGGCCATTGACAAAATATGTCTTTCAATTTTTATTCTAATCCTGCCCGACTTTTTCAACATTAATTTTTCCATTACAAATCCTTTAAGGTCGGGGAAGTGTTCAATGGACTTTATAAAGGGAAGTTCAAAAATCAATTGTTTCTCCAGTGCTTCCCTTAAAGTAGGATCCAAAAATTTCAAATCTTCTTCAGTCTTAACTTTTATGAAATTTTGTGGATTTTTGATTTTTTTGGTGTTTTCGAATATTCCCATTTTTGGTATTTTCAGTGTGGTGTGGTGATGTGGTGTGTTCCTTAGATGATAAGGGGTTTTGATGTTCAGGGTATGAGTCAGAAGCATAGTCATTTTTAGGGGAATAATATGCAGAAGTGTTGCTGTCAGAATCGTCCCTAGGTTCCTGAAGATCCTCAAAATTTTCAATCTTAGATCCAATCATTTCCTCATTCCTTTTAATGTTTGAGTCACTAGAGATTGAAATTAATTGATCGGTGAATTTTAGAAATCTATCCTCCATAAAATCAAATTTCTTATTCATCCTCGATATGTCATCCTTCAAAATCTTTTCATGACTTATTATTGGAGCAGTCGGGGTGTGTTTTTGAAATTCAATAATTTCTTCTTCTATTTTTTTGTATGTGTTAGGAGAAGAGTCTCTCGAAATATCCGACATATGATCATTATTTTCTGAAAATTTCTCCTCAAAAGTTATGGAAGGAGGCTGCTCATATGGTTCAGGCATGTGGAGTTGGTCCGAGTAGAGTTCAGTCATTTGATCGTGAATAGTCAGACCTTGATATTGTGGAGCCAGCATACAAGGTTGATGTTTTTCTATGTGGTCAGTCCAATCCTCTGTATGAGTATCATGTCTGAAGAGGGGGTTGTCATGGTCAATCCAAGATGATGGTTGTTCATTCATGTTCAATGGTGGAGAAGACAGGAGATGTGAAGAAGTGATGAATTCGATCATGTGGTTATAATCTCCCATAAATGATGGATTGGCATTTACTAAATATGAATGATGAATTGTATGATCGGAGTAGAGTGGATTGACGTATGAAGAAGTGAAGACCTCAGTTGATTCTTGGTTTGTCTGGTCCGAATACAAAGGGTTGTCATTCATGAAACAGATCGGATTTGTAGAGGGTGTTGGATCTATTGATGGTTGAGAGTCTCTTGTAGAAGTTGGAGGAGGTGTTTTGGGTCTAACCGATACGAATTCATTTTCATAGTATAGTCTGATGGATTTTCAGATAAATGTTCGGCCATTTTTGAAAGAACTAAAAGGAATGATGATTTGGGTTTGCAATTTTTATGATCTGGATCTGGAGAGTTTTTGGACAAAAGTTCCATGATGAGGTTTAAACCAAGAAAGGAGAGAGATGATTGCACGTGATAATCAAAAGAAATTTTATCAAATGTGCGACTTTTGATCTTCGAAATCAGTTCACGCACACCAATGCAAGCACAAATCAAACCTCGGGTTCGCCAACTCATACAATGAAGTCGTAAGAGTTCGGCTATTATCTTTTTAATTTTAGTTGGTGGTAAGACAATCTTGGAAAGAATTTAACGAGCTGTTAGGTGCCGGAAATTTTCTTAATGACTGTCTAAAATTTTTACGACTAGTTGTACCTACTTTCAGCCAGTATGGGAGTAAGTACGGACCGTAGAACGGCTACCCATGTTACTTGAGGATGGAGCCTTACGTAGTGTCCTCTAATCACCTACTCTGGTAAGGAAATCCGGACCGTTTACCGGCTACCCATATTCCTCACTGAGAAGTAGCTAATCGTTTTTAAAATCAGTAGTCAATATGAAAATCCGGGTTTGGGCTCTAGCCTTAAGTGTCGTCTCTCGCTCACTCAGAAAAAATAAAAGAATCCAAGGTCGGGGTTGCTCTCCCGCAAAAATTCTCGATTTTATGGGTTAATTTGAAATCAGCTATATTTAGCAGTCCTAATTTTAATTAGGCAATCACTGAAGAATTTAAGTGAGCACAAATGTACGTCTACCGTCCAGTCCCAATTTCCTTTAGATTTATGTGATAAAGTAAGAGGGAGGAGTTCGGTAAAAGCTGATGCACGCGAAGAACTATGTTGTATGCTCAGTTAGAAAATTTACAGTGAATCCTCACAATTTCCATGTGGAATGCAATACAGAATTGAAAGATTATTCTATATGAATGCAAGCCGATGAAAAACCGCACTTAGCAGAAAGTTCTATTAGCGACGAAGAATTGAGTTGAATTTGGCTAAATTGAACGATCTATGTGCGTCTAGATTAAAGTGAAGTGTGGCATTAGATCCTACGAGCACAATCAAAAATTAAAATGTTCTGAGAGCCGTATATGCAGGTCTATCCTAATCGCCACTCAAGTCGGGCCCTACCCTCAATGGAGAGTGTATAAGGCCACAACACACCACAGAAAAAGTTTGAGGTCTTCTTTACACACGTGTGAGTACAAACGGACACCGCTATAAATGAGCAATTAATTACTGAAATTAAAGTTTGTAGAATTTTAAAATCCTAGACTCTACACTCTCTCACGACTCGACTTGATCTTAAATTAATTGTGCCTTTTTTGGAAGTCGGTGAAGATGCGTCGATTCTTGGGAAAACCGCTTCACGTATGCCAGGTACCTCGCAAGAAAAATAAGAGAGAAAAATGTAAGAGAGTGACTCAAAAATTATAAAATAAATAAGAAATAAAATGCTGAAAAAAATAAAATTTACAATGAAAAAATCGGAGGTCGGACTTCCCGAATGCGGAAAACCGGACACAAAATTTTCAAAACACAAAACTAAGCCGTTTGCCTCCCCGGTAACGGCGCGGTCTGACGAATCTGAAAATTGTGCTTGTTAAATGAATAAATGTTTATTTGATCGTGCGTAAAAATATGATTTGTCGTTTCGTTGTAGGCAGCAATCGGAATTGGTCGAGAAATTAACCACAATTATTTATTCAATTTTTAATCACGTGGTTTTATGTTTGTTTTACTTGGGAAAGTCCCAAGGTCGAACACAAGGAGGCAAAGGAACAACTTAAAATTTTGTCTATCAAAATTTGAGCACGATTTTCGAGGCGTTTTTTAAAATTTTTAATGCAATAAAGATGCAAAAATGCAAATTCGGCCAAATTTAGGGACTAAAATGTGAATTATGCTCAAACGACGTCCGAAAAATATGAAACTTGATCACGATGCAAAATATAATGAAATGAATGCACTGTAATTTTTTTTAGAATTTTTAGATGCAATATAATTTTTTTTTATGAATTTTCAAATGCAAACAAGTGAATTTCAAATTTTAATTATAATAAATATTAAACCTAATTATTTTCAAGGAACGAAATTATCTAAGATCTATCACTAGGTGATTGATCTCAGAAAAATCCTAAACCTCAAAAATACTAGCTTCAATACTTATTTAAAATCAAACATTGAAATATGCAAAATGATTTTTACAGGGCAAATTATGCTTGCAAATGCAATTCTTTTTGGGCACAATGTTAAACATAATTAATTCTACTATCTCTGACTTTTCGGGGATTTTCAGAGCAATGTTAATCAATGATAAATTTCAAAGCACAAGATGGTTAAAATATGTAATTTCCCTCAAAACAATTATTTATTAATTAACCAATGATAAAAAAATGTCAAGCAATTACCACAATGTAGAGAATTAATTGAATACCAAAATGTTATTTTTTTGAATAAAATGATGCAAGTAGCTGTCCAAAACTAAGGGGGAATACAGGGGTATTTTTGTAATAATATAAAATAAGATAATGTAAGAAAGGACTTGATTGTAATTACCAAAAAATAGCCGGGGTTGGTTTGCAAAATTTCCACAGATCACGTGCCAAGCACGTGACCTTGTAGCTGCTGGACTGATCTGCGATATGGGCCAACCTCCAGGGGCTTTCTGTAATATCCCAAAGGTCACGTGCAAAGCACGTGACCCGTGGGTCTTTGGTGTAGATTCAGCAGCTACCATGGGTGTCGATGCAATTGTCCCTCCCGTCACGTGTCTTGCATGCGGGGAGGGTCTCGGGATTGGTGCCTGGCTGGACAGTGGAGGCGAGGTTGTTGATGAGGCCCCGGTTGTGGCTTGCGAGAGGCGGAGGAAGGCCGATGCTGTAGAGGGCCGGCAAAGCTCCTGAACCTGGTGGTCGCTGAGGAAGATGAAGGCGGTGGTCGGGGGAGAAGGTGGGCGTTGCTCCGGTGGTTGTCGAAGATGCTTTGGCATCGTAGGCTCGCCGATGGCTGGAGCGTTGTCGAAGAAGATGGTCGGAGCAGTGACGAAGGTGGCGTTTGAAGGTGGTGAAGATGAAGTCGAAGATGATCGAAGGGTAGTTGTTGTCGAGGCGTTGGCGTAGTCGAAGATGATCGTTGTCGTTGGCGAAGTCGATAGGCTCAACGGGGTGAACCGGAGCGGAGCAGAGATGGCAGAGCTTAGTCGCGTTGCAGCAAAGCTGATGGGCTTTGGATCTCGTCGAGGGAGAATGGGGGAGGCCGAGCTGTCACCAACGACGCTCCCCTGAGTGCTATGCAGTCGGCGGATGGATGAACACGGAGTTGCGACAGTCTTTAAAAAGGGCTTGAGGGCATCGCCGGTGTAGGAAAAGGGTTATCGACGGTGATTCGATTGGAAGGGGGGTTCACGAGAGATTCGCGACAGATCGGAAGAGAAGGGATCGAAGACAAGGTGCGAGATTGATCTGATGGAACAACGGTAGTGCAAATCACGGGCGGCGCGACAGAGATTTCGGGGGATACCGGAGGTTGAAGGCGATCTGTCGGTCGTCCGATCAGCCGAGATCGGATGGTCCACTTTGAGACACGTGGCGATCAAATGGGAGTGGGGCGGTGCACGTGCGTGGTACGTGTTGCGCACGTGCGAGGACTTTATTATTATTTTTTTATTTTTTATAAAACAAACAAATAAATAAAAACCTCAAAAAATGGCTGACACGTGGCTGCACCAAGAGCTGCCACGTGTCAGCACCACAAAAATCAAAAAAATAAATACTTTGTAAAATACAAAATAAATAGCAAACGACCTCGGATCGAAAAAGTTTCTTCACAAAAATTGCTTTCCTCGATGAGATCTACAACTTTCATGGAACATCAAAACCAAAATCGATCATTTGCGTAAAGTAATATTTTTGGAGTATCATAGAATACCTTGATTTTTGGGTTTTGTAATTTTTTTATCATTTTTAAATTAGATAAAAATTTGGAAAAAATATGGTAAAATCAAAGATAAATATTTACAAATTAATCTATTTTTTTGGATTTTTATTAATTAAGAAAAAGAAGAAATAAAATAAAACACAAAAAAGACTATTTTTGTAGAGTCGGTTAATGAAGACTCGGACCCAATTTGTTTCTTTGAGTTCAAGCCGAGTTTGAATTTAGATTTTTGCGTATTTTAATAAAACTTTCATCAAAGAAGACAAATAAAAAGAAATGAACTCAAATAGGTTAATTATGTACATACAATAATAGGTCAAAACCGCTAAAATACAAAATGTACAAAAGAGGCCCAAAACCCAACTTTCACATATGAGTTCTGAATCACTTGAACTTGGTCTTGTTTTTAAGGTAATTGAATGTATATTAGTTCAAAAGTCAGTAGGATTAAAACGGACATTGGATGAGGAAGATATGAGGTTTTTAGTCCGGAAATCCTGAAACTAGGGTTTGGGTTTTTGGTCCACTTATTTGGGTTAGTGATTTTTTTGTATTTTTTTTATTTTTGTTAGTGATATGTACACAATGGAGGTAGTTTTGGGTCATTCAGAATTAGCATGAATGAGTTAAAAATCAAGGAAGTTAGGCTATTTACATGTCAATTTTGGCTGGGATTTTTGACTTCTTATTTGTGCAAAAATAAGTGATAAAATGAAATTCTTATGAAAACATGCATGAATGCTAATTATGCAGTATAAATGGATAAATGCCTATTATTTAGAGGGATTTGAGCTTAATTAATGAGATTTAGAGTGATGAATATGAGATTCATCAATGCTCCATCCTACTTGATTTTTTTTTATTTTACACAAAATAAACGAATTTAAATGAAATAAATTATAGTTCTACGCCATTGCACTAAAAACAAATGAAAATAACAACATAGGATAATAACTCACCTGACCTGGAGTGTCGGGGAGTAGAGAACCACCTGGATATGAACTCAAACAATGGTGAACCTCACTCGAGCACCTTCTGTTTGCCTTGAACCACTAGGAAGACCTCCCTATCATGAGGACTCTCTATAGCACATGATTCTAAGGGGTTACGAGGCTCTGAAGTGGATTCCCCTTTGGCTGGAGGAGTAAGAGAAGATCTTATACATGCGACCGGGAGGGGACATTCGACTAGGGTTTGTGCGCGGATCAATGCAGATGAAGCTCATCGGATAACAGGATGTGGATTAGACAAAATCAGTGCATAGTTTTCATGAAGGTTGCAAGGTCAATCGTCAAAGAGGTTGGCAGTAAAAATAGGGAGATGGAGGCAATGAATCAGTCTGATAGGGGTCATTGCGCGAAGGGGGGGGTGACCTAGGGTGAACCCTTCCTGGCTCCTCATTGGTCCACATACCCCGCTATAAGATAAAACACCACTTAAAGAGAATTTTTGACAAAATTTAAAATAGAAAATGATTTTATTAATACAAATTCAAAATATAAAAGTTATTTCTTATTTAATAACATATTTCTAATGATTTTTATTTATTTATACCAACTTATTTAATACGGTACATTAATTACATATTGTATTTATAGGTATATGTATATATATTTTGTATATTTATATTTATGTTTAGATGTTTTTGTATATAATTATATAATTATATATTTTATATATTTTTAACATGATTTATTATGTATATACATATTTTTATTGTATTTTTATAATTTTATTTATATGTTTAAATAAATATGCGTATGTACATTATATGTATATTATACCAATGTTTTATAGTGTATTAATTATTATTTTTATTTTTGAACTCTTTATGTTATGTTTCTGTTTCAGTTATATATTATATATTATTACAATAATTCACAAATATAAAAGAGATGAAAAATTGTAAACGATAGTGTTTTAGTTTTGTGTACATTTCTATAAGTACAATAGTACATCGATTAGCCAACTTTTGCATGTTGACTCTAATTTCAATGAAACCATCTTCATATGAATGATAATTTAATGTGCAATACAATAGAAGTAAGTTTGATTTATTTTGATTCATACGGAGAAGATATTGATAAATGAAAGTGTGTTTGAGATCTTTTCATTTTAGTGTACATAATGTACTATACATGCTTTATTTTTGTTATTATTTTTATTATTTTCTATGCATTAATATGTACAAGTTTTGTATTGAATATTCTGTTATTTGAAGTTTGTATAATATTAAATAAAATAGTGTAAGTATAGGTTATTTACACAGTATTGTATACATAGGGTTTCTAGGGTTTCATGCACATTGTTCACCCTTATCTCCTCTACTCTATTTCTGGTTGACCTAGTCAACATGTGACTTGGACTCAGGGTTCAGAGTTAGTCGTTATCTATGATACCTCCTTTATTTTTTCTTCTCTTTTATTTAATTTTTATTTTGATTTAAATACAAATATTTATATAGTATTTATATATCAATGTATGAATATTAATTCATGCATGTTAGTGATATTTACATGTATTTGTCTAGGATTTTAAAGATAAACTATGATAATAAATGTGACTGAATATGCATTCATCAATTATCGAGGAATTTGCATCCAATTGAATACCATAGATCAAACTGAAAATCAATATAATTTAGGATTTAATGGCATTCAAAGTTTGATCGATGAAAGATATATAATTAAAAATCCTTGTGTACATGAGAATATTGAGATGAAATTGAAAGGTATTTGTTGTTGAGAGGGAGGGGATTGTTCGGGAAGAATAAGAATATGGAATGAGGTGACTAAATTTACAAGGGGAATTAATACATAGTTAAGCCATAGGGTTAATTACCGGACTAGGACTAATTGGATGTATACTTATGGGTCATAGAATTAATGGATCGGTGAGAGTTTGATTATTGGATGAGTGTTAAATGTTAATGTGATACCTTGAGATTAATGGGTGGTAGAGTGAGAGATTGATTGAGGAGGATTAACAAAGCGGGAGTCAATGAGTAGTGGACGGAGATTTAGTATATTTTGTTATTATATAAAAAAGATTTAACATAGAAGGATCAATGAGATTTTTTAAAAGGATGGGGGCACATGCCTCGCCTAATGGAAACATGGATTTGCCCCCTTGCTCAATGGTTGTAGTTAGGTGTAAACGAACTGAAAGTGAGCGAAACTATCATTTTTAGGTTCACATTGGTTTATATAAACGAGCATAGTGTTTAGATACATTTCATTTATTTTCAAACTAAATCTGAATCAAACATTTATTTCATCGAATCGAATGTAAGTAAATATTAGAATTTTGAGTTTACTGACAAGAAGGAATGAAAACAAATGAAATGCATATATATATAGTTTTAATGTATTCATTCATTTTTTCTTTATCTAACTCTTCTTCATAATTTAAAAAATTAGATTAAAAAGATATCATCTATTCCAAAATTACAAAATATTTTTTATCCACTTGGATCAGAGATACAATAGATAAAGGGCATATGACATTACACTTATTTTGTTAATTTGAGGGATAAGGAAGAGAAAAATATCGTAGACATGGACATATGGATGGTGTAACTACAATGTTTCCATTTATCTTAGAATAGCTTATCCCAGGATAAAATCCATTTTTCTGCAAAAATGTTTACTTATCTTAAGATAAAATCCACTTATCACAATATAAAATCTGCTTACCTCGAAATAAGGTCCACTTATCCTGGATGCCCATTTGTAAATACGATATATATGGTAGTGTATGCTATGACGAAGTAGCTAACTTGGTTACCCCCACTTTTTTTTATTTTTTCGTGGTACTTTTTGAAATGACATCGAGGGATTTAGATCACCTGACTGCCTTTTAAATTTCATGGGAAATAGTCACTCTAACACGTCCTTCTTTAAGGGATCGATTTCAACAATTATGACTTCATTAAAATTAGACATGCTTGATAAATGGGATACAGATCTGAAATTAAGTTGAAATTTAAATGATAACATGATGATATTAGGTGATTAAAATCCCCCTTCAGATGGTTTTGAAAATACTTTTTTGGTGGGAATAGCCAAGTCAGTTACTCCTTTATATTTTATCAATATATGTATGTCTCAAACTTTTAAGGCAACGAACCTTCACAAACCTATATTTTTTTTCAAATTTGGTTCCTTTAAATAATCGAGTCTAAATGAATGTTTACGTTCGATTTATTTAATTTTGAAAGAAATTTGAATCCGATTTTTTAAAGCTATCAAAATTAATGATTTTCTGACGGTTAGATCAGATGTAAAAGTATGTACAATAACAAAGGTCGTGATGCAATTTACCATGGCTATGCATAACTACAAAGACGAGAAGAGTTGTCACGTGATCAGACAAGAATTCTGGAGTGACGATACAAAAAACTCAAATTTATATAAAAAAATATTGAACCCGTAATTGTAAACTAAGGGTCCGTTTGGTTACATGATTATCTCGAGGTAACCTGATTTATCCTCATGGATTCTCGGGTGAAAATTTCATCTCAAATCAATGTGAAATCACATCACATTTCTTATTGTAACCCTCTCCAACCCTCATAATCATCCAACGAGTACTATTTTACTTCAACTTACACTATCCACACTATCCCACTAACCAAACATACCATAAGCCTCCTCGAATTAAAATGATACATCTAAACAATAGGTACCGAATCCCAATCTCCAAACAACATCAAACCCATCGTCACAAGAAAGGAAAGGTGAAAATAACCCCCGACGATAGCCGCCGAGTCCACGCCTCCGTATCCACGCGCGCACGCTCGCAGCGTTACCCCGATAGCGAGGGTTAGGGCAAGAGGAAGGATCGGAGGAGGGGCATCCATGGCGACGGCGGCGAAGCTCTGGTGGGGAGAACTCGAGGACGAGGACGACTTCGATTTCCTGCCGCCGCCGGTGGTGATTGGCCCTGACGAGAACGGCCTGAAGAAGGTGGTGGAGTATAGGTTCAACGATGCCGGAGAGAAGGTGCGGGTTACCACCACAATCCGCATCCGTAAGCTCGCGCGCGCGCGCCTGAGCAAGCAGGCGATGGAGCGCAGGTCGTGGTCCAAATTCGGGGACGCGGCGAACGCCGACGTGGGCAGCCGACTCACCATGATCTCCACCGAGGAGATCCTCCTCGAGAGGCCCCGCGCTCCAGGTCCGATCTGTTTCGTTTTTTATGTTTTTTAATTGAAACATCGACTTGCGGTCGAAGGTTGAATATCATCTAGTTCTTTAGACTCCACGAGATAGATGTTAAGAAATAAAGATGTGAAGCAAACATGAAAAAAGAATAAACAATAATAAGAACAGCGGGATTAACGTGAAATCCTACTTCGTGAGGAGCGGGATGAAACCACGGGAGAAGCCCTCAAATAGGGCGTGTTTGTCTATTGACTTTCTCAATGAGTACAGGAGGTCTGGAGCTTCTTATATAGCCTCTCCAGAGCCTTCAAGTCCCACCACTAGACGATGCGGAACTAAACACTTGGGTGGGGTAAATGGATCTTCTCTAGGATCCATTTACCCTGCTACAACTCAATGGATGCACAACCAAATACTCTAACACTCCCCCTCAAGCTGGAGCATGCAATGCTCAGCTTGGACAAACAGAAAGAAACTCAACTCAACGCTACAAGACACTACAGACAATAGCAACCCAACACACACATTGTTGCAGTCGAGGACGTTGCTTCTCATGTCGTGCAGGTGAGGAGGACGAACGGGCTGGAGTGTGAGTCAACTGAATCTTCTCGTCGGAGAGCATGTGCTCTGAACTGCGCCTGTCAGAGTCACTGCAACTGAAAATGAGTCTTCTCGTAGGAGTACTCTGGCCCGCCATAATAATGTGGACAACTGCTCCATCTCTAAAAAGGGCCAAACTGAATAAGAGTCGTGGCTGTGCAATCCTCGTCGGAGTCCACGGTCGTTGGAGAATGGATTTTGAAAATAGGCTCCTCGTCGGAGAACTGGGTCTCTCCCATCTAGTTCAGAAAATGGTGCACTGCTCTGGTGTACCTATGATACCACATGAAAACCCTTGCCCTCAATGACATAGGGAGTGGTCCTCTGCTCTGGAGTCCCTATGGCTCACATGAAAACTCTGGCCGAAACAACCACAAGAATGATGGGGACCTCTGAAATGATGGCAACATGTGCTCATCTGAAAATGACCGCACACTCATGCGTGTCTGAAACTGGACTCGGAATCAATCGTCGAGTCTGAACAACCGTAGAGTCTGATCAACTGGCTGGTCTGGAGATTGGCATCTGAATCTGGAATCTGGAATACAAGACCTGTGACTCTACCTAATACTCCCTCTTTCTCCCATACTTGCCAGAAAACAAGGATGTCGACCAAGTAAGACAAGAATGATGGGGAAAACATGAATAATTCTAGAAAAATTCCTTGTGGCTTTTTCATTTTTTTTCAAGCCGTCACATTTTTTTAAACTTGCGTACGACTCTTTCTTGTACGCGCCTTTTTTTCTCTTCTTTCTCTCTCTCTCTCTCTTTTGACAAACTTTGCGTATGACTTTTTTTCCGGTACGTGCTTTTTTTTCAAATCATTTTTTTCAACTCAAGGCCCAATCAGGCTGCACAAGAATTGACCCCCCCTTTTTTTTATACTCGCGTCAGGTCACCCCTTCCTGTTTCCTCCATTCATGTTTTTTTATCATCATCAGCCCACTTGTGCCGTTACATCAGTAGCCCACTTGGGTGCAAATAACCTCCGATTTTTTTTAAAACTCAACAGGCGTCCCCGAACCCCCCCAACTTGTGCGTGATTAGGGTTCCCAGTGGGGACCTCATCCTCTCGACTCGCCGCCCCCGATGGGCACAACATGTCGCGCGTCGCCTGGGGGGAGCCCGGGGTATCCCGCGCGGAGGGAGGGGTGCCATGGCTGTAGCGCCGCCGCCAGGCGCTAGGGCTGCGAGATGGGGTCGCCTGGTTCTTGCGGGCCAGCGGGGGCGGCGTCGCCTGGAGGGGGGGGGTTGAAGATCGTGCCATGGAGGAGGGTGAAAGCCACCTGCTTCAGAGATCGAGGACGCAAGGGGTTCCGCCTTGAGGGATCGGGTACCGCCTGAGGCGGTTGTGGCTCCGCCTGGGAGCCAAGACTTTCACGCCTTGCAGGGCTGCTGGAGGAGTCGACACGACCGTATCTGTTGGAGATGTTGAAGTTGCGGCACCACCAGGGCGCGATGGGGCGGAGCGTGAGTGGCTGAAGATCGGATGTGAGCGGCTGGAGAACGGATATCTGGAGAAGAGATCACCGCTGAAGAGATTGATATGGAGCGGAAGATCGCCGACGTGATGATCGTCTGGGCTGCCTCGAGTGCCTGGAATTCGCGCCTTGTGCATGGTAGAAGGGCACCACGATCTAGATCGTGCCGCCAGGAGTGGAAGGAACTCCGCCTGGATCCCTGCCGCCTAGAAAGAACAGATCTGGAGGTGGCTAGGGTTCCAGAAATTCAACCCATGAACTTTGATAATCTCGAACAAAATAGTAAAGCATATAAAAATCCTCAAGAACCGACCCGCTCTGATACCATGTTAAGTAATAAAGATGCGGAAGCGAACATGGAAAAAGAATAAACAATAATAAGAACAGCGGGATTAACGTGGAACCCTACTCCGTGAGGAGCGGGATGAAACCACGAGAGAAGCCCCCAAATAGGGCGTGTTTGTCTATTGACTTTCTCAATGAGTACAGTGGGGCTCCTCATATAGCCTCTCCAGAGCCTCCAAGTCCCACCACTAGACGATGCGGGACTAAACACTTGGGTGGGGTAAATGGATCTTCTCCAGGATCCATTTACCCTGCTACAACTCAATGGACGCACAACCAAATACTCTAACAATAGCTACGCTGGTGCTGCTGTTGTGGTGTGTTTCTACTGTTGGTTTGCATCCTTGGCATCTGGTCCAAGGGCGTAGAAGGAGGTACGTTCCCTGGTTGCTGGGAGAGCTACCAAGTATATGCGCATTTGGTTCTTGAGTGTTTACTGGTGGGGGTAATCATGTGGGTTTCAGGTGCACTCAGATGTTTGTTGGAATGTCATATACTCCTGTGGCTGTAGCCTGTAGGTGCACCTAAGGTGTTCGGCGATTTGCTTGAAGGGGGTCCTGCAATTACAGTGGATGATTCCAAAGGCAAATTATATATGAACGAATTCGATTTTCCTTAGCTTTAACCTCTGAATTTTAGGAAGAAATGTGAACTTAGGAAGAAGCCCATAAGGAAAAAATGGCAACTGAAGTAAAGTGAAAAAACATCAAGAATATTTCCTATTCAGAAGACTAGTGCAGAATCGATGAACGCTAGAAACTACTTGAAAAAAAAAGAATGCCTCTCTTGTTATTTCTTCTTGGGAGCATTAAATTCTAGTTTCATATGCTTTGAGGAGGAAATGATTTTGTAAGGGTATATACCATGGGAGATTTCAAACCCTTGGGTGAACCGTGAATGTTATCCTCTTTTAAGGTGGTCTCATTACTTTAGGCTGAACTTGACTAACACAATTTGCGATTTGGGTTGTGCTTTCAAACTTTAATATGCATTTGCATAACCCTGTTGTTTGCTCGAGCCATTGAGAATCTTATTGTGCTGACAAGGAAGTTAGAGAGTTTACATTGGTCTAGCTGTCTAAGGCTGTATGTGTAGGTGAATTTGTTGAAGTAGTGACTTCCCTTTGTTTTGTTTAAAAATGTGACTCAATATTTTAGATCAGGGATCATGTATGAACGATTGCCCATGTTTTGTGAGCATTGTTTGTGTCATAAGACATATGTTCGAAGATTGTAGGGAAGCTAACAAGATGAAGCAAGGGAACCGAGTGGAGATGAATGGGAAAGGTTCAAATCAGACATGGATTGTGAAAGAAGCACAAGATGAATCTATCGATCATCGACTGATACAAGGGGAGTCTCGCATGGCTCTTCCTTGCCTCAAGCAGCAGCAGCTGGCCATTGCATCACTAAGCAACTGGTTCTGCAACTGTGTGGGAGGCCACGCCTATTTCTTATCAGATGATGGCTATGCATGAGTTCCATGATGGTGATCCTCTTCTGCGGTAATTGGTCAGTGGGGTTCCTCGTTGCTGTGGTGCTTGCCCCTTCTTTGAATGCATAGTCTCCAGTTTCCCAGTTGCTTCCAACAATGCCCAAAGGTTACGTCCATGGAGCTCTTTCCATGCTTCGAACAATCCTCAAAAGTTCATGGCCAAGGAGCTCTTTGCATGCCAAAGACACTGCTACAACCTTGGAAATGTCATGTTCCTGCAATCAAATAAGCAAAGAAAACATTAGCTAATAGAGTGACCCTGAACTTAACCCACAATTTGCATGAATAAGAAAACGAAGAGGACTAAAACCCAAATGAATGCAAAATAGAATAAAGGTGAGTTGGGGATGAAGGCCGGTATGAAGGTGTTGCTGCTAGACTCGAGAGCGGATGCTTCTCTTTTTGGTAGAGGGTAGCTTCCCAAGGTTCTTATTCTGTCACGTGATCCGCATTGCCTTTGCATGGCTTATGGATCGAGTCTATCCTCTTTCTTGTTCCCAACATATTGGATGAGATCTACGGTTCATTTCGAGGTTTCTTATACATGGATATAACATAGAGTCTTCAATAGTTTCGGTAGATAACTTGGTAGTCAGTAGTTTGTTCCTACAACTCAGGGAAGGGGGAGCCATTCTAAACACCCCTACACCTCACCTACGTAGCAATTGGGGTAGAAGTTGCATGGTTGCGGGGAATGGGTTGAGGGGGATATTGATGCAAATTCAAGGTTGTTATATTCATATCAAATGGTGAGATGGTGCCATGCACGTATATGAGTAATTTCATGCTCATGCAATATTTTATGTGCATATGTGGATGTAAGTGTTAATTCTTTTGTGTCTAAGGCCCTTTGAATGAAGCTCCCATACTGGTTTTCACGATGTGCAAGCTTTTCACATGTAGAGGTTATGTAATGGATATTCTTTGGGAGAAAAAGTAATATTGTTCTTATCAATGTTCGGAAATGCGGTTCATGCGGCTGCATATGCGGCTGCATATGTGCATTCGATCACTTGACCGAAGCGTATATGCCATATGCGGCAATATGCGGTCAAAATGCATATGCGGTCCGAACAATGGAAGGATTCATATTACTCCATGACATGTTGATGACACGTTAAGTCGATTTTTTCGAGCAAATCTTATATCATCATTTACATTGATGCATCTTTTCATTGTTCTCGTATATGTTGCATTTGAGAATATAATCTAGGGTATTTTTTCTCATATCCATTTTTCTCATTGTTCTCGACACTTATTAATGAACTATTTACTACTTTTTGAATTTTCTGTCTAATGAAATTCATTCTAATTCATCAAATAAAATATGAAATAATTGACTAAAAATTTAGTACTTTACATTTTTGTGCTTCTAATAAATTTTACATGCAAATATAATTCCTCCTATATTTTGTGTCAACAAGTTTTGTCCCTTGGAGATACATATATGTATATAATTTTGGGTATATGATCTGTATACCTATGGTTATTCTTTAGCTTTTGTTGTCTATAGGATACACACACACACAAATTAGATGTTTTCTTATATATATGTATATATGCATTAAATTCAAATTGCGCACTTAAAAAATAATCAATTTATAATATCATACTTATCTTGTTGATTATATTATCTTATTTGAAATTTTTGATTTTGGATTTTGTTAGATCATCATGTTTTTATACATAATCACATTTTATTGTTGTATTTTATAATATTTTAAATTAAAATATTATAAACCACATAAACCGCAAATACCTTCGTATACTCTTCCGCATATCCGCTTACTCGCTTTAGACCGCATGACCTAACGAATACCGCATACTGCATTTCTGAACCTTGGTTCTTATGGAAACTTCCAAAAAGGAGATGGTTTGAACTTTGAACTTTTGGCATAAATTACAAATTTACTATTGTATTATAGCAGTACATTCATTGTATTGTACGGCCAAGCAATTACTTGAAATGAAAGAGAGTATTCGAGCACTGTAATTTTTACCACGAAAGAGTTAAATTTATGGGTTTCACATTTAATTGAATTGTATGGATATTGTAATTTTTTTATGAATTGTTCTATTAAAGTAGTAGATCAGAATCCATTGATTTATACTTTCAGAAAATACATGGAAAAATTATCGAGAACCCCAAAAAGATGAGTCTTTCCAATTTGCATTTAACCCCTAAGGTCACAGACCTACGATATCGCAAATGTGTTGTAGATTATAGAGCATGTGATTTATCGCAATAAATATTGAGGGATTTCACCAAAAATTCTCGTTGAGATGTAATAAAAGATATTCAGACAGTTAAGTTTAAAATATTCAGACAACTAAGTTTAGGTTGTGAATCATTATGCTCAGGGATTGTGAGATGGTGATCTCATGTATAGAATGCATTGATGGTTAGGAATCGTTGGAATAAGGAATTGGCTAAGGCTAAGATGAGGTATATGACTACAACAACAACAAAGCCTTTTCCCACAATTAAGTAGGGTCGCTACATGGATTCTTCGCCTCCATTCAGATCTATTTTGGGCCAATCCTGGGCTTATATTCACAAAACTAAGATCCCTTCGTATGGTCTCTTTCCAACACTTCTTGGGCCGTCCTCGCCTTCTCTTAGCAGGCTCAACATCCCGACACTAGCATCTTCTAACTGGTGCATCATCTGATCTTTGCAAATGCCCAAACCTTCTTAAGCGGTTTTCTCGCATCTTATCCTCGATCGGAGCTACACCAATTTTCTTTCTGATTGCATCATTCCGAATCCGATCTTTACGTGTGTGTCTACACATCCACCTTAGCATTTTCATTTCTACTACATTCATTCTCTGCACATGTCTATGGTTCACAGGCCAACATTCAGATCCATAAAGTATAGCAGGTCTCACAGCTGCTTTGTAAAACTTTCCTTTAATCTTTAAAGGAATTTTCTCATCACAAAGAACAACAGAGGCTCCTCTCTACTTTAGCCAGCCTGCATTTATTCTTTTAGTAACATCTCCATTAATTTCCCCATCATGTTGCAGAATAGATTCCAAATATCTAAAGGAATCTCTCTTCTGAATGTTATCATCACCAATCTTCACCTCGATTCCTTTACCATTGCTTCCATCAAAGGTGCACTCCATATATTCTGTCTTAGCTCTACTTATACGAAATCCTTTAGTCTCCAACTCATGTCTCCAGACCTCACGCTTCTCATTTACTCCATCTCTAGTCTCGTCAATTAACACAATATCATCATCAAATAACATACACCAAGGTAACTCAAATTGGAATGTGACTGGTCAACTCGTCCATAATCAAGTAAAAAGAAATGGACTCAAAGCAGAACCTTGATGTAAACCAATGTTGATGTCAAAATATCCAATCTTCCTAGAAGGGGTCCTTACAGAAGATAAAGCCTTATCATACATGTCCTTTATGAGGTTAATGTACTGGACATGTATTTGTCTCTTCTCCAACACTCTCCACAATATCTCTCGTGGGACAGAATCATAAGCCTTCTCCAAATCAATAAAGATCATGTGGAGGTTCTTCCTTTTAGCTCTATAAATCTCCATTGTTCTCCTCAGCAAATGGATGGCTTCAGTCGTTGAGCGACCTGGCATGAATCCGAATTCGTTTTCTTTTACATTGGAAATTTGCATCAACCTTCTTTCGATAACACGTTCTCAAATTTTCATAGTGTGACACATCAGCTTGATACCTCTATAATGTGAACAATTTTGAATGTCTCCTTTATTCTTATAAAGAGGCACCACGACACTCCTCCAATCTTCGGGCATTTTCTTGCTTCGCCAAATAACATTGAATAGATTCGTAAGCCAAGTCAAACCACGCTCACCTAAAACTCTCCAAACTTCTACAGGGATGTCATCTGGTCCTACACCTTTTCCAAGTTTCATAACCTTCAAAGCCTCCTCTACTTCCTTTCTTTGTGTCCGTCTATAGCATGCACGATCAAGGTTCAGAAAGTCGGTATGCAGTATTCGTTTGGTCAGGCGGTCCCGAGCGAGTAAGCGGATATGCGGAAGCATATGCGGATTATGCGATTTGCATTAAAAAATATTAAAGATATGCTCTTAATTGTGATGTCAGAGACAAAAGTACATGTTTCCATTAGATTCCTACAAAAACATACTTTTAAAAATAAAAAAGGCACCACAATAAAAAACTACATAGTTCATTTAGATATCAAAATATGTTTCTGAATGTAGAATGTTCAAATATATAAAGTTATAAACCGGCTTCTAAATTCTAATCTAAATCATCTTCAAAATTGATTGTTGGAATGTCATCATCGCCTTCTGAGTCATAAATTCTTCTTCTTCATCCAAAGTTGGCAAAGCTGCCGTATTTCTTTGGCTCCTCCTATTCTCAACAAATTCTTCTGCCCCACTTGCTTCTGCAACCAAGTTCCATGTGAGCCCTGACCCTTGGAAGATTTCTTCTTCTTCTTCTTCTTCACTGGCACCAATCCAATCCATAACATGTGTTCTGTCCTTTGAAACAAATGGATCTCTCCCAGTTAGTGATCGACGCTCTTTCAGCTTTGAATTGAATTTTACAAAAACCAAATCATTCAATCTCTTGGTTTCTAGTTTGTTCCTTTTTTTGGTGTGAATCTGCATTAAGAATATATAAAATAGATCAATTATAAATTACAATCACTTAATGAATATATTCAATTGTACATCCAAATGGTGATAGTTATACCGCTGCAAATGAGCTCCAATTCCTCTCACAACCAGAAGAAGAGGATGTCAGCTTCAAAATTCTCAAAGCCATTTCTTTCAAATAAGACGTTTGAGAACCATATAGCAACCACCAATGAGCTACAAGAGATTAGACAGTTAATTTCTTGTAAAATAATAAACCTAACTTAAGAACTTTTACATCGATAATAAAGTTGAGATATATTACCAGGATTGAAATCATCATCATTAGTGGATCTTTGTCTGACATCCATTGGCTTTCCAAATGCTCCTTCTCCCCTTCGATAAATATGAATTTCTTTCTTCGTGATGGCATCCTGAATCTCTAACTCAGGATAAAAAATCTCTATGCATTCCATTAAACCATCAACGACGAAGCTATCTTTAGAAATTGCATCGCTATCCCTATAAAAATAATAGGGATTAAGATAGAAAGCTGCAAGATGGAGGGGGCTATCCAATCTTCCTTTTGTCTTCAAGGTAATGGCATCTATAAAGGGCTTGTATGAATGCTCAACATCTTTAAAAATAGCCTTTATTTCATTTTTTGCATCCTCCAATCCTCCATAAACGAAGCCCATTGATGGCTTCCTTTCTCCATCAACAATACGTAAGAGGTGGACAAGTGGAGAGAAGATCTTCAACGTCAAGGATACTTGGCTCTAAAATGATGAACTGAGGACGACGGATGCAACCACCTCACCTTTTCTTGTTTTTGACCACTTACACTCCCTCCACTCATCAGAAGAGAACATCAACCGTAATTTCTCCTTCTTGTCCATTACGCTCTGTAGTGTAAGGAAAGTGGTGGCAAATCTTCTTTGCCCTGGCCGAACAATTTCACCCTTCTGGGTGAACTGTCTCTTCAAGCTCAAAGTCTTTGCATGACTGTAGATAAAGAGAGTGAGAGTTCTAGCCTTAGTGATGCAATTTTTTATCTTCGATTCCTTACCAATCTCCTCAAGTACAAGAGCAATGCAATGAGCCGCACATGAAGACCAAAATATCCTTGGATATTTGGTCTTAAGAAGCCTCCCAGCTGCCATATTTGCAGAAGCATTGTTAGTAACAACTTGTACAACATTGTCTTCTCCAACATCCTTGATACAATCCTCTACTAGAGAAGAGATGTATTCAGCCGTGTGACAATCAACAGATGTGTCAACAGACTTCAAGAAAGTTGTGCCCAAGTCACAGTTCACACACAAGTTCATAATGCTCCTTCCCCTCATATCAGTCCACGCATCGGTCATTATTGAACAACCATTGTTCTTACATGATTCATTGTGATGCTTTAAATATTCCTTTGTTTCATCCACTTCCTCCTTCAACAAAGTTTCTGTAATTTCATAGTATGAAGGTGGTTTGTATCCGCTTCCGTATTGTCCAATTGCCTCACACATTCGGATAAAGGAATTCTTGGTCACCACATTGAAGGGAATGTCAGCATCATAAAAGAATTTTGCCACAAACTTGTTGACGCGTGTACGCTCCTCTTTGGCTAAGGCATCTTTAATCAGCGTCTGTCGCATTGTTGCACCCAAAGACACATCATCTTCAGAAACACGAGGTCTTTTTGCACCGCCCCCTCCTTTATATGGCTGGTTAGAAGATCCATCAGATGTTTTGATTGTTACTTCCTCCCGTAGTTCTCTCAAACTAACAACTTTCTCATTCTTCTTTTTCATAATATCTTCTATATAATCTCTAATTTCCTTCTGGACATTTGCATCGGCCTTTGGACATACCTTCGTGTTTCCCTTGATGTGTGCAAGATGTTGTTTCATTCTATTGATGTCTCCCTTTATGACCTTGCCGCACAAGCGACACGCAGCCATGTTTGAATCGGTTCTTTCAACAAGATATGCATATTTCCACCCTGGATCGGTAGATCCAGGTGGAACATAGCAAGTAGATTCTGCCGTAGTAGGTGTGGAAGAGGTGGACATAACAACTGACCTAAACATGACACAAAAATTATGTGTCATTCAAAATAAGCAGAAAATGTAATCTTATCAAGAATGTATGTGTACATGTGTTTTGCAAGAAGTACACAAATAATAATTGCAGCAGTCCCCAAACAAATGGAAGACAACATTGAAATGTGAGGATAGGTCATCTCTAATGGTTAAGATTTCTCTCACGGATTAATTTTATACCAAACAGGCAACCAATAGAACTATGAAACATCCTAATATACTACTATACTCAAGCCCACAAGTGAGCAACTCGGACAAATGATCCAAATAAGATGAAGTTTTTAGCATAAATACAACTCGATTCCAACCGTGACAGAGCATATAAACTCAAACCAAAATTAGCACCCATTTGCTTTTTAATCCACCCAATATAAAATAATCATCAACTCAAAATGACAACATTAGCAGCATACAACCAACAACTAAATCAACATATATTGAAAGAAAAAAATGCACATTAGCAGACAACCAACAACTAAATCAACATATATTGAAAGAAAAAAATGCACAAAAAGATCAAATGTATACTTATTACTCACAGTGAATCAGTGAATCAAACGTATACTTATTACTCACAGTTGCAATACAGAAAGCGGGAGGAGGAGATGAGGGCGAACGCGCAGCCGCGGAAGGCAGGAGGAGGAGATGCGGGTGAACACGCAGGAGGAAGGCGGAAGGCAGGAGGAGGAGGTGAGGGCGACGCGCAGGCGGAAGGCACAACACAGGCACGGTGGGGGCTTTGAGGCTCACGAAGGCAGAGGTTGAGGGTTTCGAGTTCCAGAAATTTTCGAAAGGGGAAGGGGAGTCGAAAAGGCAAAAGCAGAACACAAAAAATCTTTTTTGTCACTCGGTCGGATCCTTAAATGGATCAGCCGCATGTAAGACCACATGAACGACCGCATATGCGGTTTATGCGCCCCGTTTGTGCGCTTGGGCCGCATATAGCTGCATATAGCATATGCGGTTCGGCTGGGTGCCCGCATGCGCATATGCGGCCGCATGGGCCGCATTTCTGAACCTTGTGCACGATTCAAGTAACTTTCACTACAAGCTAGATCACCCAAAGTGATATCTCTATTTCCTTCCCGAATGAAAAGTTTATGGAAGTACTGCTCCCATCTAGTCTTTATATCCTTTTGAGTAACAAGCACATGACCTTCCTCGTCCTTAATGCATCTCACTTGAGAAAGGTCTTTGGTTTTTCTTTCTCTTGCTTTGGCCAACCTGAATATATCCTTTTGTCCCTCCTTAGAGTCGAGATTTTTATACAAAACTTCATCAGCTTTTGACTTAGCTTCGCTTACGGCCTTCTTTGCTTCCTTCTTCGCTATTTTGTAGTTTGTGACAGTTTAAGATGAGGTGTATGACTGGATCAAAAAAATAAGATGAGGTATACGAAGAAGTCCTTTATGATTTTTAGTCCCAATTTTCTAATATATCTATTTATATAATAGGAAATGCCCATTATTTTTGGAGTTTCAATGGAGATCTTTCTGATAAGTATAGAGTAGTTTAGGACATATTACGAGTAGGCTATGACACATTGACTTTGTGTATTAGAGAAACATGGCTAAATATGTTGGGGAATAAAGATTGGATAATGGTTAGGGTAGAAGATGATCCACGACTTAGGATTGGCTTAGTCTTGATGGTCAAGAAGGTACTAACAAATCTTATAAGAGAAGACTTGGGGAACGACTTAGGTAGAGGCCTTGGTTGTGGTCAAGTAGGGTTGGGTAATGAGAGTAAATTGGTGGTCAAGTTGATTGGGTGAAAAAAGATGGACATTTGTGAATCCTAAGTAGGATAAAGGGACATAGGGCCCAAGACAAAAATAGAGGATATCTCCCAAAAATTAACAATAGTCTTGATGCATGAAAGACTGACCAATGTTGAAAACTGACAACACAAAAAGAACACTACTCTTAAAGTTAAAAAATCGACAATTTATCAAAATATCTGATTGGTGACAAAAATCATGAAATGCATAGCAAATTCGTCACGATAGTGCTCAAGAAGATCTTGTTCGAGCCTCTTATTATAAATAATTGTAGATTTATCATCCTTTTATGCTCATTTCTTGTTAGTCCCTAGTAAGACATTTATTGGAAATAAAAAGCTAAAAAGAAAGGAACTCTGGTCTTATGAGTTTATCCATTGAGTTTTTCCGTTTCATCCCTTTTTACTTAGCGATGGATGGGTTTTTGATTCTTTGAGCTAGTAGTGGGACGATTTATTAACTTATAGTGGGATGGATTCTCTAAAGACCGATCTCCCTTGGGTCAAACAACACCCAAGTATCATATCAAGCTTATACTCTAATTGGCCTATGATGCTCGTCTGACATTATATTAGACCATGATGAACAGTGTTCTACAACTTGAAGTCACCCATTTGGCCAACACATTATTCGCTTTGCACTAACACTAACTACATGAGGTACAACTTCCCTTACGAATAGAATCACCCCGGTTTTTTTTAATAAAGATTAGGTTGGCATCATAATTTTTGTGATTGCTTGTAGGGCTCAGCCATGTGTTCGAGATACATAACTCTGATCCAAACACTTTTTTTATATACATGCTCCTGTGGATTTTCAAACAGCCTCTGTTAGTTTGTTGTTAATTTTTGTATTGCTCAAGAATAATGAATGCATTTATTTATTTGAAGGGTGTGTTCATACAAGCATTAATGCACCGGATTCCATTAGAATTTCGAGGTTAAGCGTGCTTGGGCGAAAGTAGTAATATGTTGGGTGACCAACTGGAAATTCCTCTTGTTGTGCCCGTTCTAAAAAGTGCGATGTGCCTACCACCCAAAAGACTAGGGTTCTAACTAGCATAAAAAATGCTCGGATCTTTCAACATAGCAAGAATCCATGTAGTCAACCTTACTTAAAATGGGAGAAGGCTTCATCACAAGGTGAGTGTAGTTACGTTTTGATGTACAGTTGCTTTAGCTTTGGCAACTTAAAGATATAGTTGTTGGGATCATGTTTTTCCCTAATAAGGACCTTATTCCCTAGGTATATAGGCGGAGAATCATGGGTCCTTTAGGGTTAAGCACTTGTCTTCCTAGGCTTCGTCAACTTAATATAAGTATCAAGTGTACTTGATGATGTTGTTCAAATGATCTTCATCCTCATGTCTAACAAGGGATTGAAGCTCATCTAGTTTCTAGTCTAACTTGTCTCTCATGTAGTTAGGCTAATACAATATGAATGGCCGAACTTACACCAACCTCTTGAGATTCCTATATATAAGCAAGGCGGAGTTCTCAACAATCTCATCAATTGCTTGGGTGAAAGTATGAAATGGACGCATTTAAATGGAAAAGGGCTAGACCAAAATGAAAAGATTTTGGATAAAAAGCAAAGTTTTCTAAGAATTTTGAAAAACTTTGCAAATTTTATGGGTTTCTTCATTATAAAACTGAAATCACAAAAACTCAAATAAGAGTTAGGAGGACTAAAGGAATGCTAATTACCCCTTGTGCTTGAGATGTGCCATGTCCTCATAGCGACCCATATTTATTGAGAAGATGACAAAGAATTTGGAGTGTAGTTGAGGTAAGGTGGTTCATAAATCCTTGGCTTCTTTATGAAAATTAGGACAACATGCATGTATAAAACACGTTTTTTTGAAAAACTAGAGACATGCAATTATGAAAGCATGTGCATGCATGTAGACATATTACATATAATGGTGGGAGGGCAATGGATTGAAAATCTTTTGGGTGGATTTTTGGTTTTTGTTATTTATTTATTTTTTGTGAATAGAAGAGGAAAATTCAAAGGACATGGTTATTTTACATACAAATGTTTGAATGTTGTTATGGGAAAAGTCCAAAAAGGAGATGGCTTGAACTTTTGAGATAATAATCCAGTGCATACGCATATGCTTTTGTATAATGATACATATGCATGCGAATGCATCATCAAGTAATCAATGTTGTAACAAAGAGCATTATGATGATTTACAAAGGTATAATTCCAATTTGCATTAAACCCCAGTGTTATGGTATTGTCAATGTGCACCTGAAGTCTGAAGAGTACAAAGCGTATGCTTTGTCACAATAAACATCAAGGGATTTTGCTAAGAATTCTCGTTGGGATGGAATAAAAGATATTTAGACGATCAAGACTAGTTTATGAATTGATATGCTCAAGGACCATAAGATGGTGATCTCATGTATTGTTGGTTAGTTACTATTGGATTGAGGAATTTGCTAAGGTTAGGGTATGGTATATGAAGAAGATATGATAAGGGTAGAGTAGGGTGAGGTATATGAAGAAGATATGATAAGGATATAGGCTATGGCATTGGATATTGTAGAAACAAGACTAAATATGTGGAAAATAGAGATTGGGTAATGGTCATGGTAGAACATGAGGCCACAAGTTAGGATTGGCTTAGACTTGATGGTGAAGAAGGTAATAAGTCTATGCTCAGAAGAGAAGGCTTGGAGAACGACTTAGGTTGGGGGTTTAGTTGTGGTTAAGTGGCCCTGTGTTACGAGAGTGAGATTGGTGATCTGGGTGATGGGTGTTTCCTAAGTAGGATAAAGGGACATAGGGGCACGAGAGAAAAGGGAGGACATCTCCCAAAAATCAATAACAATCCTGAAGCATGAAAGATTGACCACATGCTGAACAACACTAAAAAACAACTCTTTAAGCTTAGAATTCGACAATCGGCCAAAAAAATTGACCAATGATAAAAACAGTGAAATGCACGACCAACTCGTCATGATGGTTCTTAAGAAGATTTTATTCGGGCCTTTTATTGTAATGAATTGTAGATTCATTAATGCCATTGATATTTCATCGATATCCGGCATGCTTTATCATCAATATTATTTGTGTTGCTTGATTTCGCTGATTGTTTTTGAGTGAAGAAGCTTAAAAGGAATTTTTGACTTTTTTAATATTTAATCGTTTTGGTTATAAGCGGTTATGTACAAATCTCTTTATGCCCCTTCTGAAATGTTTTAGGAGTCAACATTGACATCAACTATATGTGTGATGTAATGTGCATTGATATGCTAAATGCACTCATTCTTGAATATGCCTCTATTTGTATTCATAAAAAATGACTCTATTTGTATGTTATTTATTATTTTAAGAAGTAAAATGATCTTAATTTATTAGAAAATCTTTTTTAGCGATTTCCAAAATTTCCACCGATATCCTTGATATACCCTTTTTCAGATTGGCTGATACGATATTGATATCTCGAACCTTCACCATAAGTATCAATATAGTGGTTTGATTTTCATTATCGATACTAAAAGCAAGGTTGCTCTTCATCATAATTAGTAGGAACTTTTATTACCACTTCATAAAAACATTAACACCACATATTCTAGATATGTTTATTCATTTTCTCTATATAGTAGTAATTTGGATACATTTATCTATGATTCATTAAACCTTTTCAATTCTTGAACTTTTTCCTCAAGAAAGTGGGGGAGGCGAGTGGGAGCGAGGGAAACGTCGTCGTTGGCGGGAGGCGGTATCCGGGAGAATCGCTTCGGGGGAAAGAGCATGGCGACGCGTTGGTAGCGAGATTGCACACTCCCGCGCAGAGGGTAAAGAAAAATGGGTGTCGATCCCGCATCGAGAGGAGGGAAAATGTTAATGGGTCTCGGTTTCGTATCGAAAGCCTGAGCGGAGGTGCTTCAGATGTGGGGTGCCTAGACACGCTTCATTGGTTTGTTCGAGACCGGTGCACTATTTTGGTTGTGGGCTCTCAAGACATCGTCGGGTATTCTGTCCCTTGGCGGTCGCTTCGTCAATGCAACCACTCCCGCGGAGGCATGAAGACATTGTTGGTGGGAAGTCCCTTCGAAATGGGGAAGGCAAGATCAGGCCGGGCATCTCTTTTGTAGAGGTTGTCGCTGGAGGATGGGCCATTGAGCAGGAATTCTTGATTGGCTCGTGGACGAAAGCCTCTCTTTTAGTTAATGGTGTTTGGGCTAGTGTTTCACTCCTCTTTGGGATAAATTTCGTTGGTGATGTGGTCTCGTTGGGAGGAGGGAAGTGCTGTGTGCGGGGGCTGTCGAAAGATCAGGAGAATCGTCTGCTCATCGCGGGGAAAAAGCGATGTATGTTGGCATTATCCTCGCTTTGCAGATGGAGGAGAGGTTGCGGTCGGCTTGCGGGTTGCTAAACTAAGGGGGTCCCCTTCCTCTCCAAAACGCCTCTTCCTCTCTAGAACGCTGGAGGTGCTTCGACCAACGCTAGTCGAGGTAGGGTCACAAGGAAGATTCTGGCCGATGGTTCTTTACCGGGTTCTGACCCCTTTGTCACTCTTATTCTCTTGGAGTGTCGTGAGGATCCGAATGTGCCAGTCCCTTCAGTGATGTTAAAGATCGATCGCGCGGCTTTCACAATATCCATCCAGTTTCTACCGCCACCATCTACGCCGTATCTCCGATCGCCATCGTTATTGGAAGCTGGATCTGACAAGTCGGTTGCAAGTCAACAGTTTGAAGATTTAATTTGTGCGCAAGACGAGGCGGATTTTTGGGGAAGAAATAGAAGGACATGCTCGATATGGCATTCCCTATTCCGCCCATCTCGAAACCTGTAACGATGTTGGAATCTTTAGGATTTTCCTCTCTCCAGTGTTCCGTTGGATTTTCTTCATGGGCCTCGTTGTCGGGCCGTGTGGATACACTAATTCGATTCCCGTTCTCGTTGGATGCTGCCATTGGATCCAACAAGTTTGAGGGTGGTCCAGTTCTGTCTATGCTGGATGCGGTTTCATTATTAAACCATCTGGGGGCGGTTTCTTGGTTGGCCTCTTTGTGTTAGTTGCTACCATGACTCCTTTCTACTCATACCTCCCTCCCCTGTCTCCCCGAGAAACCTTCCGTCCCACCGTGTATGGTGTTGTTGGCAGGGAAGGTGGATGTTTCAGAACTATCGGATCCATGCTGGCCTCATCCTACCTCCAGATCCTTTTCTGCTATGGGCGTACCTGCTGTGGAATAGGAGACAACGCAACTTGCATGCCGAGCTCTGGCTCTGTTGGCTAGGCTTCGCGGGTTGTGGAAACCTTGCCTTTTGAAGGGTGTTTTTCAGGCGTGGGAAGTGGTAGGGGAGTTACGCAGAGATACATGCAGAGGAGAAAGTAGAAGCGGTCAAATAGTGGACCACATATTGTATCTAAGTAGAATGCGAAGATAGCTCTGCTTGTGGGAGTGGTCAAAACAGTAGGTGCACAACCTGTTACCAAATGAAGATTTTATCATGGAATGTGAGAGGTCTGGGTGACCCTGAAAAAAGAAGAATCTCGGGGGCAAGGGTCACAGAGTGGATGCGATATCATCATGCTTCAAGAAACAAAACTTGATTCCTATAATATGGCCATGTGGAACTCTTTTGGTTTGAGCTCTTTTCCCAGCTTTCGCTCGGTAGATGCCTCGAGAAGTTTTGGATGCATGATTTTGGCATGGAAAGACACATCTTTTCGTTTTCAGGCAGAGCTGAAAGGATCCCATGTCCTTTCTGTTATCTTGGAATGCTCCACCTCCTCATGCGATCTCATGTGTCTACGACCGTTGTCAGTCAGCTTTAAGACACGAACTGTGGAATGCGAAAGAGAAAAGTTGTATTGCAAGTAACCCTAGAGTCCTCTTATATAGGATAAAGACTCTAGGGAGAAATTGTAGAAAGCGTACCGAGAAAATAGAAATGTATAAATAAAGACAAAAGATAGAATTCTCTCAATACTCCTCCTCAAGCTGGAGCATATATGTCTATCGTGCTCAACTTGGAACAATAATGGTGAAAGGGACCCCTCGCAGGAGCCTTGGTAAACATGTCTGCAATCTGATCTCCTGAAGTAACATGTGAGGTAGAAATAAACCCCTTTTGGATCAAGTCACGTGTATAATGACAGTCAACTTCGACGTGCTTTGTTCTCTCATGGAGAGCTGCTTTAATATCACATTTGAGATGCATTGAGAGAGGCACATCAATAGCAAGATCAGCCAGAACGGACTTAACCCACATCATTTCTGTGCTCCCTTGGGCCATAGCCCTATATTATGATTCAGCACTTGATCGAGCAACAACCGTCTGTTTCTTACTCTTCCATGAAACAAGTGAGCTACCAACAAATATAATAACATGGAAGGTCGTATCGATATCGACATCGTTTCGATATCGTATCAATACGATATTTCGACGATATATTGACGATATATCGTCGAAATGTCGCCCATATCGACGAGCTTTTGTGAAGAAAATGCCTGGAAATCGGGATATATCGTTGTATCGGTACCCATATCGGTCCCATGTCGATATCTATATATCGACGATATATCGCCGATATATCCTTCCATGAGTAAAGCCTGAGCTTGACTTCCTGTCTTTGGGATTCCCAGCATAATCTGCATCTGCATCTGCACATCCAATAACTAATAGTGATGTATCTCTTCTGAACAGAAGACCTTCTCCTGGAGAAGACTTCAGATATCTCAGGATCATACAGACTGCATCCATATGAACCTGTCTCGGTTGCTCCATGAACTGGCTAACCCTGCTTACAACAAATTATATGCCATGCTTGGTAATAGTGATATATAGAAGCTTCCCTACCATCTCTCTATATCGTCTATTATCTATCTCCTCAGAATCATCATCATAGAGTCTGGCATTGGGATCCATCGGTGTAGTCACTTGTCTACAACTTGTCATACCCGTCTCAGCCAGAAGGTCAATAACATACTTCCTTTGCGTCATAACCATACCTTGTTGACTGCGAGCAAACTCCAAACCAAGGAAGTAACGTAGCTTCCCAAGGTCCTTGGTCACAAACTGTCGTCCAAGAATTTCCTTTGCTGCCTGAATACCCTGTTCATCGCTGCCAGTAACAATTATATCATCCACATAAACCAGAATAATAACCGTACCTCTCTAGGTTCTCTTAATGAAAAGAGAATTATCTGCTGTAGGTCTAACAAATCCATTCTGTTTAAACAACTCTGAGAGCCTCTGAAACCAAGCCCTCAGACTTTGCTTGAGGCCATCTATTACCTTGTGAAGTCGGCACACCATACTAGACTTCACCTCAACAACAAACCCTGGTGGTTGCTGCATGTAAACTTCTTCCTGCAGATTGCCATACAAGAAAGCATTCTTCACATCTAACTGGAAAAGCGGCTAATCATGTACCACGACAACTGCAATGAGAA
The DNA here is from genome assembly GCA_037367405.1 of Ottelia alismoides. NCBI lineage: Eukaryota > Viridiplantae > Streptophyta > Magnoliopsida > Alismatales > Hydrocharitaceae > Ottelia > Ottelia alismoides. The sequence goes on from JAZKJV010000134.1 coordinate 1,263,316, forward strand.
TGCGCAACGTAGAGTGACGCACAACTGGAGGAAAAGTGTCATGGTAGTCCACCTCATACGTCTGAGTGAACCCATGAGCAACCAACCTTGCCTTATATCTATCAATAGTACCATCAACTCGGTGTTTCACTATAAACACCAACTTGCTCCCAGCAACAGACACACCAGGAGGAGCCTGCACAATACTCCACGTACCTCTAGACTGTAAAGCTGCCATCTCCTCTTCCATAGCAAGGCGCCAGTGAATACTCTTCAGCGCATCCTGATAAGAGTGTAGTATCTCCACTGCAGACAACCCCATAACGAACTTCTGAAAGTCCTCTGAAAGGTAATCCAGTGACACATGGGAAGCAAGATGATGCATAGTGCATGCACGCTTCTGCTTCCATAGAGCAATAGGAACATTCAGATCCTCAGTGCTCCCAGAAGAGGGAGCATCGTCGACATCCTGTATCTCAAATTGTACATGCAAATCACCATTGCCATTAGATGAACTCAATTGCTCAGAACATACCTTGGGCGTGCTGGATGATGGTTGAGTCACGAGAGCACGAGGTCGACGCTGGTAGACCCGAGGAAAGGAAGGAGGTGTAGAGGACTGTGGCACAGGTGGTGGTGGCGGCGGTAGAGGAGGTGGTGAATGATGTAACTGAGGTGGAATTGGTAGAGTGGAGATCGGAGGTAACATCGTATAAACCTTTTCTCCATCGTTAGAATGAGCTTGTCACCTATAGGAGAAAAATACATAATGGATTCTAAAAAGGTGACATCAACACTAACATAGTACCTCTGTCAAACCGGGTCGAAGCAATGATAGCCCTTTTGGGTCTTAGAGTATCCAACAAACACACATTTGACAGCTCTAGGAGAGAGCTTGTCAAGACCCGGAGACATCTGGTGAACAAAGGCTACATACCCAAAAACTCGACGCGTAAGAGAGAAAAGATCCATCTCAGGAAACACGATCGAGAATGGGATCTTTTCACCTAGAATAGAAGAGGGCATGCGATTAACAAGGTAACACACAGTTAGAACTGCACCCCTCCAGTATGAACGAGGAGTACGTCTCTGAATCAAAAGAGTCCTTGTAACATCCAAGAGGCGGCGGTGTTTTCTTTTAGCCATCCCGTTTTGTTGAGAAGTATATGCACAGGAAGTTTGACGAACAATGCCATGAGACGCAAGAAATGTGGCGAGCTGTCTAGTACAAAACTCCAAAGCATTGTCAGAGCGTATATACTTGGTTTTTGCAGAAAAGATGTTCTTTATTTCAATAATGAAGGACTGAATAAAGTTACAACATCCAACTTGTTTTTAAGAAGATAAACCCAAGATAACCTTGAAAACTCATCAATAGCAACAAGATAAAATCTATGCCCCTGATGATCAGGGACACGACTTGGACACCAAATATCAAAATGAAACAACTCAAATAGACCATGACGACTCTGAAATGTAGATCGATGATGCTTCCCAAGCTGGCAGGCATCACACTGGAAGGTGGAGCGAGGTTAAATCTGTGGAAGAATATAACACAACTTTTGCATAGGAAGATGGCCAAAACGAAGATGCCACATGTAAGGGGACACATAACTAATGCGAATGGAAGAAGCACCGGCATATGGAGATTGCACTAGTCTGTAGAGACCTCTTTGCTCACGGCCAATAACAATCACCCTGCCTATTAGAATGTCCTGAAACACAAGAGCAGAAGGGTAAAAAATGACACGACAATGCAAATCTTTGGTAATTTGACCGATGGACAATAAGTTCATTGACAAATTAGGTGTATAAAGGACACTCTGTAGACTCATTGCAGGAGTTAGCTGCACCATCCCTTGACCAGTAATGGGGGAATGGGTTCCATCCGCTATCACAACAGATCGTCCAGGTTGCGTTGGACCAAAAATAGTAAACTGACTTCTATCACCGCATAGGTGATGAGATGCACCCGAGTCCATAATCCATTCTGACAAATCTGCCCTGTAACAACTAGTGAAGGCGTATGTTGTACCTGAGGAGGACACAACAGAGGCAGCTACCTCGGAGGATCTTGAAGGAGAGCTAGATGGTCATGGGGAGGGCATGATCTCCCTGAGTCTGGCCACAAGCTCATCAAATCCCTGATCAACAACTGGAGAGGGACTCCCAACCTGTTGAGTATGTTCTGCAATTCTAGCAGAAGAAACCGCTTAGAATAGCATGTTTACTCAGAGTGACTAATCCTGTGGCAGAAAGTGCACTGCTGACGTGATCGACCATCTCCTCCTTTGCCACGTGTAGATCCTCCTCTATCACGATATGGAGCAGGATTTCCTCTACCACGATATACAACCATGACTGATGATGTCTGAGACTGCACATTACCACTAGTGGAGATAGACAGCCTGCCTGCGACATGCCTCCTCCATTGAAGGTATGGTAGCATCTGTAAGAATATGAGTGCGTGCTGAGTCATATTCATGATTAAGGGCCGCTAGAAAGACCCCAGTCATCATCGAATCTCTGTACGCCTTGAGCTGCTCTGGCGTAGCAGTCAAGGGAATGTAGCCGTGTAGCTTCTCAAACATGCCCCTCAAGGAAGTGTAGAGAGTATGAAGGGATCTTCCATTTTGCTTCGATGTAAAGATATCATGTTGAAGCTGTAATATCTTTGACTCATTCTTCGCTGGAGAATATGTTCTTGCGAGAACGTCCCACATAGCCTTTGCAGTAGGTTGACTCAATATATCATCTGTAGACACCGTCCCGGATAGCCATACCCGCGCATAGGCATCATCTGCCTCCTATGAGGCATTAATCCCAGTCTTGTCATCCGGCTCCTCCACCGTGAGGATGTGCTTCTTGCCATTGCACTGCATCAGCCTCATGAACTGCATGACCCATAGTTCATAGTTCGTACCATCCATCTTGACGATCGGGACTGGACCTTTGAAGCCCTACATGGATGGAATATCAGCTTTGTTGTCACCCATGACAACAACTATCACCAAGACTGGGACCGCAACAAATAATACTTGTGTCTACACGAACGTATGTGAAGATGGTTGTGGGTGTAGACTCATACCACAACCTCTTCCATTCATTGGGATTGCCTTCGGGTTGCTAGAGTATTTTAGGCGAGTACTTCACACCCTAGAGTTCCAAACCGGGACCTAAGTCACTGGTGTGCGCAAAAAATGCACGTTGGGGTGCGTAGGAGCGCACTAGTGCATGTGCAGGCGAGCGCGCAACGTGCTGGTGTGCGTAGGGGCGCACTGGTGCACGCACATGCAGGCACGCAGATGCACATAGGCATTGGTGCGCTGTGCGCGGGGACCTGTGGAGGCGCGAGGCGGAGGCGCATAGGTGGGGGGCTAGGGTTTTGGGTACAGGCTCCGGTCTAGGATTGCTGCTCTGATACCATGTGGAATGTGAAAGAGAAAAGTTGTATTGCAAGTAACCTAGAGTCCACTTATATAGGAGAAAGACTCTAGGGAGAATCTACAAAAAACGTACCTAGAAAATAGAAATATATAAATAAAGACAAAAGATAGAATTATCTCAATACGAACTGTGGGCGGAGATCAGTGCGGTTAGACGTGCTTTTCCGGACTATGCCTAGTTGGTTGGGGGAGACTTCAATGTCTTCCTACTCTCCTCTGATCGTCCGCATCTTCGAGGTGGCCATGACCTGGGGTCCTCTGAGTTTGGTGACTTGATTGACGACCTTGAACTTGAGGTCATTGATGCTGAGGACACAAAATACACTTGGCGGAACACGAGCTCTCGTTCCCGCATTGATCGCTTTCTGGCCTCCTCCGAGTTGTTGATTTTGTTCCCCTGTTGTTTTAGTTAAGCGTCATTAGCATAGATTTATACTCATTAGCCATAATCACATCACTAAGACTAATTAAACATGATTAGTGCTAATTACACATCATTAGTGATAATTAAGCGTCATTAGCATAGATTTATACTCATTAGACATAATCACATCATTAAGACTAATTAAGCATGATTAGTGCTAATTACCCATCATTAGTGATAATTAAGCATAGATTTATACTCATTAGACATAATCACATCATTAAGACTAATTAAGCATGATTAGTGCTAATTACCCATCATTAGTGATAATTAAGCGTCATTAGCATAGATTTATACTCATTAGTTATAATCACATCATTAAGACTAATTAAGCATGATTAGTGCTAATTACCCGCCATTAGTGTTAATTAAGCGTCATTAGCAAAAGTAGGACACATGGAGTGTAAATCATGGGACACGTGTCGTTCTATGGTCAGGACATGTGTAAAAACCGCATCCTGCATACAATGCACCCATTGTGACCATACGCCCTCTTGTTTCGGACTTCGGTGCTTCTACCCCTACGCGTGGCTTCTTTAGATTCGAGCGGGCTTGGCTTCTAGAGGACTCGTTCAGAGAGCTGGTGACCACCCGCCGGTCATCCTTGTCAGTTTCTGGGTCAACGGCGGTGAGATTCTATGAGAAACTGAATTGTTTACGTCTGAGTCTATGCGCGTTGGGATGTTGAGCCGACTGATGCACCAATTAGGAGATGCGAGTGTTGGGATGTTGAGCCGGCCAAGAGAGGGAGAGGACGTCCCAAGAAGTGTTGGAAAGAGACTATACGAACAGATCTTGATTTTGTGGATATAAGCCCATGATTGATCCAAGATAGATCTGAATGGAGGCGAAAAATCCATGTAGCCGACTCTACTTAATTGTGGGAAAAGGCTTTGTTGTTGTAGAGTCTATGCACGTTTAAGGAGGTCCTGGAGGTGAGAGAGACTAGGAACGCGTGGAGGGTGTTAGTAGAACTGGAGGTCCAGAGTTTTGACAGTTTGGAAGATCACCGAGAGTTGGGTACTGATGAGATGGGTCAGAGAGCGGCTGCAGAGATTAATTATGGAAGAAGATAGGAAGTAGGTGACAGAGTGGAAACATAGGTCACGTTTGGCATGGTTGAAGGAGGGAGATGCGAACACGTTTTTTTTCCACAGGATTGCCAGTGGCAGACGTCGGTCCAACTCTTTTCGATTTATGATTGTAGATGGAAACATAATCGAGGGAGATTGAGAATTGGATATTGCGATTGCGGATCATTTTCATGCTTTCTCTAGAAAGGTTGTTTCCAGAGTTAGGTGGAATGGCCTGACGACGCTAAGACCATCCTTGTTAATTCAATCAAATTAACGATCAAATTAATAGTTAGATTCATTGCAGTCGGATAGTCAAGGTTTCGTCAAAAATACCACTTCAATTAATGTCAATTAAACGTGAGCGGCAGATTTATTATACTTGGGCAGGCCCAAGGTCGAACTCAGGGAAGCAACTGCCTCCTTACGTGAACTTTAAGTGAATTCAGAGGTTAGATTTTCAGAGAGTTATTTTGGTCTTTTTTTTTAACAATTTCTATGCAATAAAGGAAAAACGAATGCAATTTCAGGCCAATTTTACAAGTTAAATCATAAAGATAATCAAATGAAGTCCAAAAATTATGAAATTGGCCAGATGATGGAATGCTATGAACCTAAGTGTCTATAATTTTTTTTTGGAATTTTTCGACTCAAAATGAATTTTCTGTGAATGAAATATGAATGCAAGGTGATTTTTATAAAAGTATTTGTAATAAATACCAAAACACATTATTTTCAGATACAAAATTATCCTAGATGGATCTAAGTATGGTGAATCCAGGAAAATTAATAGAACCAAAATTCTATGTGAATTGGACCTATTAAAAATCAATTAAGAAAATAACTATTTGTTTTATTCAGGCCTCGTGGTGCATGCAAATGCATGATTTTTGGGCACAATGTAGAATAAATTATCCTAAGTCTAATGTGATTTTATGATGATTTTTGCAGCAACAAGGAATTTAATATAAATCGAAAGGCACACAGTGGGCAAAATATAGAAAATTTCACCAAATTATTAATATTAAATTCCAGAGAAGTCACAAAAATTAAACACATGTCACATGAGATAAAAGACAAGTTGGGCTAATATATGCAATTTTTAGAATTTAAAATTGATGCGAAATGGACACCTAATTATGCGTGCAAAGATAGGGACTAAATTGCAAATATAGAAAATAAAATTTCTGAAATTAAAAAGTGCTGACAGGGACTTAAATGCAATTACCTATAATGCGGGGGAGGTAGATGCAAATTTCCCGCAGAGTCACGTGTTCCTCGCATGACACCAAATTGCAATTTCCAAAACCTTCGAGGGCCTCTGTGCAAATTACCCCGCCCTCACGTGGGAGGCACGCGTGTGGCTAGGCTCGGGCTGAGGCTCGGGAGGCTCTGGAGGTTCGGGTTAGCTTCTGGTGCTCCGAGCCTATGGTCGGGGAAGAGGCTCGGAGGAGGATACGTGGCGCGATGTGGACCGTTGGATCAATGTGTATCCAACGGCTGCTGGAGCTGCTAGCGTGGCGCCTCTGCAGTCCAACGGTGCTGATGACGTCGACGTGGTTGACTATTGGCCGTTGGATCGAGATAGATTCAACTGAGACTGGAGCTCTGGGCAACAGCTACGTGGCGCAACAAGGGCCGCTTGATCTGAATGATCTAACAGCCACAGGCTCTAGGCGACGTGGCAAGGGCCGTCGGATCGAGGAGATCCAACGGTGGTTGTACGTCTTCTTCTGCGGCCCGCCGCCTTCTGTGGCGGACTTGGCGGGGCTCCGACGTCAGGCTCCTTACTCCGCCTCCCATTCCCGTGCTCGGTGTAGCTCGCCGGCGGCCCCCAAGTAGCGGGGATTGGTCATGGGAGTGCGGGGATCTGTCGGAGGTCCTGGATGAGGCTGGAGAGGTTTGAACATCGGTGGTGACGCAACTCGAGCTAAGCTCCAATGATGTTCCAGCCAATGAAGCTTGGGGTACCTGTAGGGTTAGCTGGGGTCAAAGAATGGGGCCCGTGCTCGTGGGAGTGCGTGCGAGTGCGGTGAGGCCTAGGAGGTGAAGTGGAGATGGCCTGCGGTAGAGTTCCTCCGCCGTGCAGGCAGAGGTTTGGTCGGAGGGGGTGCTGTGTGTCGTCGGGGTGATCGAAGGGATGCACGAAGACCAGAGCTTCAAGGCGAAGCTCGGTGGATGGTTGGGTGAGAGCGGGATTGACCGGAGGAGACGGAAAAATTAAGAGAAAAACAAATGGAAAGAAGAAGAAGAAGAACTGAGGAGGAATGGATGTGTGCTACCTGGGGTCTGAAGCTCGGAGATGAGCTCCTGGTCTTCGCTCAAGGGTCGGTAGTGGCCCGAGCTCTAGCAGCTTGTCTGGGGAGGCTGCTTGCACGGTGGAGTTCGTCGTGGATCTCGCCGGAGATGATCCCTGTCGTCGCTCGCTTCTAAGCCTTAATCACTGTCACTGATAGGTAGAGGGTAGCTCTAGGTTCTCTCTTGCAATGACAGATGGTCATAACGGTGGCTGGAGGCGGGGGTTTTATAGAGAGAAGGTGGAGGTGGCAGTGATAAAGGCGTGAGGTTCGTGGTGTACGTGAAGCGAGGAGGAAGGGGATCATGGAGAGCACATGGAGGTCGGTGAAGATGAAGGGAGTGGGGGCTTCATCGTGGAACGGTCAATGGGAGGAGAGAGTGGCTGTGGTGGCAGAGAAAATAGAAAGGGGGCGGCGAGCGCGCGAGGTGGACGACGTGCGCGAGAGATGCGGCCCGAGGTGGAAGACGATCTCGGGACCGTTGGATCTTGTCATCCAACGACCCAGATCGAGGCGCTAAGGAGTGGCTTAGATCAAATCGGGGAGATATGATCGAAGGGGTAGGGGTGCAACACGTGGCGAAAGGAGAGGGCAGCGCTGAAGAACGACTGAGATGCCCTTTGGAGGATCTGATCGTATGGCTAAGGATAGTGCGGGAGTGTGAGGTGGGGATGAAGGGAGTGAGAATGATCAGACGGTTCGTAAGTCGACACGTGGCTTGCTGAGGGTAAGGCGCTAATGGATGGAGGAGATCTGATCTGGAGATGATCGGAGGGTGGAGATCAGTCGGGAGAGTGGATGGCTCAGATCTGGAGAGAAGGGAAGGGATCGGACGGCGGAGAAAGAGGGGCGCGTGGCGTGTTATGAACGGGCCGCGTGGCGCAACCAGAGGGCGCCACGTGGCCTGATCTGAGTGGCCGAAGGAAAATGTGAGATAAGGGAGAGAAGATGGTCGAATTTGGAAAAAAACTCAAAACATGAAAGTTGTAGATCTTGATCAGATCTACACGTTTCATGTTGACCAAAAACGAAGATGAGGTCAAATAAAATACTAAAATATTAGGGTACAAATATGCATATATACAGTGTACAATGGGGTCCCAAAACTCGAGTTTTGCATACGAGCTCCGATTTAAATGAAATTGGTCTCATTTTGAAGCTATCTGAATATATATTAATTTAAAAGTAAGTAGACCTAGATCAGAGGTTGTATGAGATAGATATGTGCATTCTAAGGTCTAAGGTCTTCAACTGGGTTTTTTTGGGATTTTATTGGGTAATTTTACAAGTTAGAAATTTCTGACCTTTTCCTCGTATTATTGGTTAGTAATATATACATATACACATAGTACAGTATGTTGAATATACATGTGAATATTTGGGCTTTCTTATTTAATGCAAATATGAATGCTAAAATGCATATATTATTTATGTATGCATGAATGCTAATTATGCAATATAAGTGGAAATATGCAGCTGATTACTCGGGAACAATGCTCTATTTTCAACTTTAAGAGTGATGAATCACAGATTCATCATGGCCTTGGGTCGCCTCGTCTTTCTGAACTGCACGCAGGTAACCTGACTTTGTTGGTTACCTTGGAGGAGGTCAAGGCAACTGCTTGGAGTTTAAATGCAGATGGATTTGCAGATCCAGATGGTTTCCCTGTATTCTTCTACAAGGAATTCTAGGATGTGGTGGGAGCCGAGGTGATGGAGGTTGTGGAGGAATTCTGTCATGGCAATGCGGGTTTTGAAAAACTGAACTGGGCTTTGATTTTCCTACTTCCGAGGACGGAATCGATAGAAAGGATTCAAGATTACAGGTCAATTGCCCTCTCGAATGGCATTTACCTCATTATAGTGAAGATGCTCGCGATTCGTCTTAGCGGAGTTCTTGATCCTATTGTCTCCCCAGTCCAGTAAGCGTTTATCCTCGGACGCCAGATTGTCGACAGTTTAGTGCTGGCATCGGAGATTATATCTGATTGAAGTGTAGTGGCAAGAAGGCTTTACTTTGGAAGGTAGATTTCGCCAAGGCTTATGATACCTTGGATTGACGCTTTCTGTGGGCTGCATTGCACACGAAAGGCTTCTCAGACATTTGGATCTCTTGGATGAAGTGATGTGTCACCACGACATCCCTCTTGGTGCTGGTAAATGGTTGCCTCGAGGGAGGTTTCTTTTAGCCGTAAAAGGGGGTCAGACAGGGGTTCCCTCTTGCCCCTCTGTTCTTTGTTCTCGCTGTTGACGTTCTTGCTTGCATGGTTGATTGGGTTTAAAGGGGCAATCTTGTATCCTGATACGGATGTGGTGAATTGGTTATACCCTTGCTTCAGTATGCCAACGACACGTTCTTATTCATCGAAGGTGGAAATGATGAAGTGGGTGTGATGGCCGTTACTCTTGAGCTTTTCGGGGAGTGTTTGGCCTGAATTTGAATCTTAGCAAGTCTTTTGTTGTTCCTTTTAGCTTGTCGGAGGAGGCACAATCTTGTTGTAGGGAGCTGGGCATGCCTTGCGGATCACTTCCGCTCTGCTATCTGGGGCTTCCACTAACAACATGCAGAATTAAGGTAGTGGATTGGTTACCGATGGTGGAAAAGATGGAAAGGAAGCTGATTGGTTGGAGAGTTTCGTTGTTGTCGTGTAGTGACCGTCTGGTGTTGATTAAGGTGGTTCTCTCTGCAATCCCGGTGTTCTTTTCTTCTCGCCTGCTGTCGGTGAGCATTAGACGACGTTTGGAGTGTGTGATGCGAAAATTCCTTTGGAGCAAGTCTGGTCAGAATAGGCATGGCATACACCTGGTAGATTGGGATGCTATTACTCAGCCTAAGAAGCATGGTGGGCTTGGGATCAAGAGTTTGGAGTCCTTTAACGAGGCCCTCTTGCTTAAATGGGTGAGCAAGATCTGGGATGAGGACACGGGCTTGTGCTGCAACCTCCTACGACGCCTTTATGGTGTCTCTTTGGCGGGACCATGCTTGATGCGGCAGGGGCCTAATTAGTCGCCCTTCTGGAAGGGAGTTATGAAGGTTATACCTTGCTTTCATGAGCTCTTCAGCCTGGTTGATGGTAATGGTGCCACTTTCGGTTTCTGGATGGATAATTGGATGGGAGGTGGCCCCCTGTGCAGTTGCTTTCCTCATTTGTTTGCCTTGACCACTGATACTGATGCTAGAGTTATGGTTTGCTGGGACAATGGTAACTGGATGCCGACCTTCAGGTCATCTTTTTCTGATCAGAGATTGGAGGAGTTCCCGCGACTTTTGGATTGCCTTGGACAGATGAGCAGGCCCTCGTCCGGGATGGACCACTGGATTTGGAAGGCCGCACCATTCTCGGTACGCAAGGCTTATGGTGTCATTTGTAGACCTTTGCCCTCTCTCTCGGAGGTGATGATTCGAGATCGTGAACTCATCTGGTCGCTTCATCTCCCTGAAAGGATTAGCTTCTTTCTATGGCTCTTTAGACGTAAGCGTGTTTTGACTCGTGATCGCTTTGCCAAGCTTTTTCAGATGGCTTTTGATAGGTGTCCCTTGTGTGACACGGACATTGAGACCCTGGAGCACCTTTTCTTCCGTTGTCGTGTCTCTTCAGCTGTTTGGATTAAGGTGGATATGGACTGGTTATGCACCCACAATTTCGATTCTTTTTGGTCATCTCTTTATGGGGCCCGCAATTGAGAAAGAAAGGAGATTCTGGGTCTGGCGGCAATGCTTTGGGTCTTGGCAGCGCTTCTACTGTGAGAATGTGTGCTTCCAATACAAGCAGTTTCTAGACTCGGCTTTTATAATTTGTATTGTTCTATAATTTTTAGTTAATATATTGGGGTGGGCACCACTGCTTGTTTCCCCCTTTTTTGGTCTAGAAAGCCTTTTCAATTCTTGTCAGCGATTTTCTCGACATCGGGAATTTAGGACCCGGCATTGTTTCATAGAGTAAGACTGAAGGCTTGTTAAGTGCTTGTAACTTTATGTTTCCTAATTCGTAAATTTGCAGATTTAAAAGTATAAGTGTAATATCTCTAAGTTATTTTATGCATATAGGAATAATCAGAAACCTCGTCACTTTAAATTTTTTTGATTTCGATCCGTTTCCAGAACATTGTGGGATTTCATAGGCATGCTGGCAATGCCCCCCTTTTCCTGACTTGATGGAAGTGTGTCGGCACTTACCAGCATGGTAGAGTTTGCTTAGCTAAGTCCTGTAGAGTTTGGTTGAGCTTAATACTCTTAGACAAGGCTTGCCAGCCTCATGAGGTTGCTGCTAAACTACATGCCAAGGTAAAAGTCTTCAGTTGGCTAGCTAAAATTCCTCCCTCTTTCCTACAAAAGATCTCCCCTCCCCCGTTGATATTGGTTTGTCCATGTCTCACTGCACTATGGTTAACTATGCCAAAGGAATGGAGTATCGGAAGAATTAAGTTCGCAACTGCCACTAAGCTGGGTAGGATGTGGATCGTTGGTCGAAATCTTTTGTACTTGCTAGCTTTCCCTGTTAGTAACGCCCAAGTGTATTGACAAATCATCATACTGTTTATCCTTTGTTTATTAGATTCTTGTGATTACCCTATTACATGTTCAGATGATACTTGGATAGTCTGGGGGAAACTATCACATGCTCGAAAGATCTAAACTTACTTTTTGGTTAATCGGTTATCCCACGAGGTTACCAGCTACCACCTTATTAAATTTACAATTGTGAAGGGTTTCCCTGCATCCAAACAGCAGAGTACAACATATCTATTGTTTACTTCTAGTGCACAGTCTTCTTTGAGTATATAGAAGGGAGAAAGTCATTTGGATCTAGCTATGTACTTGGTAACTTGGTTACTTGCGTATTCCATTCTGATGAGAAGATTCTTGAGATCTTGGAACTACTCTAGCTCTATTTATTTGGAGGTGATGGGTCCTAGCTTTTCATTTGTGTGCATTGTTCGAAGATGCTTGAGAGCTTGCACTCACTTCCAACTTGATATATTTTGAGACGATGGCACCATTAATGGCAGAGGTTGGTAAAATATCGTCATTGCAATATTGCAGATTTCTTGCTCTCTTCTCATTATTGGATGCTGAGAATGTTTCCAAACAAACCTTGATCTTTGCATCCTAGCACCATGATGCTTTTGCACCTAATCTTGGAACATGATTAGTCTGATTTTTGCACACATTATATTTGATAGGTAGTGAGGAATTTTGATGTATACATGAAGAACACTTTATTTTATGGCTGATCTTTAGTGGGAAGAGGGGATTTACAAGCCCGAAATGGACAACCAAATGAAATTTAATGAAGCCACTTATTCAGATTTTGCTTTTCTTTATTTGAAACATTTCATTAGGCTTAATCTCAAAATGCACTACATTGCTATGTTTTTTAAGTTAGTTAATTGGATGGATGCAACCTCTATTATTCACCCTTTGGATTTTAAAAAAATGTGAATCTGGAGTACGCATGTTTAAATCCTTGTAATCAATTCTTTCATCAATATTTATGTTCTACTTTCGGTCTTCAAGATCTGAATGGAGGCAAAGAATCCATGTAGCCGGCCCTACTTAATTGTGGGAAAAGACTTTGTTGTTTATTGTTATTGGTCTTCAGGTTGCTTAAGAAGGTGGAAAATATATTCTACATCATGGATAAGTGTTTTTTATGTGGAAAGATCTCTAGCTTAATCACTGGTGAATTTGGTCGCATGTGATGGAATGTGCTGTTCCAATATGGGGTTTAATAGTGGTGATTTGATAACAGACGGTGTGGATATCATTGTAGAATGGGTAGTTTGTGGTGTAGATTGATGCATGCTTATTATCATATCAATCTCAGTTGGAGTACATGAAACATGTACTAAGACATATTAACTACTTTTGGAAAGGGATTTCCTCAGCCACACCGTAGGTTTGAGTGTATCGTCAAGCTAAGATTGTTGACGGAACAACTCAAGTTTCGGATGCACAATCGGACTGCTAAGTTTTTTTTGAAGCCAAAGCTCTTCGGGGGATTCACGCTATGGTGCTCGCCCCGAACTTTTATTAAAAAGGCGGAGAAGGAAAAGATAAAGAGAGTTACAGACGCCAAGGATCGAGCGGATCCCGCAGGACACCAAGAGTGAGAAACGCACTACAGTAACAACCAGTCATTGGAAAGCAAAGTCATGTGCGTGAAAATATTCTCCTTGTAAAACCTTTGTCCCCTGAAAATCTTCGCGTTTCGTCCAATCCACAACGCCCAAATGCACGCGAAAGGGCGGAGAAGCTCCCTCCTCGCCCTATCTTTATTTGAACGCAATGAGTCCCAAAACGACGAAGCTGAAGAGGCGTTAACCCATGGAATTTGGGCCTCCTCCCAAATGGTAGCAGTGTTCGGGCACTGGAAGAAGAGGTGCTCCATAGTCTCCACACTGCCACCACACAGCGCACAGTCCATGGAGTCGAATCCCGCGAAAAACCTTGCACATCTATCTCGAGTCAACACCCTCCCGCGTCTCAACAACCACAGGAAGAACACGACCCTCTCCGGGAGCTTGAGACACCACATCCAACTAAGGTCCTTGCACATGAGGTCCTGCTGCGAAGTCGGCTGTTGCGAGATGGCCCCGAACGCCCGCCTTGTAGAGAAGACGCCATCGTGCCAAACCCAGTGATCCCTACCACTCGAGGGCGTGGGCGCAACCCTAAGTAACTGAAGAAGAGACAAGAGGTCTTCAAATCGCTCATCCGAGAGGTTGCTAGCAAAAGAAGGGAACCACTCATTCCCACTCCTTCAGGAGGCCACCGTCGCACGAGAATCCGTAGCCAGTGCGCAAAGGCGCGGGAAAGTATCACCGAGAGAGCTCATCCCCGCCCAACTGTCGCGCCAGAACATAAAGGAGTTACCATCCCCAAGCATAGGTTTAAAGAGATGTGAATAGCGCCTAGCAGCCGATGTGATCCCCCGCCAGAAGGGAGTTCTAGATCGTCGAGTATCCACGTCCTGCACCATCTCCACCTCGAGGGATAATACATCCCGCAGCATGGAGGGAAAGAAGCTGTTGGCACTGCCCAAAGCCTGCTGACCCACTTGAGCATCAACGCATCATTAACCAAATCGAGCCGCCGTATGCCAAGACCACCATCGCACTTTCTCTTGGCCACCTCCTCCCAGGCCACCAGATGAGGACCCCGCGAAGAGGGCCCCCTTCTTCCCCAAAGGAAGCTCCGCATGAGGCCATCGAGGCACCTCCTAATCCCCATCGGAATAATCCAGTTTGAAAGGAAGTAAATAGGGATAGAAGCAAGGAACGGCCTAATAAGAACGAGTCGGCCTCCCCGAGAGAGCAATGCCGCGCTCCACCCAGCTAGCCTCCTTTCCGCCTTGTCCACCACCTTGTGCCAATCATGCAACCTCGACCTCCTCGCCCCCAGAGGCAGCCCTAAATATTCAATTGGAAGAGAAGAGGGAAGACTTCCTAGTAGCTCCCCACATGCCGCTGCCGAGCCCGCATCCCATGCGAAAGGAATCACTTTGGATTTGGATTGATTAATGAGGAGTCCCGAGAGCTCACTAAAGATTTTCAACGTCACCGCCATCCCTCTGACCTCCTCCATGCCTCCCTCGATGAAAACAATAGTGTCATCCGCATATTGAAGGGTTGGAACGTTCCGGTAGTCGCACGAGAAACCCAAGGAGAGGCCGCGCGCAACCACTCTAGCCGCCATCCTTGGCAGGACGTCCGCCGCAATAACAAATAGCATGGGTGCCAAGGGGCACCCCTGCCGCACACCCCTTCTTGGCTGGAACCGATTACCAACGACACGTCCATTCAACATAATAGAGAAAGAGGCAGTAGTAATGCATCTGCGCATCCACGAAATCCAAATATTTGGAAATCCACGAGCCCGCAGCACCCTCCAAAGAAAATTCCAATCCAACGAGTCGTAAGCCTTTGCGAAGTCCACCTTCCAAAGGACCCCTTGTTTCCCCCTCCTCACCCAGCTCTTCACCATCTCAGAAGCAAGAGCCGTAACATCGGAGATTTGTCGACCTCGGATAAAAGCAACCTGAGAGGGCTCGATTAAGTCTTCAAGCAACGACGCTAGCCTCCACGCCAGAACCTTTGCAACGATCAAGTATAGAGCATTGGAAATCGCAATCGGCCGAAAGTCTTCAATAGCGTGCGGACAGGAGGTCTTAGGCAACAACACAATGAGAGCCCTATTGATCTTATCGAATCCCGCGTTTCCAACGCAAAATTCCGAGACCACCTCCCAGACTTCCATCCCCACCACCTCCCAGAAGTTCTTGTAGAACGCAATTGGGAAGCCATCCGGACCTGGCGAGGCGTCACTGTTGAGATCCCAAACAACACTCTTGACCTCTTCCATAGAGACCTCCTTTATCAGCTCCGCACAAAGCATGGGCGAGAGTTACGGAGTATCCTCCCCCGACCAGAACCATCGAAGGGGCGCACGAACAGAAGAGAACTCCCTGAAGTATGCGGCCACCTTGCCCCCCAAAGCCTCCTCGTCCACGATCTCCCTACCCCCGAAGGAGATGGAGTGAATCAAGTTTGAACGCCTCCTGTTAGAGGCCACCCTATGAAAGTAGGACGAGTTAGCGTCCCCTTCCCTGATCCACTTGACCTTAGCCCTCTGACGCTACTCCACCACCCTCATTCTTTCTTCCCTTTCAACCGCGGCCAACGCCGCAGCCCTGGAGGCCACCTCCTCAGTGCAGAGGTCCCTGACCCCCTCCAAAGCATCCATTGCCGCTATTATCTCCTCCACATCCTTCCTGGCTGACGCCCTAGCCTCCCGCGACCTTTTTTTGAACGTAGCCAGAGCGCTCCTCAGACGCGCTAACTTCTTCCCAAACCTCACCACCACCGACCGACCTTCGCACTCCTCCTTCCAACTAGAAGCCACCACCTCACGGAAATTATCCTCTAATAGCCAGCACCTCTCATACCTAAAGAACCCTGCCGCTGGAATCGACACGTTGGAGTCCCAGATGATAAGAGTGTGATCCGAGAAAGATCGCGGTTTAGAGAGAACATTCGCCAGGGGAAACAACGACATAAAAGCCTGCGACGCGAGGAACCTGTCAATGCACGACTTAGAGGATGAAGTCCTCCAAGTGAACGTAACGTCCGAGGCAGGAAGATCTTCCAAAGCCAAGCAGTTGACGAAGTCCGCAAACTCAGCCGATCCCGGATCTGAGCCCCCCTGGATCGGGGTCTATCAGAAGGACGCAAGGTAACATTGAAATCTCCTCCTATCAGCCATGGCGAGTTCGGGTTATCCTGCGTGATCTGCCGAAGCTCGTCCCACATCTCCTTTCTCCTAACAGCACAACAAGAGCCGTACGCGCAAGAGAAAATGAAGGTTTCAGAATCCTCCTTCCTGGAAAGCAATACAGAGACAGAGTGGTTGCTTGACGGCAGAAACAAGAGAGAACCCCGAGGACTTCCAAGCAACAAGCAATCCTCCTGCATGCCCAAGTGCAGGCAAAGCCGAGAATTCATCCAGATCCCCCGTCGCGAAAGAGCGCCAAACATCCTCGTCGAGAGAGGCCAACTTGGTTTCTTGCAGAAGAATGACGTCGCACCCCCACTCTTTGAATCTGCTACCTAAAATCTTTCTCTTATCCGCATCACCCGCGCCCCTCACATTCCAAGTTAAAGCCGAGAATTCATCGGACTGCTAAGTTACAGTAAGGATACAGCTTTACAAGTTGGAGCAATGTGATGGATTGGTTATTGCAAATGTGTTTTCTTACCAACTTTTCCCAGGAGGTCTATGACCAGGTTTGATAAGTTTATCATTGATTTTGCGTCATCAACAGCTTTTGGCTATTTTGAGGTTTGTCCCGTGTGTTTGTGTGGAACATACGTTTAATCATGGTTTAGTTCCATGTCATGGTAAGGGATACTGAGGTGTATGCGACTCTAAGGAAGGATTGCAAGATATATTGAGACTGCATTCATTGTTTAAAATAAATTCTTTCAATTTCAAGCAGAAGGCCTATTATAGATCAGCAGCAACTACAACAAAGCCTTTTCCCACATTAAGTAGGGCTGGCTACATGGATTTTTTGCCTTCATTCAGATCTATCTTGGGCCAGTCTCGGGCTTAGGTCTAAAAAACTAAGATCGCTTTGTATAGTTTCATTCCAACACTTCTTTAGCCTTCCTCACTCTCTATTAGCCGGCTCAACATTCCAAAACTCGCATCTCCTATCTAGTGCATTAACTGACCTCCTTTGCACATGGCCAAACCATCTAAAGCAGTTTTCTTGCATCTTATCCTCGATCGGAGCTAAACCAACTTTCCTTATGATTGCATCATTCCTAATTCGATCTTTACGTGTGTGTCTACACATCCACCTTACAACAACAACAACAAAGCCTTTTCCCACAATTAAGTAGGGTCGGCTACATGGATTCTTCGCCTCCATTCAGATCTATCTTGGGTCAATCCCGGGCTTATATCCACAAAACTAAGATCCCTTCGTATGGTCTCTTTCCAACACTTCTTGGGCCGTCCTCGCCCTCTCTTAGCTGGCTCAACATCCCAACACTCGCATCTCCTAACTGGTGCATCAACTGATCTTCTTTGCAAATGTCCAAACCATCTTAAGCGGTTTTCTCGCATCTTATCCTCGATAGGAGCTACACCAACTTTCTTTCTGATTGCATCATTCCGAATCTGATCTTTACATGTGTATCCATACATCCACCTTAGCATTTTCATTTCTGCTACATTCATTCTCTGCACATGTCTATGGTTTACAGAACAACATTCAGATCCATAGAGCATAATAGGTCGCACGACTGCTTTGTAAAACTTTTATTTGATTTTCAAAGGAATTTTCTTACCCAGAACAATAGAGGCTTCTCCCCACGTTAGCCTACTTGCATAAAGGCCAATTATAGAGCAATTTAAAAAATGCGGATCTTAGAAGACGACCCTACTTTTAATGTGTTTTACAGAATATAAACCATCTATTCTTTACTTAATGCGGGGTGTTGACATGCTTTGATTTTTATCAATCAATTAGGCCAACATTTCTGCTTTTTAGTTTGTAAATTTTTTTGGATTGGGTTAATAGGCATTTTGGGTTCTTTAAATATGTATAATAAGTAGTACCCTGTGGCGAGGATTTGTAATATAGCTGAGAGAAAGTTGTTTCAGGGGTTTGTGGGTGCACAGAGAAGGATCATATTCTTAATGATTGGGTGTTACATTAACAAAAGAATAAATGAAGTAACCTAGTTTATGGTGGTTTGAACCTGTGCAAAGAAGGCCATCTAGTACTATAGTTTGAAGATATGATAAGTTAGATGAAGGAGCTTGTGGGAGGAGGCATGGTATGCTAAATATATGTTCTAAGGAATCCATTAATAAAAGATTTAAAAAGGAAACTGGTTTTAGGTGGCCTGAACCTGTGCAAATATCTTCTATCCAGTTGAGGCTATGTAAGTTAGATGAAGAGTCTCCTAGGAGGAGATGTGGTGGACTTAAGGAACATTGTAAGGAATTTATAAATAAGGATACAGTATTTTTTATCAAGCTCGGTATGACCTAAACTAGGTCTGTTTGGGAGCGTAGAATCCACGTGGCTAACCAAACTTGAAATGGGAAGTGGCTAGGATGTGATTGGAGATACATTGTGGTCTTCCATTTGCTAGAAACAATGAACAATTTCCGTTCTGTCGGGGAATTTGAGGCAACAAATGATGTCATGCTTGGCGGAATGACTCTTTCACATGGCTTATCTGGCTCAGTTTTGGCCCTTTTGGACAGCGTCTTTGTAAATATTTTATTAATCTCCTAGTGATAAATTTAATAGATGTCTATGATATTTGATCGTTCTTTTGCTTTCATCGTCTTTGATTGCTTTTTGGGGAGAGAGGTCTGTTCTCATATTACTAGTAGTCCATTTTTATATTGATGAGGAAATGATTATTTTAGTTCTTGAGAAGTGCTCGTCCCCTAAATTATATAATCTATGGACACTTCGTATTTTTTGATGGATATTGAGCCTCAGGAACATTTTGTCATTATATGGGAACCACAATAATATAACATCTTGTCATTACCTACCTACCTACTGTCTCTTGATCTAGCTCATCTGCACATACCTGAAATT
Organism: Ottelia alismoides; assembly: GCA_037367405.1. NCBI lineage: Eukaryota > Viridiplantae > Streptophyta > Magnoliopsida > Alismatales > Hydrocharitaceae > Ottelia > Ottelia alismoides. Next base: position 1,282,666 of record JAZKJV010000134.1, read on the forward strand.
ATATATTTTTCTTTTTGTTGCGTATTGAAGTCTTAATCGTTATTTGTTGTAATATCCTCTTTAGGAGTTTTTCTAAAATTTATAACTTATTTTGAATTCTTCACATTCCTTGGGAGAGTCTACCAACTTCGTACCCCTCACTATCTTAATTTATTTGATGACCACTGATTTTGCTCCTATTTTTGATTTACAGGTTCCAAAGATGAAGAACCAAAAGTTGGAGGAGATCTGGCCGCGCTTAAGAAACAAGGTGGTGCAGTTCTTATGGTATGCAGGACATGCGGCAAGAAAGGGGACCACTGGACTTCCAAATGCCCGTACAAAGATCTTGCTGCGCAGACTGACATGTTTGTTGACAAGCTTCCTGGCTCAGACTCTGCAGCTCCTGCCGGTGCTGCCAAACCTGGGACCTATGTTCCTCCAGGAATGAGAGCTGGTGCGGACCGGAGCACCGTTCCGGATCGACGCAGGAATGATGAGAACTCCGTGAGAGTCACCAACCTTTCTGAAGATACACGTGAACCTGATTTGCTGGAGCTGTTCCGCACATTTGGCCCTGTCACACGAGTTTATGTCGCCGTTGATCAGAAGACCGGGATCAGCCGAGGCTTTGGTTTCGTCAACTTTGTTAGTAGGGAAGATGCCGAGCGTGCCATCAACAAGCTTAATGGCTATGGTTATGATAACCTGATCCTGAGAGTTGAATGGGCTACACCCAGGGCCAATTGATGCTATCAAGCCGTGGCAGGGCAGTGGCCATAACCGATGCCCCAGATCTTTAGTATTTTTCGTCTTCCTAACTGTTAACTTTCAGCTGTTTAAAGTTTTTTCACCGGAATTTTGTTTGATGTAGGGATGGATAAGTTATAGTAATTTTCCTGTATTGGCGGAATTTCATTACATTTCTTTGAATTGCTGAATTAGGAAATGAGAGATCACACACTTCACATGTTACTAAAAGAAGACGTTTTTAAAATGGTTTTGGCATGACAAGCGTTTCGGTTTTTGTCGGTGATTCGTAGGGATGTTCAGCAATGGAGATTGTCTACATTCTCACCAAGGGGCTGCCGGTTTGGACTGCTAGCTCATTATCTCGCTAGGTGGTACTCGTAGTAGACATTCGTGAGATTTTCTCGTGCTTTTTGTGATTGTTGTGACACGGTTGCAAAAGTCGGACCATTCTGTTTTGTGAGTTAAGCGATGTTTGCCGAAGATCAGGTTATTGATGCGATGGTGGTACATAACAATTTCGCATGTCCTAAGATATGGAATGAGTTTACATCTGACATTTTTTGTATGATTGTGTCATGGTTTTATCAAAAGTTGTGTAGTTTTAGCCCTTATCATCAGTGCCGTTCCTGATATTTCATGGGCCCTAGGCAAAAGAAAAAAATGGGCCCTTATAAAACTAAATTTAATTTTCTAAATTTATAAACTTCTTACAAATAAAGTTCTTAATATGTTACAAAGAACTATGGATGTTTATGATAGGAAAGCATCAAACAATAAATAATTAATTTAAAATTATAAAAAATGACTTCTACGAGCATTTCGGGATGCAAAATCATTAATAATAACATCCGCATCAATGTTTTCTAATAAATCTTTCTCAATTGATAGTGTTGCCAACCCATTCAATCTTTCTTGCGACATTGATGATCTCAAGTAAGTTTTTATCAATTTTAACTTTGAAAAACTTCTTTCAGGTGATGCAACAGTCACAGGCATAGTTAAAAAAATTCTATATGCAATGAAAATATTTGGATAACAATCCGCGAACTTTATAAACTTAAGAATTTCAATAGCAGACATTGACTCATTTGGTAAAGTCATTTGTAACACTTTTAACTCACAATAAAAATCATTGAAATCAACATCACACGAATCGTCATGAGAAAATTTGGAGTGGAAATTAACACAATATTCTCTTAACTCTTTATCATCCAATGCCTTTAATGTATTTGAATCAAATAAAAATCCAAAAATATTTTCAAATTCTTTTAATTGCTCAAATCTACCTTTTTAAAGATGTGATCGCCATATCTACAACAACTAAAAAGTATTCAACTCTAAATAACTCATCAGCGGATTGAATTTGTTCTTCCTCATCATTCTCATCAAATCGTTTTTTTCTAATAATACGTCGTTTTACTAGATGAGTTGGATCTATATCCATTTCAAGTGCAATGCTCTTAGCAATTTCTAAACTAGTAGCAAAACCTTCTTCTCTGTACTTAGCAAAGAATGATAAAATACCTCCTACTTGTTTTATGATAGAGTTAATACAAATGGATTTAGATTGTAATTTCTTACTCACCATATTCACAGAAAGTAAAATGTCATACCAAATTACCATACCATGAAGAAATTCAAAATTAAGTGCATTAGCCAAACTCTCAGCTTCACTCTTTGATTTTGCATCATCACAAGATTCATATAACTTTAATAAGGCATTTCTAATTTGTGGAGTTTGAAATCTGATTGCTTTAACACTTTTGATCCTACTCTCCCAACGAGTATTACACAAAGATTTTACGGTTAATCCAGAAACATTATCAAGCAAAATTTTCCATCTTTTAGTAGAACTAGAAAATAATGAATATATACGTTGAATAATTCGAAAAAATGAGATGGCTTTAACACAAGAATGTGCCATATCACTAACTATAAGATTCAAACTATGACAAGCACAAGGCATATATAACGCTCTAGGATTTATTTCAAGAAATCGGCTTTGAACTCCTTGGTGTTTCCCTTTCATATTTGAACCATTATCATAACCTTGGCCTCTCACATCATGCACACTAAGATCAAGAGATTCTAGACATCTAATAATACAGTAAAAAGTCCTCGTCCAGATGTATCATCCACATTTAAAAATTCTAAAAAGTATTCCTCAATTTTAAGATTTGACAAATTCACACATCTTAATATTAGGGTCATTTGTTCTTGATGACTAATATCGGGAGTGCAATCAAGAATTACAGAAAAATATTTAGCATCTTTAATAATCTTAATGATAATATTTTTAATATTGTAGGTCAAAAGTAAAATCAACTCATTTTGAATTTTAGGTCCAAAATAATGATAATGAATTTCATGATTTTGAATACGTCTAATATGATCTTGCATTACGACATCAAATTCAGCTATCATTTCAATTAATCCCAAAAAATTACCATTGCTATCTTGATATAGTTTACCATTCGATCCTCGAAAAGCTAAGTTATGTTTAGCAAGACATTTTATAGCAGAGGATATCCTAAATAAAACATCTCTCCAACATTTTTTCTCTTTCATAATCTCTTCTTGCAAATTGTTATCAATCATTTGATTTTTATCCAATCGTTTTATGAATTCACTCCATTTATTCATATTAATCATATGCTATGTACTATTTTCATGCTTTTGAAGTCTCTCACTAATATGCCTCCAATCACATAAAGCTTCATTTGCCAACAAACTTCGACTAATATTACATTTAAATAATTTGCAACAAAAACAAAAGACTTTATCAACACTTTTAGAATAAAATAACCATTTTCTATTAATAAGCTCACCACTATTCAACTTTTTAGAGTAGTATGAATAAGAAAAATGTCTATTACAACTATCCAAGGGAAAATCAATATCTGCTTCTCTTATGGGTCCTTTTTCTAAAATAATATCTCTTGATTTAGTATCAAGTTTCTCCCAATTTTTAGGATCAAACATATTCAAAGACCAAACATTTTGATGGTTATCAATGTTAATGTTTTCATTATTAGGTATATCTTGCACATTAACAGCCTCATTTGCATTATTTACTTCATCTGTTTCATTGATACAATTATGTAAGTTTTCATTGTCAATCACATCTTTATCTAAATTATCACTTTCATTTATATTGACAATATAAGGCAAAGTTTCATTACTATTCAAAATTTCACTAGAATTTCCTACTCTAAAAATAAATTTATCAATGGCACCTTGTTGTGATTTTTTTAACTCTTCATCGTGTTTTTTCCTTTTCCTTTTTTCACTTCCAGATAAATAATTTTTTGGAAACATGGTATAAAAATTAAGTAAAACTATAAAGAAATTGAGAAAAGAACAACAACACCAGACAAAGGCTCAAATAACTTGGTCAATTACACCTTCACGACCACGACTTAGCAAACTCAGTGGAGCCCTTGATCATAATCTGCCAATTAACAATTCCAAATTAGACTTAATGAAGCAAAGTTTATAAAGTATACAATAAAAAAGATAACCAATAATTTTTATTGTGAAGCATGGGTTCCTCAAGAGTTATTTTTATTGTGAAGCAGGGGTAGCTCGATTAAATGTCTAATATTACTATTCTGATGGCGGTGGTAATGTGATATAAGTCTATAAATCCCACGGTGAGAAGATAGCCAACGTCCCCAGAGACAGAGAGAAGCGTTTTCTCCTCACTGTGATGGTTCATTTGGAGAAGGTTCAAGGATAGCCCATCGCACAGATTTTCACTATCATGCTCTCTTCCCCCTCGGTTCACTGTCCGGTCTTAGCGGTCTATAAACATAATTGTAATTTTCCTCAGGTTTGCTTCCCGTGTGTGATGATTTTTAAATCGTCGAAGTTGAATGCTTGCGATGAAAATAGCAGTTAAATGTTGAAGTGGATGGTATTAACGATTTCTTAACTTTTGGATTGAAATGATTTGTGTACGTGCCATACATCTTGTTAGAAATATCCAGTTTTAACATTACATAAAATTTGCACACTGAAAACTTCAATGTTTTTTTTCACATAACCTGCAATAGTAAAAGATACCCCTACAAACTTCACATCTAAATTAGTGCCATTGTAAGCTTATTCCATCGCAAAAATTTCCATTTTTTAATAAATATTTTTATAGATTCACCTGTAAATTTTTATTTTTCTCTCACCCATTCCCCGAGGCCCCCCACCAATGTAAATGACAACATAACTCGAAGCACTCTCTAATACAGATGCAAAAGATCGAATAGATATATGGACATAGATGGTAGTATGTCCTTATTCACTTAAAAATATTTATATAGATTTAACGAATTAAACTTATGTAACGAATTCCCACGTTGAAATGCTCCATTTTTTTTGCATATTGTATATATGTTTCTTCATATGCATTCAAGTTAACAAATAACAACAAAAATATTACCAGATTATAGTCTCCTTCTTTGGTTCTTCCTTGACCAGTTACCGCAAGGTCTGCTATCCCCCCCTCAGCCTTGAGGCCCTCGACGGACGTCTCTGCCTCGCCAGCACAAAATAGCCTCGATTGGCACCTGCACAACCGCACAAACAACCTGCAGGCTGCAGAACAAATGAACAACAAAGATATGACCGGAGAGAGAGAGAGAGAGAGAGAGAGAGAGAGAGAGAGAGAGAGAGAGAGAGAGACGGATGAAATCAAGGGATCAAGGGTTGCTTAAAAAGGAAAAAAGTGGCCGTTGAGGATTGAGGATTTCATGGGGATTCATGGGAAGACGTAACGTCCATGGTCCATGGTGGGGAATTTGCAATGGGACACCTTGGAAAGGAAGAGATTTTTATTAAGAGACTTTTTTCAGATTTATCAATATGAAGTAAAATGGGCCCTCCAAGTTCATGGGCCCTGGGCGGTTGCACTTCAGGACAACCCCCAGGGCCGGCCCTGCTTATCATACATAACACATCTATATCATACACAACACTTGAGGTGTTTGAGGTCTCCATGCTTCATATTCTTGTAGGTTCTTTGCTTAAACTCAAGACCCTCACACATGCATCATCATCATCATCATCAGATTGCTCTAGTATTGTCCATTTACACATCAAGCTATGTTAAATTTATGGAATTGATTTTATACTAACGAATTTTCTTTCGTTTATATTTGTTGTGCAAGTACTTGGCTCGTGGGTCTCCCTTTCCCCGAAAGATAAAATCTTACATAGGATTCATCTAAGAAAATGTGTGTTTGTCAGTGAGATTGTGTTATCCTTGGTTGGATTAGCACAATAATGGAAAGGCGCTTAACCATAGGAGCAAAGGGAAAATCATATAACATCAAGTTGTTCATATTGTGTTTTTCACCCGTTTAGATTTTCACATTGAAAACATTATGTACTTTGATTGTCGTGTTCATATCTTGTAACTTAAATAAATAATTTGCACTTGTTACTTGCCTCTCTTCACTGACTGATGATTGGTCGATTACTTAATGAAGTCGGTATAGTTGATGGCAATGATTCGATCAATACAGAGAATCTGTTCCCAACAATATTTTCATGAAAGTGTATAATCGATTGGACCAATAACATAGACAAAGATATAATGGATGATGAGACAATGATGTGATTACTTATCCCGTGAACAAAGGTAGTTTATATCATGCGATAAAGTCTATTTTAAACGGGGAGAAGGGAATAATATGATGGGTTAACCTCGAGAACTTTGAGAGCACGAATCTAAAGGTGAAGTCCCGTGCCATATGCCAAGATTCATTGAAACCATAGTGGAATCAAAACAAATGGGTATGGTGACGACATGAAGCTCAAGAGTCCAATAGGCTCTTTCCACTAAGGAGGGAGGCGTCATCGTCCTACATGTCTTGAATACTTGTAGCAAATGGGGCCCAATCTCTTCTTATTGGTTGCATCCGACTTGTCCTCAACCAATGTAGAGATGGAGATATGGCCTTATCTCTCTCTCTCCTCCGTTAAGCCAATCAAATCTTAGTTGTCTCAAAATTGATAAAACTGTCATTCCCTGGCGGGCACGTTAGAAATATTTGTTTTTACGTAAAATTGAAATAGAAATATATTGTCGTTGAATTATGTCAATCCCCCAAATAGTTATAGATGGGTTGAGAGCAATGGGTTCTCTAGAATGGAGAGAAAATGACAAGTTTCTAGGATGAATGTAACATTGTGGAAGCCTTTTTCCGATTGGTTGGTTAGTAACTTATTTCTAGCTCTGCTCTACTTTGTATATACATATATATGGGTAAAATGGTGTTGCCTTCTAGGTATAGCCAACTAGCTACACACACTTCTTATTTTTTGCGATACTTTTAAATAAAAATTTAGGAGATTAATGTAGAAGGCGATCACAATATATGCATCTGAAAGGGTTTGATTCCAGTAATTACGAGACTATTAAATTTTGATAAGCTTATGGATAAAATATATTTCCACTCATTTTAACGAGAATAGTATGATATTATGTTATTAAATCTCCAAAAATAATTAAAAAATGACATTAAAAGAAAAAAATATATAAATGAGAGTAGGCAGACCCATCTATGTCAGTGGCAATGTGGTCCAATCCGACCGAAAATGTGGAGCGGGTGATGTATGGACCGGTGCTATCCCAAGTCCTCCTCACGCGCGAGAAGTCTGCGTATATTGGAATGTGACGCGGCGATTCGAGTAAGTGGCAGAGTTGTAATATTTTTGGCCACCACCATATGTGGTTGGACTATCTTCAGCTATTCACACCTTCTCGGTGGAAAATCCGAATCATAGTCCACTGATAATCATTATTGTTATTATGGAAAAACATGACAGATTTTGGGTATGTTTTTATCTCAAACGATTCTTTTTATGTCAACAGTAAAACTTAAAATTGGAAGTTCAAACATCTCTTTGCGACACTCGAAAAAAATGGTCTTAAACTGAGAATCGACGCATAATTAAAACCTCTTTTTGTAATTTACCCTTTATAATATTTGTATTAAGGGGGGCTGCGGTAGAGAGATTAAGGGTTTATGATACAAATGGACAAAATTTTAGAAGTCAAGGTGAAGATAGCATGCATAAATAGTATGTATGTGAATGATCAGTGACGTGACATGGTAATTATTTATGTATTAGAGTTAATTATATTTATAGTTAGAATTTATTATTTATATGCTCAGAACCATTTAAGAGTAACTAGGATTAAGTAAAACGAGTTAAGATGGTAGTTGGGAAGAACTAACATGGAAATATTCAGAATATAACAAAATCAATTGCAAAATAAATTAGTTGATTTAACAATATATATTATTGACTGAAAAATAACCTGTTTAACTGAAACGATATTACAATAAAGTTCATGGTTAACATTTTGAATGGTGGAATGGAGGCAGTCGACTGAAAAATAATTTAGTCGATTAAAAATTTTGAGCCATATGGTTATGGTAGAAAATTCTTGACTAATTGAAATCAACTGGAATACAATGTCTTAGCTCCAGCATAAGATTAGTTATAATGTTTTGGCTCTAACCCTAGTCGTTATCGAAGATAACATGCCTTCACAACTTGTTGGGGCTCAAGCTCAATTGGCTCGATCACCAAGCCTCAAATATTTAACTCCAAGTTATGTAGTAGTAGTCTCCACTACTTATATTGCACTCTCACATTTTATGACTAATAGATGCGAGACTATGTTGGAGCGTTACAAGCTCTCCTACTTGTATCCGCAACGATCTCATTTCCATATGACTCCTCATTCATTTCTAGTAATACTACTGGTCGTATGCTCTTTGTAGTCCTTTCAACATATTCTTTGGCAGGGGTGACTCTATATCTTGGGTGACCTTTCCACCATTAAAGGAGACTTGCTTCGGTACCATTATTTAACATCTTGAGCCTAGGCCCAAGCCGTTATCAAGGATAACCTACCTTCACAACTTGTTGGGCTCGGGTCCTAATTGCCACGTTTAGCTGCCCAAAATACATAAACCATAATTGTGCAATAGTAGTATCGACCACTTATTATATATTGTTACACTTTGTTAGTAGGAGACACATAGTTATTTTTGTAGAGTTTCATTACTCGGCTTAGTAGATTTACTAGATGACTCAATAAAATCACGAGTCAACTCAAGACGAATTCAATTAGCTACAAAATCGACCAGTCAACTAATTGATTATTATCTTGCAGACGGTTTCATTACAGTATAAGAATCTTTAATGTAACTCTCTTGTGAATACCAACATATCATCAAAGTACATAAGATGTGAAATGGGATGCATAAACGCACGGATTCCAAGTTTAGAGTAGAAAGTTAGTGAATTTTTAAAACAATGCACTCTCAGCATAGGGTAACTTTCATTCAACCATTAAAGGAACACATAGGGTTAAGCTCCTAATCAAGGGAGGACAAAGCACCTCGACTTGGTGAGACAATAAGATGGTGGGAAGAGAAAGAAAAAGAACAAGGAGAACAATAAAGAGAAACATATAATAGAAATATGTCGCCAATCATGAGAATCGATCACCTTGGTTAACTGTGAATAAAATTCGAGCTCTCTCTCTCTCTCTCTCGAGGTACAAACCAATAACAAACATGTGAAAATATGCTATTAAACTTGTGTTAATTATGTGTTGTAGTATATTCTTATATCAAGTGGTAATTCAAAACAACAAAATAATTTAATTAAGTGGGATGTGGATTTTTACTTTATCAGGAAAATGTACCAAGGTTGAACTTAAAAAGGTGAAAATGTAGAAATATTTCTAAACTAGATAACCAATCAATTATAAAGGTTCATATAAATATATTTTATAAGTTTTCATTAAGGAATGAAAACAATACATAAAATGCGAAATGAATGTGATGTGTGTCTTGTAACCTATATCGGAGGACATTTTACAAATTAAGTTTGACCCTCAAAACACATTAAAAAATTAGATAAAAATGTTTTTTGGAGTTAGAAAAATATCATCCTAATAAAACTTTTGAGGATTTTAAATCAATTTATGGAAATTAAAAACAGGGAAATAGAAACATGCTTATTCATGGAGCATTTAGCTTCTTTTATATCTAGAGATACAAAAAGTAGATATAAATCAAAATGGCATTTCCCTAGATATGGGACATTAAATATTACATGAAATATATTTTATGCATTATATTATTACCAATAAATGTGGATTCATATTCAGATTATTTCATGTCCAAATGTGCGGATCAAGTTCATATTTTCAATGTTAGATTCTTGAATATATGATTCCTAGTCGAATTAGGATATTTGTGTTTATTCACGGATACTTGAAGATATTTATATGGAAATTGCAAGGCCATGTATATTGTATTTACATTAATTAAAATATAATATCATTGTATTTAACCACTTAAGTAATTTAATCAATTCAAACATCAAGCTGATTCATCAATTGACTATAAATAATTTCATATCAATTTCCAACTTATATTTTGATTTGATGAGTTACGATTTTATCTAATTAAATCTCATTGATATGATCTCCAAGTGGAGTCACTGAAGTCCATCCGATTTTATCATTCCTTTGGGATGGAATATGATCGCATCGACCCCGAGAATTCTAAGACTCATGCATCCTATATAATGGAAGACATTAATTAACCTGAAGTATTTATCCCATATATGGATGTCTCCTTCTAGGGTTTACCAGTATATTTCTTAACCTACTAGTGAGCGATAACATCATTCATATGTTTTGCAAAAGTGTAAAGTAAGATTCTCAAATTCATATCATGATTCCTAAACAAGATGACTATAACTGGAATTCGTTATAATCTTAATGTCTCGCAAGATAGATCATTCCTTCCAATTAGTAGATCATTCCTTCCAATCAGTTTGGTATGAACATATATGACAGATCACATAACTCATATCTCCTAGTATGCACACAAGCTCCGAGATATAGATGTATATGAGGTAATCAACCAATTGATCTATAAAATATACACACTCAAACATATAGATGTATATCCATCTTCGGGTCAAAGGATATATACCTATTCCGTGACAGTATATGATACAGATCTTAGTTTCTCGATCCCATCAAGTCAACTCTTTAATTTGACTCATTTGACTCCTCTGAATCTTTATGTAGATAACTATATCTAGAGTGTCGGCCGGATATCAATTTTCAGAAATGATTTGTATCTCCTCTCAAACTAGAGCTCCTCTTTGAATATCAATTTGCGATTCTAGTTTTGTCCTCGATCTAACTCTTTAGATTGACAACTGTGCATCAAAATCTATTATCCTACTATTTACATCAACAAATTTATGACATCCAAAATATCAAGGTAGGTATCCCTATTCATATCGAGGGATCTTAAAAATAATGCAAATATAATTATGTTTTATTTAAAATATGAAATGATATATTCATAATAATTTTTATTGCATAATGGCTTCCATGGACTTACATGTTTAACAATATGGAGCTCTCAAACACATTAAGTGTTGTGCATGATGTAGATCTGTTCTTGATATGTTAGGTAGGGTAAGGGGTCATACAGAACCTATTTATGTGTTTAGAACCGATATATGAGTCATTGGGATTAAGTAAAATGAGTAGGTGATGGTTGGGAATAATGCACATAGAAATATCCAAAATATAACAAATTAATCGATTGAAAAATAAATTAGTCATTTAAAAATATATATTATTGGTTGAAAAAAATAATTTATCCAACTGAAAATCATGTTTCAATAAAATTCACGATGAATATTCTAATTTTTATTACTATTAGAATAAAACTAATCGTCTGACAAATAATTTAGTTGATTGAAAACTATTTTAAATAATATAGTAGAAATTTTGGGATTAATTGAAATTAAATGTATTAGAATGACTTTAACTCTATTTCAAATTAATTTTAAGGCCTAAACCTAAGCAACTATTATTGAGGACGATATGACTTCACAACTAGTCTCGAGCTCAATTTATTCTGTTCATCACCATAGGAAATGGTTAAGTATAAGTTGTGTAGTTTTAGCCCTAACTACTTATACTTGCTCTCACACTTTATGAGTACTAGACGTGATTCTTTGTCGGGATTTTACAATCTACTATTTACTTATATTTGCAATATCCTTGTTTCCACATTGCTCATCACTTATTTTAAATGCTAATAGCTACTGCACGCCTTGGTAGCTTTTTTCTCAAATATCTTGGGGTAGGTATGTCTCCAACTTTTGGGTGTCCTTTTTCATTATTAAAGGAAACTTATTCCGATACTGCGTTGTAACCTCTTGGCCTAAACCCAGACCGTTATCAAGAATAATTTTCCTTCTTAACTTGTTAGCCTCGATCCTAATTTGATCCATTAATCACTGCCTAAAATGCTTAAGTCCATGTTGTGCAGTAGTACTTATTACTTGTAAGTCACTCTCACTTTATGAGTACCATATAAAAATGTTGAGGTTTTGCAATCTCCCGTACTTATAGCTGCAATGTCCTCATTTCTATATGACTAAACATCAGGAATAGTGGTAGCTACACTATGGGTAGCCCCCGCCTCATATATCTTTCATAGGGGTGGTTCTATCTCTTAGGCGACTGATGCATCCCTGTTCATCTCCTTTATTCTTTCATTTTATCTAAAATCTGAAGTAAAACACATGTGAATATGCATTAACTCTAGTTTCCTTGCAAAACCTTTCTCTTTAATAAAAATGTGTTCTTAACATTAATTTTAGCAAAATAAAAGAATATAGGAAGAAAATATAAAGAGATGATGTACATGTACAAACACACATGTGCGCATACATGCACACACACATACACACACACACACACGCCCCCTATGTGTCTATGACCCCAACCCAGAGATCAAGACTGTATGGGATCAATCAACTAACATTAAGTAGGTAGATATGGGGGAAATCGGAAGAAAACACCAAAAAGAATGATTTTGTACATAACAACATGCTCAAACGAATTTATATATATTGTAAAACTTCTATATTTTTGTAGAAATTATACTAAAAATAGATTGACTTAATTCTTTTTCAAACATTTATATAAAAATTCAAAGAAAATAGGAAAATATAAAATAAATTCTACCATGAATACATATTTATAAATCTTGAATTGAATAAGCCATAAAGTCCAACGTTCCTACTGAATTCCCACTCCATACGAATTCCAAATTGACCATAATTACTTTCAAAGTTTTTAAAAAATTTTCTTTCTAATGAAATAGTTCCATTAAAATTAGAGTTAATATGAAAGAATTTCATTTCGTGACATATATGGTATTATTTACCCATTTTATTCATGTATATATTGTATTATTTTATTGACTTGTATTCTTATTGTATATATTTTATATTATCAAAATAGATTAATTACTAAAGTAAATGAGGTTTAAATAAATTAGAGTAAAATCAAAAAGTTAATATACATGTCTAACATACCAACGATGAACATATCTTTATTTATAAAGACTTGAAAATGAAATTATAAAAATATAATATATATATATATAATTAAATTATGATCTATATTAGTAATATATCAATTAGACATGTTACTATATAAATTGAGAAGATTAAAATATATGTTGGTAAAATATACCAATGTTTTGAAATGTTTTATTGATTATTATGCATTATATATCATATTAAAATCAAGTTACATATTATTTATATTTTAAGTATTATTGTTATTGTCTCTTACTGTTTATTATTTAATTAACATGTAACTTATGGAAATTTTTGTATAAGTATTGCATATAATATAATATATTGTATAATATGTTGGTCAACTATCATTGACTTGCCTTCTTCCCGTATCAGTACTAGATCTATAACCGCAATGGACCCTAATTCTAGGAGTGTTGACCAACTGGGTCAACACCTCCTTTCTTCTCTCTCTCTCTCTCTCTCGTTCTTCTCCACCTGAGTATATATGCCATCGAAGACTTCTCCCTCGAATCCACGTCCCTCTGTTCGTCAGCCATTTGATTAGTAGATCTTAACTTCACACATACTTGAGTCCAATCCTTCCCTAACCAACTCCCCTCTAGTCAGCCTCATAGGCCTTCATCGCCAACTAATTTCAACATCTCAAGTAGGACCACAACAACTCAAGAACCCAATTGCATGGAGTCGATCACCATTCAAACCCCTCTCCATTTGAAACCTAACCCTTATCATCGCCAACCTCCTTCATTTTTGTTAGAATCCATAGCCAAAACCCATACCTACACAGCAACATCTAGCATTAGAGGTTGATTCACCATTAGGACGTCACCTCCTTACTTCTAATAGGTTGAGCGACCCTTGAGTAACAATCATATAGCTCTGGTTCCATCCAAATTGAGAGTGAATCGATTTGTCCATGGGATCCAAAGCCTATGGCCTTCATCAAGCCATCGAGGTAATAACCCTTATCTTCAGATGAGTCCTTTCTTCTCCTCTCTGATCTTCAATAGATATCCTTCTTTTGCCTCTCTTCTTTTCTTATCTCCTCTCCGATCTACTTTAATTAATTATGTACATATGTTTTAAATAATATATACAATTTTATACAAATAAAATAAAGTAAAAATATAAAGAATGAATATATTAGATATAATAAACATGTAAAGTGCATAATGGAGGTCCAAAACCTACCTTAGCTCCAAATTAAACCTTCATTAAATATCTTATTTAATTTTATAAATAATTGAAGGTGAGTTCGATTGATTTTGATATAGTATGTAGAAGATAGAGGTTTACAAATTTTTTATTTTGATTTTTTATTTTGCGTGTTCCGGACACAATGTGCATTATTTTTCATTGAAATCAATTTTTGTATTTTTCTTTGTATTTTTATCTACAATATTCATGTGGGTTTTGTTATTTGTAGTGTAAAAATAATAAAACAAAATAGGTCCCTAAATATAATTATTAGTGAACTAAAAATTAGGATTTTTATGTATTTTTTGTACAATATCTCTGCCCTATATCCCCTACTTTATTCTTTGTCGACCAAGTCATCATGATGACTGTGTCTTGGGTCTAGGGTCACTTAGTGTCTATGACACTTCATTCTTTTTCTTTTCTTTCATTTATTCTTTTATTTTGATATTAAATACAATAATAATACAATATTTTATACATTATTTTGTACAATTTATAGAGTTTATTTTGGTAAATTAATGATATATACATGCATTTAAGTAGGAATTTGAGGTCAAAATGAAAAAATAAAGGTGATTAAATGAAGATCATCACCTAGTTATCCATGGAAGGTGCAGAATCAAGATAGACCCTCATATCAAAGAGTTAAGCTTGCCTCCTGGGACATTTATCTTCATCTCTTTTATAATGGCTTTAGTTATATCTAGTAGTACCCTGACTCTATCATAATTGGAGGCAGTTTTCCCCATATCCAAGGCAAAGTCGATGACCTTCCCTAAGGGATTTAATATTTTCAGGTAGTCCTTCTTGTTGGCATTGGGATGGAGTTTTATATATTTGGACCAAATAATGGGAGTAAAACCATAATCATCAGTTGAAAGGTTGGGATGCTCTTTTTCTAAAGTGTGAGGATACCTTCAAAGTGCCATGGGGATCTGTTCTAGATGTTGGCACAGTCAATTTCTTATCATAATCCGGCCTTCCAGCATCTGGCTCCCGTCTCTTGTATGAGCGGTGTCTGGGACATTCTCCAAGCCTTCCTGGTCATTTCTAGCAATCCTTTATCATGGAAGGGCTTATCACTTACCATCTTAAAGAACATTGACTACATCCAAGACTCTATACATGGAGTCACTGTCGGAGACATGCACCAATTGTGTTGATTCATTGTCAGCATCCGACAGTTCGTGAAGGTAATTAATGAGCTCCTCCCCATTGGAATCCATATCAAAGATATGAACTCAGTAGTGCAACAAGCCAAGCTTATCAGCCTAAACTAATTATTGTTGCTTGGACCAGGGACACGTGAGGAATGAGACCCGAGCTCGCCTCCAAAGAAGTAGGTGATTTCTATCCTGTACAAGCTGGACGGGTAAAACCCTATCTTTTCTACATCGAGGCAGGGTGGAATGCCTTGCTCCCATCTTTGGTGTGCAACGATATCATCCTTGTCAAAGGTGATGGCATGCTAAACATGTCCTTCAACACAACCAGTGGGTCGTTGAGAGCTTCATAGATGGTAACTCAACCTTATGTATTTCGTACAGGTTGGGAATACCTTCGATTATCCTCTTCATATTCAGAAGAGTATTTTTTCTACACCAAAGTCATAGACAAAATGCATCTGGGTGCGGGTGCCAACAACTCTGCGTGGGTCGATTGAGGACCGAGGCTCTTCATGAGAAGACTAAGAAGTGATACCCCTACACGAGGCTAGAGGAAGCCTAGTTCCCCAAGGATGGTAGAGGGACTGGCATGCACTACATGATTGTGGAAGCGAAGCTCTCCACCGGACGATCAAAATTTTAAGAGCTTTGTTATATTTTTTAGCACTGATTTTTGCGCTTATGCTCTTCAGAAAATTTCCAACATATGCCAACTTTTTGTAAATACACATGTGCTCCTAACTACAACAACTTGCATTTATAGTGATGCTTGTTTTAAATCCGTCACTATATCGTCCATTCTTATATGTAATGAATATTACATGTTGCTAAATAAATTTTATAGTAGAAATTAGCAAATAAAATCATATATGTTGTTATATCATTAGAAGAACATTATATAACAATATCTATCTATTGTACTTTTTCGAAATTTGAGTTGAGTGTCGCTAATTTTTAGTTCAATATTTTATAATGATTAGCTCAAATTTTGAAAAATAATAATGATAAGCATTGCTATATAGAACCTTCCTAATGATATAGCATAAGACATGACATTAATCACTAAAATCTAGTTTGCAACGTATAATATTTATCGATATATATATATATATTTATTTAACAATAGATGATATAGTGATAGATTTAAAATAAAAGTTATCATTTGTGCCCCTCTGAGATATTGCAATATCAGCTATACCTCTCCTTTTTAGGAATATCAGTTCAGCCCCTCACTTCTTCCACAATGATCACTTATGCCCCTCAGGTTACTTGCTGTCAATCCTCATCCTAAATGACCATTAACTTTGGGGATATAATGGTAATTAATTAAAAATTGAAGGGTAACAATGTCTCAATCTTCCCAATATCTTCTTCTTCCCCCTCCTACACCTCCTATCCTTCCTCCTCCTCCAACTGACCCTCCTCCTCCAGGTCTTCCTCCGTCGTTGTCCCTTAGCCTTCTGGCCATCCTTCACTGCCACTCCTCCCCTGCCAGGCCCTCTACCGCTATCACCCATCCCCTCCTCCTCCTCCACCCCTCACCATTTAGGCCCTCCTCCTCCTCTGCCCCTCTTCCTCCGTCACCCCTACACCTCCAAGCTCGCCTCCTCTGCCCTTCCTCATCCACTGCCCTCTCCCTCGAGGCCCTCCTCCTCCCCTGGTGCCCGTTCTCCCCTCCTTTCCCTTCCCATCCAAGCCCTCCTCCTCCTCCGCTCCTCCACCTCAAGGCCCTGCTCCTCAACCGACCATTTCCCTCTAGGTCCAGTCCATACTCCAGCGCCCTAGCCCTCCATCCCTGCCCCGCTCCAGCCCTGCCCCCCTCCACCCTCTAGGAGTCCGCATGGCTTATCGCAGTGAATACCTGCATCTGCAGGAGTGAGGAGGCAAAGAGGATGTGGGCGTCATCATCTGACGAGGTGGAGGTGGTCTACTAAGCTGGGGAGAAGGGGAGGATCTGGGGAGGGAGAGGGGGTCTAAGGATGGAGGGGAGGAGCTGGGGATGGAGGGGACGACGTGGGGGCAGGGAGATGAGCTTGGGGCAGAGGGAGGAGTTTGTGGCAGACGGAGAGGCGCGAGGCGGAGGAAGAAACTCAAGGCAGAGGGAGGAGCTCAGGGGCAGCGGGAGGAGCTCGCGGTGGAGGCGAAGCTCGAGTGCGTACGAGTTGGAGATGAATAGGAGGAGGGAAAGTTTGGAGTTGGACGGTTACGCCCCTCTTAATCAAACCATGGTTTGAGAAAATCATGGTTAAGTTCAAATCATTGACGGCTAAAGTAATGGAGGGGAACAAGTGATAAAACGGCAAGAAGTCAAGGATGCAACTGATATTCTCAAAAAGAGAGAGAGGCATAACTGATATTGCAATATCACGGAGGGGCACTACGGATAAAAAAACCTTAAAATAAACACCACCGTAGACCCAATTTCTCGTAGTGTATTACAAAAGTCACAATGCCACCTTTCCATTTTTACACTTGTGCCCTTATATTAGAAACTAACTGAAGGCTAATACGGTAAATTTGGTCTGATTAATAGGTGCACAAGTGTAATTTCAAAAAGTTAGGACAAGACGATATTGAAGAACCTCACAAGGGCATACGGGTGAAATCCCATTTTAACAACAACGTTGACGATGACAAGTGTCAGGAAGTTTTATTTTGTCGAGGATGAAAAACAAACAGTCTCTGGCGAAGTGTTGCAGGAGTGAACCCCTTTCTAATATTTAACCCGATCTTCGGGACCTTTTATATAAACTCACCACGAAATCTGTGTAACAACAATATTTTATATATCAATACACAATAAACCAACAGAGGGGGGATTGGAGATTGTTTTATAAATATATTGCTTCTCTTGACCCCTTGCAAATTTTCATGAAACTTTTGGGATCAAATGGCTATTTTCAATTCGATTTGCATGACTAATTTCTAAATCGATATCATAGACTATATTTAGCAACTCAACCAGTCCAAGTTAACGAGTGATTAAGACTAATGGGATCGAATTATGGGGCAATTCCTCCGGACATCCCTACATTGGCTAATATAGCTAATTAGCTACTAATCCGAAGCATCTGAAAGTGAAATCCAACTTTCAAAGTCATCAATTCAACAACCCCGTGCGAATCGACTAGCAAATTTTAGTATGGTACGCTGCACCTCGCAGCGTACCCCGGCGAGATCTTCGTCTGTCTTGATGATAGATTAAGAAATAAGAGAAATCTAGCCAACACTAAGGCCGTGTTCGGTAGGAGGTTAAGGGGGAATGGAATAAGAGGAATAAGCCCTCATTTTCCTCCCAACACGGTTCTCCGTGGTACGACTATTCCCCATTATTTCATCTTATTTCATTCTTATTCCTATCTTTATACCACCTTACCTATCATTATTTCACATTATTCTCCTTATTCTTATCCTCCAGCCGAACGGAGAATAGACCCTTATTCCCCATCCTTATTCCTGCTTATTCTCCTACCGAACGGGCCCTAAATAGATGTTGTGGCGCATGAATCACCTTCAATGGCTTCCACTTAACTTATAGGGACTTATACACCATAATTCTTATAATATTTATAATTACAGTTCGGGCATTGTAAATTATACAATGAGATATGTAATCTTACTCCCTCTTGCACCTCGACCATTGAATATATATGAAACTGCATAAGGATTTTTACACTTGTACCTCTAACTTTATAAAAATACACATGTGCCCTTATATGATTACAAATATCACATTATTATTATTCCATTAGTGTAATATATGAACACGGAAGGGTTATTACTTTGAATTTGATTAGAATATATGGGCATAATTATAAATGCGAAAAAAGTTAGGATAGAAACTCACAAGCACAAAAGCATGAAACCCATAGGGCCCGTTCGGATTGGGGGTTACTCCCTACTTTGGGTGGGTAACCTCCTAAAACCCCCATTTTTAACCCACTAATGGGGCCCACTCACTTCCCATCAAAAAAATTATATATTATATCATCATATCATCTAAAAATCATAAAATACTCAACTTATACTCACTATTCCAAACTTCAATACAATCACATCACAACAACCACCCACTTTTTCAATTTTCAATACAATCATATAATAATAACTATCAACTTTTTCAAATTCCAATACAATCAAATCACACAAACCCTCCCAACCCTTAACCCACCAACCAAACACAGTAAAACAAAAACGGATTACCCACCCCCGGATAGCCCCATGAAAACCCACAAACCAAACGCACTCATAGAGTAAGATTACATGGTGCCTATGCAGTATACGTATTATGATGCAAAGACACTTAAGATTAAATGGGAATTTTAAACTGTATCCCTCCGAGTTTTGCGATAACATTTATGTTCTTATATTCTTATGAAATCCATATAATGGCCTTCTATTTACACTTGTGCCCTTATATTTAATTAACATGATACTGGTACTGCAAATTTTCTAAGAATAGGGGGAACGATGGTGATTTCAAAAAAGATAAGGATATGAGTGTAATTCTAAAAACAGGGAGGGGTACAAAGGTAAAAAATTACAAAAAAAAAAACTAAAGAAGAAAACAAGGATATGTATCATGTATGCCCTTATAGTGTGGTGTGCGTTGGGTGCTGATGTAATCAAAAAATCTGCTCTGCACCTATAAATATATGCTCACCACCACACTCTCAGCCTCAGGGAGAAGCCCAATCTCACCTCAATCACACACATATATCTCATCCTTGATCACACTCTAGATTTGGGTTTCTTCCTCCCTTAATCAAAGATCAATGGCTTCCAAGACCCTCTTCCAGAAATCGAAGCCGTACTTGGCCATGCTCGCGCTCCAGTTCGGCTACGCCGGCATGAACATCATCACCAAGGTGTCCCTCAATGGCGGCATGAGCCACTATGTGCTCGTCGTGTACCGCCATGCTTTCGCCACCGTCTCCATGGCCCCCTTCGCGCTCATCTTCGAGCGGTGAGCGCTCCGATCGTGCCCGTGTTCGGACTTGGGACGTACCTTTGCTTCTATCTAGTTAATCGTTTTTGCTTAATTATGTCACAGGAAGGTTAGACCCAAGATGACGTTCGCCACCTTCATGCTTATATTCGTCATGGGTCTCCTCGGGTTCGTCTCTAATTTTTTCTTTATTTTCGGGTTTTTTCAATCTGACCCCTAAAGGCCTATCTAGTTACACATAATCCTTGTAATATCTATAGTTGCCCCCATCCGAGGACTGCTGTATAAAAGTTATTTAAGACCCACGACGTAAAAGTCTCTTTTATTTTTTTTATTTTTATTTGGATACATAAATGGAATAAGATCCTTATGCGAATTCAAATTATGATTCCTTTCCCTCATTAAAAATCATGTACACGGTAAAGTTTTTGGACAAACATTTGTATCGCTATAGAATAGAAGCTCTTAATTAAAAAAAAGAATATAAAGGGATTTTTACACTTGTGCCTCTACTTTTTATGTATATTTAACCTACGCCCCTGTAAATATGAGAAAAGTCGTGATACGAGTGTAATTGTGGTGTTATGCAGGGGTGCAAGTGTTAACATTCTTAAACTTATTTAAATGGTGAATAAATCACTGATTATCGACGATAATTCGATGTATGCAGGCCAGTGATAGACCAGAATTTCTACTACGCCGGGCTCAAGTACACGTCCCCGACGTTCGCCTGCGCCATGAGCAACATCCTCCCCGCCATGACCTTCGTCATGGCGGTGCTCTGCCGGTACTTACATACCTCTATTCATTATGCATACTCGTACACATGCATGCATATAGACATGTATTTACGTATAATTGTATTGTGTGTGTTCCTACGTACGTAGGATGGAGAAGGTGGACATAAGGAAAGTGAGGTACCAAGCGAAGGTGATCGGCACGCTGGTGACGGTGGCGGGCGCCATGGTGATGACTCTCTACAAGGGGCCCATCGTGAACATCCTCCCTTCCGGCCATGGCCACGTCCAACCCCACGGCTCTGGTGAGGGCGGTGCGACCAGTGATGCCGACAAGGACTGGGTGAAGGGCTCCATCTTTGTGATCGTAGCCACCCTCGCCTGGGCAGCTCTTTTCATCATCCAGGTGATTACTGCTCTACCACCAAATCATAGAACTACTAAGTGACACTATCCCATCCACTGCTGCATGAGCACTATACATGTATACTGGTGTCCGCATAATCGCAACTTTCCAAAAAATATATTTTTTAACCATTTCGACATCTGTAAATCTATATCTGTATTTTTCTTCCTTCTTATAATGTCTTGATACAGATAATGATACGATACAACACCTACACCGTATCCGACAATCTACGTATTATTGAATTGCTGACAATGGAATTAACCTGGCAGGCGTATACTCTGAGGAGGTACTCAGCTCAGCTGTCCCTCACAACTCTGATATGCTTCGTGGGCACTCTGCAATCAATAGTGGTGACCCTCTTCATGGAGCACAACCGGTCCGCATGGCACATTGGATTCGACATGAACCTTCTCGCTGCTGCCTATGCTGTGAGCACCATTAGATTATATATATTATCATCATACATGCCTATACATATGTCATGCATGTATTATACCATGCATGTTGATTGCAGGGCATCGTTACATCGGGGATAGCTTATTACGTGCAAGGTATAGTGATTCAGGAAAGGGGTCCGGTGTTCGCCTCGGCCTTCAGCCCCCTCATGATGATCATCGTTGCCATCATGGGAGCTTTCATCCTCACCGAGAACATCTACCTGGGAGGGTAATTCCTCCATTTTCAACCATTAATCACATCAGTTTGCATATATTTTTCATTTCATCTCGTTCCGAAGGAGGCGATCGTCTGCTGTGGAGGCAACGGCAACAGGTTCCGGTGCGCCCCTTATGGGCCGTCCGGTGTCAAACCTGCATCGGACGGTCCACAGCAGAAGATTCAGAATTAGCTCATGAATCTAACAGAGAAGTGGCGTATATGTAAACGAACCAAATTTCACAGGGTACAAGTGCAGTTACATGGATTAGATAGGTATTTGTATTATTTATAGGGTTGCCCACGTAAAAGCCCAAAAAAATTTCCAGCATCGTAATATTAAATCTAACAACGAGCGTTATTTATTGATACTATTTTATATTTTTTTTGAAAGAAAAAAGGGCCCCCACCGTTTAGGTGACTGCCCAAAAACTTCACCATTAATCACAAAAATAATACACATCTGTAAACAGATTACAAAAGATAAATTACATGTTCCAACACTCTTTCAGCGCTCTAGCATGTGCAACGATATTTTCTCCGTAGCAGCGCTCCTGACGAAAGATCACACCATTCCTGGCAAGCCAAATCGTCCAAATCATAGCCAGGCAACTCGACCTATCCATCTCTGTGCCATTCCAGTACGCTCCAATGGATTTCCAGAACCTGACCGCACCATCCACACAAATTGCACGGTTCCCAAAAAACTCCCACGCCTTTCGTGAGCTTCCACACCCAAAGAAAAGGTGATCTGCATCTTCCACCTCCTCCATACATCGCCTGCAAGTCGCATCAGATGACCGAACAAATCGAGCAAGTCGGTCCCCCGTCAAGATTCGGCCCCTTCTGAGCAGCCATAGAAAGACCTTCACACGAGTAGGAACTTTCCATTTCCAGATTCTTTTGCAGTCTGTTGCACATCCTCCCGGATCAAAAACCATCGGGCCCTTCAAACTTTTGTATGCCTTGCCCACCGAGAACACCCCATCATACCAGCTCCAGCAGTCTCGCCCCTCAGTGGGCCCAGCCACACTATCCAACTCTGCCAGCAACATCATCAGCTCCTCCTTGCGTTGGTCAGAAAGTTCAACGCGAAATCTAGGGAAGAAGGAGCGTCCATCCCATACACTTGCCACAGAGCAACCCGGATCCACAGCCAAAGCCATCAACCCCGGATACTATTTTATATTAAATGTTGTTTTTAGTGATTTTTGCTCTATTGTTGGAATACAAAATGCTAAAAAATAAGCTGACAAATAGGGTTTGGGTCCCTGTGTTTTTGCAGCATTCTGGGGGCAATCCTGATAGTTTTGGGGCTCTACTCGGTGCTGTGGGGAAAATACAAGGAGAACCAGGAGATGAAGAAATTGCAGGAGATACCCCTGACCGTGACTGCTGCAGTAGGACCGGATGAGGTGAAATAATATGTACGAGGGGCTGCAGAGAAAATAACCCCAATAATTAAAGGGGCATAGAGTGATATTTATCGTGATGTCCGAGTTGAAGAAGTTTGTTGCACGAGTGAGAGAGGATGGATATGGAGCAAAAAGGATGTGCTTTTTTTTCCTTTTGGGCCTCCACTTATTTTTGTCTCTTCCTTTTTGGTCCTCATCATTTTAAATGTCCTGTTTTGACTTGCTTGGAGGAAATGCCATTGAAAATTGTAACTGTGAATGGAAACCATTTCCCTCTCTAATGTTTTTTAGGTCCTCTAACTATCATATATTTGAAATGAGTTGTGGTATTTTAATCACAATTTTTTAACACGACTTACCAGCATATCACCAAACGGGGACACTGCATAACACGCATTGGTCCTATTTTATCCCTGGATCACATAAATTAATGTACATGATAATCTAGTTACCCTCAATCCAAACGCCCCCATATCAATAGAATAACGAAGTTGTGCTACCTCAAGTTACCAACAACTGTATGGAAGTTTTCCATCATCGTTGATAGATGGGGAAGACCAACCTACACTAAGGAAAATATATGCCCAAATAAAACTTTCACATAATTACAAGCTTGGGAAAAGTCAAACTGTAACGTCCCGGGCTTACATTCTTGGTCTGTTATTGAGGAAAACTAGTATTGACAACTTGTTGGATATGGGCTCAAATGGACCGGTTGGCAACCATCCAAAGCCCAAGTTGACAAGTAGTAATCCCCATCACTTATAAACCACACACACTTGTGAATTTTAGGTATGAAATTATGTTTTGGGGTATGGGTGTTACAACCTCCCCCACTTATATTCGCAACGTCCTCGTTGTGACATGACCCATTCACTTATCTCAGTGACAGTGGCGCCTGCACGCTCCCGGCTTAGTTCCTTCGGATAGTCCTTTCCACTATCAGAGGGAACCCGCTCTGATACCATTTGTAACGTTCCGGGCTTACATCCCCGATCCGTTATCGAGGAAAAGTGGCCTTGACAACTTGTTGGATACGGGCTCAAACGAGCCTTGACAACAAAGTTGTAACACCCATATCCCAAAATATAGTGCTATACCTAAAACTCACGAAGTGTGGGTGTGGTTAATAAGTAATGGGGATTACTACTTGTTAACTTGGGCTTAAGCATTTTGGGTGGTTGCCAATGGATCCAATTGGACCCGAACCCAACAAGTTGTCAAGGCCAATTTTCCTCGATAACGGACCGGAGACCTAAGCCCGGGACGTTACAAATGGTATCAGGGCCAATTTCTCTCTGATAGTGGAAAGGGCTACCCGAGAGATGGAGCCATCCCTACAAAGAGATAGGAGGAAATGGCTACCTGGAGCGTGCAGTTATCACTGTCACTGGGAATAAGTGATGTACCATGTCGCAACGAGGACAATGTGAATATAAGTGGGGGAGGTTGTAACACCCCAATCCCAAACATAGTGCCATACCTAAAATTCACAAAGTGTGGGTATGATTTATAAGTGATGGGAATTACTGTTTGACAACTTGAGCTTAAGCATTTTGGGTGGTTGCCAACGGGTCCATTTGGGCCCGTATTCAACAAGTTGTCAAGGTCAGTTTTCCTCGATAACGGATCAGGAACCTAAGGACGTTACACAAATTGTCCAAAGCATACCCTTTATCTTCTTCCTTTTCCTATCAGCAATTATCTCAAGCAATTATCTCAAACATGATTACTGACCCATCCATTATCTGTCTGCCTATAATGGAATCCATTCATGAATCATCAATGAAGGAATCTAAAACACCATGGACTCGATTGACGAGGATCTTCGCCACTATGACGTAAACAACATTTAAGAGGGTAGTAGGATGAGGGCTTAACCGGAGACCTCCTTTTTAAAGATCATCCACCTTACCACCAAGTCACCATCCGAGTTGTACATAAAAGTTAAATTGTAATATATATTGTAACATTCTCTCTGTTAATAAAAAAGGAAAAAAATACTAAATATCTAACTATAACCTAGATTAACATAGATAAAAGATAGAAAATCCAAGTCTACAACATAGTCCACCCGATATTGTTGTTACATAAACAACATAAACACATAATCCACCATTAACAATGTTGCAAAACTAATACAAATAAAAATAAAAATCATTGTAGTTTCATAAATAGAATATATATATATATATATATATATTCCTTATCGAGCCCGTTATTGAGCTATCGAGTTGAGCAGGGCTCAGCTCGGGTTCGGCTCGATAAGCTATCGAGCTCAAAAATCTGGCTCGGGTTCGGCTCAATAGCTTAATGAGCCAAGCTCACGAGCACTTATCGAGCCAAGCTCGAGCCCGACTCATCGAGCCGTGACTCAATATCCAGCCCTACCGCTAGCCACCCAACAATGATCTAACCCAAGAAAACTACAGTAAGAGAGAGATGTTGTAGAAGAAATCCTGTAATTACAAAACAAGTCAAGGCACAAACATTAACGAAATTTAAAAGGTCGCAAATATAAAAATCAAGAGAAAGCGGGGGGGGGGGGGGGGGGGGGGAGCACCATCCAAATTATATATTCTAATTTGCATTTGCATATTGGACTTTATGACTAAAGTGTTACCATCCTTTTATATATCTTCATGTGTATCATAATTAATTAGCCGTTGATTAGTGGATGCCACTCCATGTTCACATTGACTACCCCTTAATCTGTAAAGCACCATCGGTTCTCCGCATGCCATTACTCTTTACCTATCATAAATTTTTTATCGTATCAATATTAGTATTTATCTTGCATATTTAATAATTATATCAAACATAAGGATTTTATATTTGTGCCTCTCTGAATTTCTACATATATACTTATTCTCCTACCTTTTTTTGTAATAACAATTGTGCCATTGCAGTCTTAAAAATTTACATATTGCCCTTCAATTAATGTAATATAGGAGCACAAGTCTAATAATAGAAGGATAATACTATGAATTTTGTAAGAATACATGGATACACATGTTATTGCAAAAAAAGGATAAGTGTTGAGATTTATCCTGTAAACTGATTGGTTGAATACAAGTGGAGAGCATTGCTGATGTGACTGATCTCCCTCTTGCCTTCTGATTGGCTGAGAGTTCTTGTGCTGGATTGCTGAGGTGTCTGATCCGCTTCCTGCATTCTGATTGGCTGAGAGGTGTTGGGTTGGATTGGTGAGATGCTTAATCTACATCCTGCATCCTAATTGGCTGAGAGTTGATGGTGAGGATTGCTAAATGCTTGATATTCTTTTGTTGTAATATAAAAGGAGCCCTGTGGCACCACATATTGTATCCCAACATCATTCAAGCAATAGTAGAGAGAGTCTGTTGTGAGCAAGTGGAACACATTGTCGAACCACTATAAATCCTTATCTTATGTGATTGTGCGTGCTTTCTTCTTCGATTGTCGTTCTAGTTGTGTGGTGCTTGATCGGATCCGTCCCCAACAGTAAGGGCATAAGTGTATTTGAAGAAACTCGGAGGGACAATATATAAGTACCATGGATGTAATGAGTATCATGTTCCCTATTTAGAGTTTTTAGAAAACATATCCATGTGTGATTTTTCTCTCCATGTAAAGTCTTTGTGTCGACGGTGACTACTTCTCTGATTTTATTACTTTGCATGGATAGATTATCTCGACACTGTCAAAAGTGTAAAACCACAGCTATTATAAGGATTACATGAATGCTACTTGAAGTAGGGATGCATCGAAGTGGACTACGAGGATGGGAGGGACAGTTTGAAAGATGGATAAGGAATAAGTTGGGATTATTAGACATGCGAGCCCTTGACGAACCATTTCTACAATAAATGCTATTATAATCATTTTATTTATATAAATAAAAGTTTTTTATTTTCACTCCCTATCTGAGATTAATGAATGCATGCACTTATCGGGTTCCATCGTACAATTAGGATTATGTACTTTTAACATCTTGAATAATCATATATCTGTTGATCTAATGGTTGGATCATAGAGGTATGTGCTGAGTTGATAATCTAAAGAGTTAGATTGATGACTCATTATACAGAGAGGATCTCTAGCCTAAAAAGAAGATGACAATCCTTACTCCAAAGGATGATATCCAACCAACCTCTTGATGTAGATCCTCAGTGTAGGAATAAAGATTCAGATGTATCAGATGTATTAAGTCAAACAGTTGACTTAATTGAGATAGCTAAGACCTATATTGTTTGCTATCACAATCTGAGCAGAGACACATGTATCACCGTATGTCTAAGTATGTACATTAAGCAGACCATTAGGATGGTAATCTAATCAAGGTATATACACTGGCGAGCCGATGTGCATACAAGGTCATAGGAGTAATATGATCTCTCAAAGGGATCATACATGTTTACCATCAAACCAGAAAACATGAGCTCACTCATGAGATATTAGGACCAGCCAAATTCCATCGATGTTTATCTCTTTGTAGATGCAAGACATGATTGTAAGTATGATATATGATTTTGGAAAACATACATCAATACCAACTCTCAATGATCGAATGAAAAACCTAATGATAAAACCCTAAATGAGACAATCCAAAATGAGATCAGAACATTGTGTTTGTATAATGGTCTTCCATTATCTAGAATGCACTAGTATTATGAATACTTGAGGGTGATGTGATCTTAAATGATTGTATACCATGATGCTTCCATTCTGAGAAAGTGATGAATCATGTTTGGATTTTAGTGACCCCTCTTAGTAGACTGAATATCCGATCTTGATCCAATTATTGGATATTGATCCAAGTTTGACTTGAGTGTAACGAGAAGATGGATATTATGTCTGACATAGTTTGACACCTCTGATCAGTCTTCTAGATATGTAAATGAGATTAGATATCACTATCCAAGTCACTATACATGGCATATATAAATCACCCTGACCTTATTTCCAAGTATTTTCAAAGAGTTCGAGAATTGTTGTATGAGCAATATTATCCGAGAATTGAAAATTTAGATAATTAACTAGAATTAAATTATCAAAAATAATACGGATATGACTACATTATTTCTACATGTATAGAGAGACATATTGGATAATTAAATTGGAGTTAATTATCATGGATGGGATTGATGTGGATAGCCCTATCCATAATAATCATGGATAATGTGGATATGATCCACAATGTCATAGAGTGAGTTAATTATAAATGAGATTCATAATTTATATGTTAGTGTAAATTGGAGTCACCTTATACAATATAATGTAAAAATGATTTACATTGAATTTTGGATGGAATGAGATAATTATTAATAGTTAATGATTTAATTACAATTATCACAAATAATTTGTAGTTATTAAGTGGTTATTCTACTTTTAAAATAATTAATTAATAAAATAGAATTCTTGGGAGATAATGTAATTGATTCCTTCCACTCCTCCTTGGGAGTGGACAACCATGGTTGTTACACCACGGCATCCATCCACCGAAATAAAGAAGGTGAGTGAATGCAACTCTTATCCAAGTGCTACTTGTTGATTAATTGATTTAGTTAAATAAATAATTTGAAAATTATTTTCAAATTAGTTCTTTGAGATTTTATGACTTAGAAGAAGGAAAAATTAATCTCAACCATTAATTTTTTTAAGAGCACATGGATTGAGATCCATGACCTAAATTTTGTTATAAAAGAGAGGCTAAGCCTAGCCCTCTCTATATACACAAATGCAATTGTTGAATAATTAAAACTCTCTCTCTCTCTCTCACACACACACACACACATTCTCTCCATAGGTCACATCCATCATCCTCCACAACCCTAGGCCATCCCCTTGCCTATGTTGGTCAAGATCGGGATTGTCTCGTGCTGTCGATATGCTGTAGGACCGATTGCTCGAGGAACCTGGTCATATTTTGGGCCTCGTGCTCGTGAATAATACAATGTATTTCATGATATGAAATAAGGAGGTTCCACGTATGGATTATCACTTAGGATTGCGAGAAGCATGTGTCTCATCAACGTGCCTGCAAGTGCACTCTCGTCGGATCAGACTCAAGTCAGGAGGCGTCTTTGCTTAAAGGCTTCGGGACAAAATAACACTTCAAGAGGTAAGATGAAACTTGTGTGATCTTTATGAAACAACACACGAAAGGTTCCCGAGTCATGTGGTTTCATCTATAATTTTTTTTTAATTTTTCTACTGCCATACCAATTAGTGTGACTAGTTGACCTATATTGGATTTGATCTAATCTCCAAGATTTCATAATGCATGAGGTCTGAATGTGTTAATAATTCAAATATAACCTCATTAGTACTTGCATCATCTATTTAGAGAAATACATGACAAACAACAATCTTGAATGATTTCTTCTTGATATGAAAAACACATATTCCAATTTACAACAATTGTAGTTCAACTTTTACATGCAAACTAACTTGTTTTCTTGACATGACTAGAAATTTGGATGATTAAAAATATTTTAATATGCTTAAATTTCTGATTGATTACTATATAGTATCACATATGGTAGAAATATCGATAAAACATCTTAGTACAATTTGTACCAATTGTGTTGTCTCGAATTGAATAGTTGATCGTGTCTAAGCCTAGGGATATGCTAATGGTTTACTTAATTGCCATACTACACCGCACACAGAGTGGAAGCTCTCCCTGTTAGCGTTATCCATCTGACCTGGCTAGATTTGTTTCATGGAATGGTAGCATGAAAAGTCTCTACATACTTTAAAAAACAAATTGGAATAATAAAATCGTACTATGTGAGGATGTATACTATATAGTAATATCAAGAAAATTAAATTATTTGTTGATTAATATTAGATTAATGTTAATTTAATACGATTACAATAATATGGTCCAATTA
This sequence comes from Ottelia alismoides, assembly GCA_037367405.1. Classification (NCBI taxonomy): domain Eukaryota; kingdom Viridiplantae; phylum Streptophyta; class Magnoliopsida; order Alismatales; family Hydrocharitaceae; genus Ottelia; species Ottelia alismoides. Next base: position 1,313,255 of record JAZKJV010000134.1, read on the forward strand.
AAAAAAATCCATAGTCTTTTATAATATAGAATTGTATTCCCTTGAAAAATATTAATCATAAGAGTATTATTCTAAATGATTAATCAAAATCAGAATGGGATATAGAGAATCCTAAGATGATATCCATGGTCCTCCTA